>CM073761.1:71516232-71681706 GCA_037127475.1 Arma custos | reverse complement strand
ACATTAGATAGTATTTAAAACCAACTTTATACCTTTCCTTTCAGTCTAAAACATGTCCTGACTAATAATCACGTCATGCCGAAATATAGATCCTAAGACTTCGAATTTCTTTCGGGAGGTTTAAATCAAAAACCAGATCGTTCAACTCAATGCAATTTTGTGTGGCTTCATTCAATTCATCTTCCGGATCAAAGTCGAAATATCGTTGCGTAGACGGCTCAATTACGGCGTCTCTTGATATGGCTTCATCGTGATGATGTGGCAGTTGATAGCTATTTGTAAGGTTAGACGCCAGAAGCCCTTCTCAAAGAGGGTCGAAGAATTGATGGAATACTAATGGAAAGAGAGTCCAATTCGTTTTTCTTTGGTATTTTAACATTGCAAAGGTGATATTACACCATTGCGTGTTCTTTTCAGCAAACCACCTACGAAGATTCTCTGAAGATGGATATAATATCCCACCTTTCCTACCTAGACTTTCCTTGAACACTTGAATTGACTCCCAAGAAATGATAGCAGGCCTTTTTTACTTTCTGAGATAAAGGTAGGTTTTGAGTATTGAATGTAGCTTCATTACGTGTCTAGTAAATGATGTCAGTACCATTGACGCATTTGCAAGGTATTACAGTTTATTTATGCAATCCTTGAAATCTAACCTTAACTGAAAATCACAGGAAATTCCGTCGACTGCACAACAAAATTATTCATCCAACACAAAAATTCCTATACAAATTTGTTGTTTACAGCCCAGGAGAATTTTCGCTGTTGGCGAGTGCTATTGTACTAACTATTTTGGGCAGAATGCCAATTGAAATCAATTAAGATCCAATAGGATTCAACAAACTAGTCAAGATATAGAAATGAGGAAATAAGTTAAGGAATATTGCTTCATTTTTTTTAAATTTAAACAATTACAATTTTATTTCTTTATATTAACAGTTTTTGTAAATAAAAAGTTTTAAATTGGATTAACAAAGATCGAGAACGAATTTTTCTTAGTATCGGGTGGTTAAATAGTTTTCTATAAACCCATATATTCGAGAACTGTACACCCTGTTAGCTGCATTTTATACATACATACATACATAAACACATACGTACATAAATACATACCTATATATATATATATATATATATATATATATATATATATATATATATATAAGTTATAATTAGACTGAATTATCTCTTATTTCAGGTACTTTTGAGTCAGAACTATCTTGAAATAATTATTACAACAACACACACTTTTTATTTTTAGAATTACCACTTACTTAACAGATGGGAAAAACATATGATCTTTTAATTTACAAAGTAATGGAGGTTATATAATTTAAACATTGGGAGTCTATACACTGATAACTCCCCCCCTCCAGTTCCTTCTCTTGGAGGAACTCTTAAAAAATAAAAAGTAAATCGAAACAAAAAATAAATTACAACCTAATAGTTAAATAAAAAAAAAAATACAATGACTAATGTTACCCTAAAATAAAGAACTATAATAATAAACTGAACGACAAAACACAAAATATAAAAATTAAAACACAAAATATTGTCCTCATTTCTGAAGCACAGCCTCCGGTCCGAGCTGGGACACTTTACGAGGAACTCGGAGCTCTTCGAGATGAACTGTCCGGACTCGTGAGGGATGATTTACGTCACGGATGGTATAGAGATTGTGCTCCCGTATGGTGATGATTTTATAGGGACCTTCGTACCGTGCGGCTGTTTTATTACGCGCAGTTCTTAATCGTTGGTATACGATCGTTCCCAACGGAAGCGGTCCTCTCGTAGAAACTCCCAATCTCTCGTTGGCTTTGGCCACTCTAACCGATTTCTCACGAATTAACTTCTCCCGTACAATACGCCACGAAGCTCTATCTATAGCGCCGCGCGTGCCTGCAAAAGATGTTGCCGCAATATATCATTATTGACCGTTATAAGATCCCCGCGATCTCGGCGATTCTGGCCAAACACAATCTCGACTGGAGATAGTCCAGTCACTGAATGGATAGTATGGTTATAAGCGATTACCGCCCGCGGCATCGCTTCATACGGGTCAAAATTTCGCCCTAACTTAAGAAGTCGGATATGCTCCCCGAGGGTGTTATGGAGGCGTTCAATCGCGCCTCTGCCTGTTAAATGATGAGGAGTATTTAATCGCCAGGCGATCCCCAAAATCCTACTTTCTTCCCTAATCAATGCATTATCAAATTCACGGCCACAATCCGAAACAACTTCCTCTGGCACGCCGTAAGTTGCGCACCAATTGAGAACGCCCTCCCACACTGCCACAGGAGTCTTCTCCTCGATGGGGTACGCCATTGCGAGTTTACTAAAAGAATCGATGGCAGTGAGCCAGGATTGGCCCTCGTTGGAGTAAATATCTATCTGAATTAATCGCAGGGGTTCCGATGCCGTGGGAGAGACTATCTGTTCTGCCATTGGGGGTTGTCTATCATACTTGGCCCGTTGACACACCGCACATCGTTCAATACAGTCCCGTACCGTACTCCCCATGGACTTCCAGAAATACAACCGTTTTAGAGCCCGTAATGTTTCCTCGACCCCGCGATGATTTGACTTTCCTTCGTGGTGGTCTAAAACGATTTGGCGTTGTCTCGACTGATCAGATACCGTTTCAACCTCCCGTAAGCACCTAACTATCGGGTATCCCATTCCTATCCGCTCTTGTCGCCATAATCTCCGTAATTTGTCGATGATGAGCTTATTTCCGACAAAAATGTGGCATCTACGGCCAGGACAGGCGAATTTTGAAAACACACGTTCCATGGCATCATCATCCACCGTTGCCGGAGTGCGCACGACCACCACTGACAACCCTTCTGAAGTATATGCCTTAGTCTCGACTCCCGATCCTTGCTTCGACCGGATAATGATCTGTATACGTTTATCGTTAATAATTTCGTCAACCTCAGGTAAGTCACGAGGTCGATCCGAAACATCTGAACTGTCCTCAGAAAACTGGTGAACCAACGATAATTCGGCGGGAGAGCTTTCCTCATCAATCGCGTTTATCACGAGGTCACGTGAGAGCCAGTCAGCCACCACATTATCCGCTCCCTTCTTGTGGACGACCTGAAATGTGTAGACCGCTAGGCGCTCCTTCCACCGCGATACGCGTGCCGATGACTCCTTAAGTGTGTTTAAATAAACTAACGGCTTGTGGTCCGTGAATAGCTCGAATGACCTCCCATAAACGTAGGGTCGAAAGTATTCAACTGCCCATACTACCGCCAGGAGCTCACGTTCTATAGCGCTGTATCGACTTTCTGCGACATTTAATTTCCGGCTGGCGTACGCAATAGGTTTTTCCCCTTCCGAAAAATTTTGAGAGAGGACAGCCCCGATCGCGAACTCACTCGCATCTGTGGTAACTCGGAATGTTAAACGAAAATCGGGAAAGGCTAATATAGGCTGTGAGGTTAGGGCCTCTCGACATTTCTTAATACTTTCCAGCTGAGCTGGGCCTAGAGCGAACCGCCTTCCCTTCTTCAGTACTTCGGTCAGTGGCTGCGTCAATTCTGCAACACCCGGAATGAACCTGCGGTAATAATTGACCATTCCTAAAAATCGCCGAACTCCACGAACATTACTTGGCAATGGGGCCTCCTGAATCGCTCTTACGCGTTCCTGATCAGGTCGCACTCCCATTCGTGAGACCACATGTCCAAGGAATTTAATCTCTTTTAGACCGAACATGGATTTTTCGCGCGAAAGCTTCAGACCGAACTCTCTGACTCTATTGAACACTGTTTTTAAATGTTTCACATGCTCGAGTTCGGATCGGCTAAATACTATCAGGTCATCCATATAGACCTGAGCGAAATCTTCCCCCAACCCTCTCTGGAATTCATCCATAAGGCGCTGAAAAGTCAACGGGGCCCCCTTCAGCCCAAACGGCATCCTCACAAACTCGTAATGCGCTCGGTCCCAGGAAAAAGCGGTTTTCCCTATATCCTCCTCGGCCATTTGGACCTGGTGGTACCCGCTCTTGAGGTCTAGCGTGCTAAAAATGCTGGCCCCAGCTAACCGATCGAGAATGTCTTCAACGCGAGGCAATGGGTACCGCTCGTCTTGTGTTGCCTCGTTTAGCTTCCTATAGTCTACTACGACACGATATTGTTTCCCCGCCCCAGGCAAATCCTGTCTTTTCTCTACAACCCATAGGGGGCTGTTAAAAGGCGAATTACTATGGCGTATAATTCCTTGTTTTAAAAGTTCTCTTAATTGTTTTGTAATAATATCCCTCATCGCTTGGGGGTACCTCCGGTCTTTGACGTACACGGGCATATCCGACTTGAGCGTGATCCGGTGCACCGTTTTTCCCGTGGTCGGCAATATTTCTTCCTCTCGATAAAATAAATCCGTGTGCTGGCTTATAACACCTTCAATGGCCTCCCTAATGCACTCTACAGCTCCGATTTCTACAACGCGACCCGTTCCCGAAATAGTGGCTTCGTATTCCCGTTCCCTTAGCCAAAATTTACAGTATCCTCGCTCAAACCACATTCTTAACCCTGCTTGTTGCAAAAGGTCACACCCAACTATCAGGTCATACCCCGGCATTAAATTTTCTGTAATATGCAGCATAATACGCACATCCCTCCCAACCAATCTCTTAAAATTAAAATAAATCTCGCCTAACGTCTTGCATCGCCCACTAACTGTGGATATTTCACAATCGCATTGTTTATGCGCCCCCCACATTCCTAACCTTTCTGCCCCCTTCTTGCTTATTAGGGAGTTTGTGCTCCCTGTGTCAATCAAAAATTTCACACCCGCCCCCCTCAACTTCGCCACGGGCAACCTCTTCTCTCCTCTTTTCTCTCGGTTACTATTTATCAGTAATTCGCGTGAAAAGTTGCCCCTCCTATTACCGCACCCTCAATCTGACCTCGGTTGCCGCGCCACTTCCTCGGATCCGGAAGGACCCCCCCTACAGGTATTCCCACTCCTTACCTCATATCCTCTCGGAGACGGATTGCTGTGCTCAGATGGTATACTCTCCTCTCCCGAAGATTCTCCGCTAGAAGGTTCTCCTCTGCTGCTCCCGAGAGTCCGCTTCCTGTTCCATTTTTGGTTATTTACTTCCATTCGTTCTGGTGGCTGGCCTCTTCTTTTTGAACGAGAAATGCGCCTCGGACAATCTCTTGCCATGTGTCCCTGCCTGCCGCACTCATAGCACCTGGTGAGGTTACACTGCGCTGCCAGGTGGCCAGGTTGGTTGCACTCGTAGCATCTTCTTTCCTGCTTCTTTCGCCGGTAGTCGGGTTCCCTACTTGATCGTTTCTCGAAAAATCTTTCTCCACCACTGCGCCTGGGCGGGCTTCGGTAGTTCTTCCTCGGGTTCTTGACCTC
Source organism: Arma custos (assembly GCA_037127475.1). Taxonomy (NCBI): domain Eukaryota; kingdom Metazoa; phylum Arthropoda; class Insecta; order Hemiptera; family Pentatomidae; genus Arma; species Arma custos. Next base: position 71,676,324 of record CM073761.1, on the reverse strand, counting down.
TATCCACTGTTCCTCAGAGTTCTCGAAACGGGATTGCTTTCGTTCTCGTGCATCGATTAGTTCATGTGCACAGTTAAGGAAATCCTTATCCCGCGAAAGTGAACCAGGACTGTCGACATAGTGGTTCAATTGAACCTTTAGAATCCCCCTTATGAATTCCATACGTTGGGCTCCTCCAGCCTGGCCATATGTCTCCACTGACTTCTCGGCGAGTTTATTGTGTAATACTAATAATTTTTCAGCGAATTCGCCTTCGGACTGGCCTGGTTTTCTGCGTTCTTTGAATAAATAGAAGGTGTCCTCTTCAGGAGTCCACCGACCTCCGCCGTAAAACTTCTTCAACCTTGCTTTCAGCGTCTCCCAAGCAAGCGAAGTGTCTCCTTGTATCGCATTCAGGACCCTCCTTGAGATGCGACCCACCAAAGATGCTTCCAATAGCACTACGTCTGACTCTAACAGTGTCCCATTCTCTTGCCGGGATTGTATGAGCCCCACTATCTGATCTCCTCCTTTCAAAAAGTGGTCTAAGTCTCCAACAACACCAGTGAAAGGCTCGAGTTGGCCGATAACTTCATGAATGAAGGCAGAGTTTTGAGTTCTAACCTTCAAGAGCTCCATCTGTGTCGTTTCAGTCGCCTTTTTCAACTGAGACTCAAGTTTTGCCATTTCTATCCCCGCTTGAGTCAACTGATGTTTAAGTTCGGCGAGTTCATCTGAATCAGTCATTTTTATGAGTAGAAACTTGCCAACTCTTTTCAAAAAAAAAAAATAATAGTAATTAATTTAGGAATTACTTACGTAACTGCAAAAAAATTGTTTGGTTTTGGCACCAGTTATAATTAGACTGAATTATCTCTTATTTCAGGTACTTTTGAGTCAGAACTATCTTTAAATAATTATTACAAAAACACACACTTTTTATTTTTAGAATTACCACTTACTTAACAGATGGGAAAAACATATGATCTTTTAATTTACAAAGTAATGGAGGTTATATAATTTAAACATTGGGAGTCTATACACTGATAACTTATATATATATATATATATATATATATATATACCTAGTTGATATGACCAAGCTGTACCCTACTGATATTCCTTGATATTTTCCAAGACCAGAAAAGAACAATGTATCATCGACGAATTCAGAATCAAGTAAAACCATTGGCAATTTTGATTTAATGATTATAATGTACAACAAATTTACTTCAATTATAAAATTAATGTTAAAATATTAAAATATGATAATAAAATCAACAACAAGTGATACAAGAATAATGAATAAACCGTAAGCCAAAATGTACTAACAATCCACTGTATTATAGGGTCCTTTAAAAATGAGTAATTGTTTGTGTATAAAAATAAGTTTAATTTTACTACGGAGGACCAATGTTATGGTTTATAAAATAAGGAAGACAGAAAAGAAAATACACTCAACTGTGCAACATAAAAACATCCTTTTTATTATTACTTGTTTAAATTCATTCACTTACATGAAAATTACGTCTAAAAAGTTCATTTAATATTAAAATAGGCTTGAGCTGCTCCTATCCATCGGATCTGTTTAATGTTTAATGGTTACGCAAAAGCCGGCCGGCGTATATCACACTCGTCTTCACAGCTTGACTTCCTCTGGACGACTCGCGTGAATCACAAGGCGCATGCGCGCAGTGTAGACACTCGTTTAATAATTCTGATATAAACGAACTGAGGTATTACAATTATATACATTTATCACTTACTTCAGTGAGTCAAAATAAAAAATAAATAAAATTAAAATATACTTTAATATGGTTTTACTATCATAGTGTCGCCAACAGTAATAACTGGAATTAAATTGTATTTTAACATGAATAAACAATAATAATTATTCTAAAAACCAATCATAAAAAGAAGTAGATTCATATAAAACAATTATTTAGTCAATTATATTAACAAAATAAATAAAGCTAATTCATGACTATTCTCTGCTCAAGTAAATGGCGGCAGTAATCTTGACTTAATAAGTCATAAGTCTAAATCTTAACGTAAACGTGAATAAGCTATAAATTAGTTGAAGAATGTTTAATAATTATTGCGGAAATTTATTCTGCAAGTTCTTAGATACATTTCCGTATTGCGTGAAACCTCTTGTTTCCGAGATTCGTGGCCACTATAATAACCCGACATTGAATTAACTTGCATTAACGGTCACGAGATCTCTTTTACCTTATGGAAGTATCTAATGGAGTTTACTGTTTTTATTATTGCGTTCTGTAAATCAATTAATATTGAAGTTTTATGACATTTAAGAACAGTTTAGATAACAAATAAAATATTTATGATGCGTTAAGAAAAGTCTTCACTTAATTTTTATCTTATACAGTTCTTTGCATTGTACAGTGGCGTACAGTCAAAATATACACCTGGACTCTTTGAATAAATTACTAGTTCAATTTATATTCTATTAAAAACAATAATTTACTGTAATCACTTAACATCCTCGCAACACATTCTTCGAGTATAAACACATAAATATAAATAAGCATTTAATAACAAAACACATTTGTATATGACTACCAACCTCCCAATGAGGATGATACAGCTTTGTTCTTCCCAGTATTGCTTTACCTTAAACTATTTTACTTTAGTTAAACTCTTGTTTTGAAAGTGTTAGGTTCTTTTTAAAGTCAGTTTCACAAAATCTACCGCATATTTGAACTCTTTTCAATAATTGGAGTGCACGTAACGTCTAAAGAACGTGAGTTGGTCACTCAGCATTTTAATGATAGGAAATCTATTTTCATAAGTAATGTTATTATGATATTACATTAATATTGTTATCGTAATTATTATGTATTCTATTGAAGAAAATTTAAGTATCGTTTTCAACACATCGCGATATTAGCATTCAATACATAGATAGATACACACTACAACAAATCACCCAACTGAAATAATTTCTGGAAACATAAGGTAACAAACAAATATTAGATAAAATTACATATCCATATAAAAAAATTGACAGTAAGAAGACGCCTGTTTGAGTATAAATGGCATATACAGTTATTTATATGCAGCAGTATATAAATTTTCAAAAAACAGTAATTATTACACAGGTTGTCGCTTGAGTTGGGTCACAACAAGGTTTAACTGCTTATTCGGTTCATTTTTAATATTTTTCAAAAATACACGTTATTCATGAGCTTTAGTATGGAAAATATAATGCAATTAGGGGTAATGAGTAGATTTCGGTAATCATCAAGAACTATCATCTATAAATAAATACGGTAAAACGTATATCATCTATAAATATTTTATTTGAAAAGAAAAGATATGACCAGGACTGGGACTCGAACCCGAGTCTCCTATCTATCCGTGGTGGTACTTAGCCAGCTCAGCCAATCTGGTTCGCTTCTCGGTCAGACATATCCTTTCTTTTCAATGATCCTATATCTCCGGGTTATCGCAATTTGCGATGTATACGCGGGGAGAATTTTAATTAAACATTACTTTTATTTTCGGATCTTGCTGTCTTAGGTCATTATATCGTTATATATTGTCTGTCATTATGTCCGTTTAAATATTGATACTTGTGTAATAATTAGTTCAATCCTTACTTTTGTTGTGTCATTTAAAATAAAGTTATTTTTAAAAAGTCGCTAGCATTTGGTCAAGATTACTATGGAAATTAAGATCACGATTTTAAGTTAATCCCCGAATATAACGGTGAACGCTTACACTTGATCGATTTTATTAGAAATTGCAAATTTATTTACGATTTATTTTGTAAAGATAATAACCAATTTAAATATATAAACCATTCAAAATTAAAACTAACCATTTTAGCAAAATGGAGAGGCAAGACTAAAATAGCAATTTATAATAAAGAGTTTTCTACCGTATCTGAAATTTTTACTTTTTTCAAAAGAAAATACTAAGACACACGGACGAGGGAACAATTAATTTCTGAAATTCTTAACACTTGGTCGTATCACAACGAAAATCCACACGATTATCTGGACAGATTAGGGAAAAAAACATGTGGTTTGTACGCGAGGGTCTACGCTGACCCAGAAAATTATGAAAAAATCGCAGAAATCAAGAATGACCGACAAATATCAGACCAAGCCGTCCATAGTCTACAACATACATTGACAGATTTCCTATTTCACATTAGATTCGACACTGTTGAAGACATAGACGAAATATTACGCAACGACGCCTGACGTATTGTCCAACGATTATACGGATAAAATAACAACAAAACAGACAAACAACAATCAAACTATAAGGGAAAACATTTCGACCCGAACTATAAGAATAGTAAACAAACTAGCGACCACAGATAAGAACCAAAAAGAAATTTTAACCCGTAATATCATCATCAACAACATAATTACCAATGCGATGAGAATAGTATCAAATATGACGATGACAAAGACGAACAAAGTAAATTTCTAACTGAAAAATTACAACAATTAGAGCAAATAAAACCATTTACTGAAAGAGTGAATATTTTATAACAGGAAAGAGAACATTTTTTAGACTTAGATCCGAACGGGAGTGGGGGGGGGGGGTACCGCCCGAATAAATAAAAACATTCCAGAAAGAGAACAAAAACCGGAACCAAAACAAAATTATGAACAAAAACAAACAAAAAACGGAATTAAAACAAAAATCAGAACCGGACGAAGTAGGTAATAAAGACAATTTACCTCAAATTACGGACCTCATTAAAAATAAATTACTAATGGACACAGGAGCAACTAAAAATTATATTACCCTTGAAAGTAGAAATACCGAGTAATGCTAAATTAACAAAGGAAACCATTACGATAAAGACCCCTACGAGATGTGCAGAAGGAACACAAGGTGTTATCCTCAACCTAAAAACCTGATAGGAATTAATCAAGAAGTTAAATTCCTAGTTTATCCATTTGGCGAGCGTTTCAACATATTATTAATAATTAATAATAAGTAAATCACTAAAATAGAGCCAAAAACTCAAAAAGAAACACTATTATTTATTATAATGCAATTGGGAAAAACCACAATGCAAAGCCTTATGTTTCAAAATATACACCTACTCACCAGTCGACGTTTCGCCTATTCAGGCATTATCAAGACACCAAAATCAAAAATCAAATTTCTGCAATCCAATGAACCAATATTATTCGGAAACGTTGAATATTTTAAAAGAAAAATTTGGCTAACTTTGCTAATATGTATAAAAAAATGTTTATAGGCTAATATTGCTTGATATGGTTTGTGGATCAGCTGATTCTATAACCTTCCCAGCTGGTTGCGTATTACTTTCGTTCAGTTGTATGTTGAACGTCTTGGTGGCGAGGTGCTGTCTCATGTTTGGAGCCTGTTTGGGCTGTTGATCGTTGGGATGTTTTACACCTTTTTCTTCGAGCTGCGATTCACATAACCCCTTTTTGATTTTGGTGTCTTGATAATGCCTGAATAGGCGAAACGTCGACTGGTGAGTAGGTGTATATTTTGAAACATAAGGCTTTGCATTGTGGTTTTTCCCAATTGCATTAAAATTAATAATAAGTATAAAACAATAAACGAAGTAAATTTAATCGACGATAATAATAAAATAAATAATGTAATAAGTATGGATAAAATCGTCGATAATAGTGAAATCGAAAATAATAAGGAAATAAAAACAATAATAAGTAATAATATAATCGACGATAATAAAGAAATAAAAGATACAATAAGAAATAATAAAATCTAAAACAATAAGGAAATAAAAAATACTATAAGTAATAATAAAATGGACTCAATTAAAGCAATTAAAAATATAACAAGCAAGGAAAATAAAGATTTAATAAAAAAAAAAAAAAATGAATAATGAAAATATGGGTACCGAAGAAAGTTTAAAAACAGACCCACAAATGGTAGATACGATAAGTAATTTCCCAATACCTCTTGATAAAATTTCGACAAGACAATTCTCGGGTATTTCTGGGTATTATCAACAAAATATCAAAGGAAACTTAAAAATTCCTAAACCTATCTTGGAATCATTAAAAACAAATTGTCATAAAGGAGTAAAAATGTCAAAAGAGAATAATGAAATTAAAAGCGCGGAAAAGACAAGTCAACGAAATACAAACTTGTCCGCTATAGTTCAACTAAATACATCAACAACAAGTTTATTTTATATCATTAATAAGAAAACGGAAAAATATTCCAATAATATTAAAACTCAAAAGAAAATAAATATGAAAAATTTAAGTAGAAATAAATTAAATATAGAAAACAATATAAGAACACATAAGATTTTATTTATAAGTAAGCCCGCGGATGTGCGTAATTATCTAGGGGGGAAGGTTAAGAAAAGATTTTAAAGTATTCATCGCCGGATAGAATATTGTATGAATCAAAGCAAAGGAATTGGAGTATGGATATTATATTAGATTAAACATGATTAAAATTAAGATTAAATAAAATTAATATTAAAAATAACTATACTTTAATCATAGAAATAAATAGTGATTAAAATAAAAATTAGAAAAAAGAATAATAATTAGAGCTTAAAAATATAAAAATAGAATAAAGGATTAATATAAAAAAGTATTATGAAATAATGATTTATATGAACCACAATAATAATAATTAATATTAGAAATATAAAGTTATATGATAATTAATATAAAGAAGTACAGTTATATAAAAATAATATTCAATAAATGAAAATAATAAAAATTAGAGCTTAGAAACATTAACATAAAAAAAAAAAAAAAATCAAATTGTAATCAAACTAGGAAATAAAGAAGAAATTAATTTTCCGAAACCCTTCTGAAACAAAAAAAGATACGAAATTATTTTTAATAGAAAATCTTACAGACTATCCTTTACCAAATCATGGAACCAAATAAAACTTACGGAATTTATTGTTCATCTAACATCCAGACTTTAGACAGAGTTGACGAATGCTTCCAAGAAATAAAAACAATCGTTGAAGATGAATTCCCTTTAGTGAGAATAAAAAGATATTTCAAAATTATTTCTCTGACATTGACAAATTAGACGAACGAATGGAGGCAATTGAAAATTATTATTTAAAAAAAACATCGCGGAATATTTGAAACATTCGAAAAATTAAGAAAACAGGTATACCCGAGTATGAAAGATAAAATTACTGAATTCATTAATAAATGTGAAATTTGCAAAAAAGCTAAATATGACAGAAGACCAATCAAGGAAAAATACCAGCTAACTCCTGCACCACAGAAACCTTTTCAACAACTGATGATTGACATTCTGAAATATGTAAGTAAAATTATATTTACAATAGTAGACACATTTTCAAAAAGACTATTCGCGCAAACAATACCTGCACATAATGCTATTAACATTTGCGACTGCTTACAAACTTATTTATCATACTTTCCAATACCAGCACAGATAACTTAACGAACAATTTAGTTCCTAAACATTTTTGTGATTATAATAAAAATGTTTTTTTAGAATAGAATAATTTATTGATTTTCACAACTGTAATTATATTACATCAAGTAAATCTGCTGTATGAACAAAGGACATGAAAACAAAAAAAACACTTGTGGATAAACTATCCATTGATAGCACTCCAATAAAGTTCTATAGTAGAAGGTCTCGAGGCCATCTTCTTTTCAGACGCCCCGGAGGGTTATCAGGAATATTAAGGGAAGCAAGTTGAGGGACTAGCGGATTCAAGTGTGTATGGAGCTTTTCATGGAAGGATAGGTATCTAATTTGGTTCAAATCAACAACATATGGGATATTGAGATCATGATGGATGAGTTTGTTTGTGACACACTAAGGAGCATTGAGGATTTTACGAAGGATTTTGGATTGTAAGGATTGGATACGAGATGAATTGGATGGTTTAGTAGAGTCCCCAAGCTCAACTCCGTATGTCCAAATAGGTCTGATAACTGTCATGTAAATGAGTCTTTTGTAAATAATTGGGAGCTTTGAACGTTTGTCCAGTAAATGTTGAAGTAGGCGAAAACCTCGAGCAGTTTCTTGTCTTTTCAGTCTTGTATGAGGATATAATAATATAATCCTCCATTACACATCTACGAACCATTCAAACTCTTTGGGGTTACTTAACAGGGTACACCTAAAATTGACCGAGTTATTAAGACTAATTTCACACGAAATGAAAAAATACACTTTTGAACAAAAATTAAGAATCGCAGTCTCAGCATACAACAATACGCTAAATACAAATTTAAAACTAACTCCGAACGAAATAACCTTCGGAACTATACAAGATAATAATAAACAAACTGATATTAATATTACAGAACTATAGATTCAAAAATATCATAATGAATTTCAACTCTTGCACGAATTGACTCGTGAAAAAATAAAGAGTGAAAAAGAATAAAGGGCCGATAAATTAAAAAAAAATAGAGAGAATCCACCTGAACTAACATACCAGGAATACCTCAAAAGCACCCAAGCAAAAATTAAAAACCGAGGCAAATTTAGAAAAGTTAACGTACTAGTCCAAGGAGCTCGTCAATAAAAATCCCATGTTGACAATATTCGAAGACCTAATAAACGTAGAAAGAAGCATCACTTTTTTCAGATGAGGACTCTTTACTTGTTAACGTTACTGGCAATACATCTTCAGAAGATTCTGACGATACAAGTAGTGGATCTGACTAAAGAACCAAGAATCCTACACTATCCCATAAACAACATTAGGGTAATAGACCAGTTTTATGAAACATTTCATTTTTATAATCTGACACTATTAGAAGTAGAAATAACCAACGCACCTAATTAATTTAAAAAATCATAAAATATTTCACTTACTAACTGATCTAACAAACGATACAATTGAACAATTACAATGAATTCAATTTAAAGACATAAATAGCCATGATAAAAGAGGTTTAATAAACGGTTTAGGTGATATTATTAGTTGAATCACCGGGAATATGGACGCTGACGATAAGGAATACTATGAAAAAATAATTTCAAACGTTGAAAGCAATAATTATAAATTTTAACATCACATTGAAACGCATTAAACATTAACGAAAGATTGAAAGAAGACTATAAGAGAGACATAAAGACAATTAACAAAAAATTTATGATCAATAAACAAAATTGTAACTCTTTAGAACAAAATGACAAAGCCTACGATTTATACATCATTTATACATTTATTAAATAAAATTAAAAGCTTAACTTTGTCTTTGGAATTTTGTAAAATGGGAATAGTTTATTCTAATTTAATAACTGATGTAATCAGAAATTTGCCTAAAAATATAAAATTAATATCAAACAATTCCTATGGACAAATAGTAAAATATTTTTGAATGATAATTGTTGACCTTGATATGTTGAAGAAATTGGTCCGGGTACGTTTCATTATTGTGTTTCATAGCCAGTGAGGACCCACCCCCCTAGCCCCCCCCCCCACAGCCCTGAAGAAGACCTACAACGTAGATCGAAACGTAGGCTACCAATAAAGTTTTTCACAAATTACACGAGAAATTCATTCAGTGACCTCTACCCGGACCAATTTCTTCAACAAGTAAAATATTTTGTTCCACACATTACAATATTGTTCATACCTTTATAAAATTGCCAGTCCACGATGACTCGTACAAAGGATACTTCTAGATTTTATGTATAGATCAGATTTTAAATCAATCTCATAAATTGTTAGGTTGATCAACCTAGCTGTTGGTAAAATAAAGTATCCTTTATACGAGTCATCGTGGACTGGTAATTTTATAAAGGTATGAACAATATTGTAATGTGTGGAACAAAATATTTTACTGTTTGTCCGTAGGAATTGCTTGATATTAATTTTATATTTTTAGGCAAATTTCTGATTACATCAGTCATTAAATTAGAATAAACTATTCCCATTTAAAAAATTCCAAAGACAAAGTTAAGCTTTTAATTTTATTTAATAAATTATAAGCTTTATATAATGATTTATACTATATAAATGACAAAGCCTACGATTTATAAAGTATAAATCGTAGGCTTTGTCATTTTGTTCTAAAGAGTTACAATTTTGTTTATTGATCATAAATTATATACAAAAACATTATTACATATATACTTTTTATATATGTATATAGGTCGAGACAGCAGCAACTCATTAGCAACAACAAATATACCAACCTCTTTAGTTTGAGGCAGAGACGGCCAAGTGCTATGAGAGACTTGGGAGGAACTCAAGTGGCTCGGAGAGATGTGGCTTCAACTCCCACCTGAATGAACAATATTAATTTCGTTGTAATTAGAACCCAAGAATAATTTTTGATGAAAAAAATGGTCCGGGTAGAGATAAAAAATATTCTCTTATATAGGGAGAAGTTTTTATTGCTAAGCCAACGTTTCGACCCACATTGGAGGTCTTGTTCAGGGCTAGTTTGATCGGCGGGGGTTGACACTAGACAGATGAAGAATTTCTGTTATCCCTTCCTATATTTGAGATAAAGGGATACTGAAATAAATAATGATGTAGGTTTTTTCTAGTTAATTATATTAATCATTGGAAGAAGAGTATCTCAGTGTGTAGAATTCTGAGTTGATATGCTGAAGTTCCAGGCTTCAACTCAATATGTGGCATATAAATTATTTAATCTATTAACAACAAAGGTTAAACCCTGCAGTATCTAAAGATCCTCCAGGGACTCACACAGCCTCTATAAAATGGGTACCCTAAATTTGAAGAAAACCTGACGTTCTGAGCATGATCCCGGACTAATCATATCTATTTATTAAATATTTTATTTGAGAAGAAAAGATATGACCAGGACCGGGATATCTTTTCATTTCAAACAAAATATTTAAAAAATTATATTATATAACAATAAAATAAATTATAATCATATTTATTTATATTTTAGTATGAGGGGTAAATAATTAGAGAGAAAATTACAAAGACGTCTACTATTTTATTATCAATTGCTTATATATAAGGTATAGACAAAAGTGTTAAAATAAATTTTATATTTATGAGATATCAGGCCTTTCAAAAGCATGTAGTTGAGAAAAATAGTGCCATCAAATTATACTGTTTCAAATTTCTTCTTGTACCGCTGGGAGTTTTTTTATCTTTAATTTTCGAATTAATTCGAAAAAGTAACGAAGCAGATGAATCAGAAAAATTGTTTGTATATCATAAACCTCTTTTAGAACACTACGAATTTAGTGAATATCTTACTTTAAACTCCAGTCTAGATGGGAGATTTTAAAGCTTAAAAGAAAAAAAATGAAAAATTTCGAAGGTGATAGTTATTCTGTTTGATATTCAGAGACCTTCTCCTTTCACAATAGAGTAAGCTGTTTATAAGATTGCAGAGTTAAAGTGAAATTATTTTATAATGAGTAGAAATACGTACGCTACACCGTCAATGGCCCCGAGACCTGTTTTAATAATTTTATTTGGAGTACAGGTACTGGCCAGATTCTCCATTCACGACTTGTGTGTGTGTGATGTCATTCGCCCTTAACCAGCTTCCATTGGCGTTTAATGCCGGTGACGTGGCTGGGGAAAGGGGCAGGGACCTCCCGGACTCCTGCTTTGCCCTCATTCCTGGGGATGAAGCTTAGTTAGGGGACCCCAGCCAAATTATTAATAGTGTAATTATGGTATGAATGTAAGCAATTATTTTATTTTTAGACTTTATTTTTATTACATTTTGGCATTTATTCATTTTTATACCGCATGTATTTATATTTCCGCATGTATATATTTTTATTACATTTATTTATTTCATATTTGTTGATGATATTTTGGTTTTGTTTTCATGGAATAATTGTTTATCTGCTTAGCACTATTAATAAGTAATAATAAACCCACAAGTGGCAGATTTTAATAATGCAATAAAATATATCTATCTAAAAAAAAAGAAATACATATGAATAAGGTTTTATTTCAAAATAAATGATTTAAGATTTTTAAATGGTACTCGTATAACTTTTAATTCTGTCTTATAATTTTTGAATAATCGATGTAGTAAAACCGAAGAAAAATGGCTGTCATTTGTAAACGGTAAAAGAAAAGGAATTTACCAATTGTTTTATATCTGACTACATGGATGAATAAACATAACTGTTCTGGAACACATGATATGGCTTGGCTCAGTAGATACATTAAGAAAAGTTTAAAAAAATAGAAATAAGATGATACCCGTTCAAGTATAGACAATTGTTCTTAAAGAGATACCTCTATACATCATTTTTCTCTCATTACTGGAGTTGTTTTTAAAACTAATTCACTACGTTTTCTTTAAAGTGAAAAAAATACAATAAGGAAACATGGATGGAATTACAATAATTTTCAGAAATCGCTATTCACTCTGCCTCAACCATATTTGCTGGTTGAGATAGAAGTTGAAAATTATAACACTTTCTTGTAATGACACTTCAAAAATACTATATTTATATTTTTCCTTTCTTTATGAATATTATTATCTTATTTATATTTTTTCTTTCTTTTAATTATTTTTGGGAACTAACTCGTAATTTATTTTAATTTATTAATTAAATTGTAATTGTATTCTACTCTAAGACAACATACTTCATATTTGTTTTTTTTTTATTATTATTCTAAAGGGACTTGCCCTAGAATAAATAAAGGTTTTTATTATTATTACTACCCATTTTTTTTACACTATAGCGTGTTCAAAACTGATATGTAGGGCAAGTGAAACTATTATCATTAATTAAATTATTTCAGTAATTAAAAAAACACATTTAAGTTCGTCATCGCGTCACTTCATATTTCCATTAAATGTAATCATATTTATTCATCCAAATCATTTAATTTTTATTATTATCGTATCGTTATTTATTATTTAATAATTATCGTATACTTTTATTAAAAATCACGGTTTTATATCCAATCCAGTAATTTAAAAAATAAATAAATCTTTTTCATAAAATTGTAAATGTTTTGTACAGGAAGTTTTAAATGAGAACGATTTTGTGTAGGTTATTTTTTTATTATACCATGTTTTCCTATATTTCTTGCCGTTACTATGTTCACTAATATTCTTTTTGTGATCACTAATCTAATACTATGTTCACGAAATGATTAAATAGCTTATTATCTATTTATACAATTCGAAAATCTTGGGGTAGCTTTTATTTGAACGCTGGATTCCTGGGTCATGGGGTTGGGGGTGAGTTGGTTCAAACTACCCTTGAAATAGATGGTTTTCGAGTCATCCCGTACCTCGGCCCTTAAGATCGATACTGAGTGCGTGCGTGCTCTGTTTGCGATAGCCCCCTTCCAAAGATTTTTTCTATACTTAATAACCGCCATCCTGCCTATAGCTCTATTTTTTGTTAAAAAAACAAAACATAAAAAGAAATATTATTGCTATTTATTGAACAGAAAATGAAAAACTAATACAAGGAAAGCACTATTTAAAATATTCGAGGTGTCATGTATAACATAATGTTTAATTTTCATAAACGCAATAAATTGATTGATGATCGATTCATAATATTTTTGTCTTTATTGTATATACTAAAAATGAAGTGACATTTTAATGAAATAAAATAGATAGATGCTTAAAACCACTTCTACTAAATATGAACTAAAATTATCATTTCTTTGAATTTTTCTTATTTATTTATGATTTTATAACCAAATATTTAATTTTGGCCGGAGAAGGATCCTATGGGATCTAGGACCCTCCTGGGGCTCACGCAGCCTCTATAAAGTGGTTAACCAAAATAAAGGGGAAAACCTGGTGGTTGAGCGTGATCAAGAACAGAAATCACTTTTCTGCACAAACGTTGTCCAAGAAACAGTACTGTCTCTAACATGTACTGAACCCCAGACCCTTCACTCCAAATCCAATGATAAAATAATGAGCCAAAGGGCTGCATTATATGAATGATACATTATTTACAAAAGTACATGAAAATAGATATAAACTTAATAGTATGTTCTGGTAAAGAAAAAAAATAGAATAAAAATCTAAAATAACAAGAATTAAGCTGAGAAAGAAAAATAAATAAGTAAAAGCACCTAACATAAGAAATAATATCTTTATAAGTTAAAAAACAGTAATTAACCAAATAAATAATAATAATTAAATAATAATACGGACTTGGTATATTTTATAATATAAAACCTTTAAGTGGGGCAGTCACTTAGACCCTTTAAGTCTTAACAATTTTATTCGTTATTGTGATATCCCGTAGTCTTCCCCGTTTTTATTTCTAAATTATAATTATTGAAAATTTGTGAAAGTCTAGCAATGAATATAGAGAATGCGATATAAATTAAATTTATTTCTTATCGTTTAAAAAATATCGAATACAAGGCCATGACTACGTTACAAATGCCTCTTCGATATTCGATTATTATCGCTGGGGCTAATTGATTTGGGGGCATGGAATAATTATAGCTTCGTGACGGAAAAAGACTTAGAGCATGCGACACCAGTTTAAGTGGTATGATGAAAGATTAAGAAGAATAGACGGCGTTGCATTGACTTATAATTGGCACACAACTTAAGGCAGGTAGAGTTGGAGAATCATCGAATGATTAAATAGTTAATACAGGGGATCAATGGACTAGCACCAGCCAGTCTTACCAGAGCTCAACTGGGGTCCTATAAACAAAACCTTAAAATATAAATATTAATATTAATAAATATTAACGTTTGTCTTATCGCTTTCCTATTTTATTCTTTATATAGGGGTATACTCATTAAAGATCCCAGTCCTAATTACACTTTAATCATAAATTTATGACTCCCACTATATCGACCGATTAGGCAGAGAGGAATTATGACGTTAAATAAACAATAATATTTATAACAATAACTGATTTCTTTGTTTATCAATTTAATTTATATGGATTGCAATCTAATTCTGGAAGTAGCTGGCTTCTAGAACATTCTTTAATATTATTTTATTTTATATGATATACCTAGTCCATATTATTGCTGCGGATTATTAGTTTTGAAAAAAACAACCCTGTACCACTACAACCTTCCATCCTAGAATGCTTATGTGGACGTGTAAATGGAGTACATTTATCAACATAAATTGCCACGGTTGTACTAGACGAATAAATAATCCTTTTTATCTCACTCCTAATTATTATTTTTTATTTTTTATTTCCATTCGAATTCTGTTATAATTGTCGATTTAAAGCATTTCAAAAGATTGGCTTCATTGTTTCTTAATTTATTTTATATTTTAATCTCAGTCTACATGTATCAGACTGTTAGAACATTCCTAGATATTAAACAGAATGTACGTAAATTTTTATGCTCCATGTATTTTATTCCCCATCGGAATAAATTGACATGGACATGGTGTAAAGCATTTGAGGAAGAAATGTCAGCGAAGGGTCTCCGAAATGTAGATTGGAAAGGTAGGTAACAATGGAAGGGATTGATTTAACGGCAACCCTACCTTGGGAAAAAAATATAAAATAATAGAAAAATAGATACAATAGAACATATAAAAAAGTATAGATTAAGAAATCGTAAATAAAAGTCAAATCAAAGGATGGCTTTTCCCAAAATGTGTTCTGGAATATTATTAACTGCAGATTTTATTAAAACATCCATGGGGAAATATAATGATATGAGATTCAACAATATGATAGATGAAAAATACAAGGAATTAAAGTTGTCTATAGATAGTTAGAGCGACTTAAGCCCAACATGATGTTATGACATTTCTGTGTGTCTGTCCTCGTAGGTCTGAGCATGTACTCGTATTTATACTACATGTACACACACATTCAATTTACATCTTTACTCAACCTCAAGTTTATCGTAGACCAAAAAGCCTTGTGTAACTGAGAAGGGGAATTCGGATGGGAATGATGAAGGAGTAACAAACAAAATACAGGAGGTAAGCTAGAAATCATAAAGAAAATGTGAATTTTGTTGAAAGAATACGAAATTTAATAGAGACAAGGTCTATTATTTAAAAATACATTATGTTAATTGTTATCAGTTAAATATATATTCAAGAAATGTATGTATGTTGGGAGGGGCCCTTGCTAGTGAAAGTTAGAATCGATTCCGCTCTCTACACACCTCTACTTATGTGTCAGATATATTGGGTAGTAATATTTTAAATTCATACATATACGTTCCTATATTAAATATATTTTAACCTGTTCACTTAATAAGATGTATCTCTCTGTTATATAAAAGTGTATATTATAATTGAGGAGCTGGTGAACAGAACCGGATTGGTCCACTTTAATTCGAACACACTTTTTTTGATGCCTTGGACCTCGTTACGTCGATCCATGTTAATATTTTTAATAAAAACCGTCTCTAAGTAGGGAAAAAATAGCTTTAAAAAGTGCATTTTCAAACAAAATCGGTTTAGTCCGAGTTTTTACAAAACATATTAAAATGTGCATTCATTTTTTATTCTAAAGCGGACTAGTCCCATGTAGTGTTCATATCTTCAACGCATTTTTAATCAAAAGCAGACATATAAACAAAAATTAAATATTAAGTAAAAAAACTGTAACACTGCACTATAACACTAGCATTGCTCTGGTAACTCTAAAATATGAATAAAAAAGTTGATCAGCTGTTACTATTTCAGTTGTTGTAAGTGTTTTCTGTTCATGATAACATTTAGCTGTTAAAAATGGACGAAAATGTGACTGTATACTAGCATTTTAGTAGCGCAGTTTGGTAATAAATGATTCGAGTATCATGAAGTAGAATGGTACAAAGAGGTAATACAGACTACATCAGGATCTACAGACATCATTGAAGAAAATGAGATTGGTGGAGTAGGTGAATGTGACAATATTGAGGATTGCGAATGTCTGGAAGTGGATTTTACGGAAATTGCTATCTAATTTTCTTTAAAACACAATAAATCTTTCAAATCTACACTTTTCGTCTCATCTTTTAAAGTCCTTTTAAATACAAAATCGGATTCTTCCAATACTAACAAAACCGGACTTGTCATATGTTTATGGTCAAAACCGGATAAGTCCATCTTTTTCGAACAAAACCAGACTAGTCTTTTTTTGTTTCAGAAATAACTTCTTGAATATAAAAGCAAATTAAAGATTAATTACTCATGTAACAATAGTACTAAACCACCTAACTATAATAACGTAATGTTGTCTCATTAATCTCCTCCATGTATTAATATTAGTTTTTTAGCCATCCGGTAAAATTTAATTTCGTGGACTAATCCGGTTCTGTTCGCCAGCTCCTCAATTATGATAGATACAGTTTTTAGGGATTTAATATTTAACTGGCGTTGCCTAGCAACTACTTATTTTTCTTTGGTATTTTTTCCTCCTCAATCGGTTAAATTATAAATTATTTTAAGCATTGATAATTAATAAAGCCAATATTCCTGAATTCTTTAAGCTGTTACACAAAATATTTATTTTCACTTTTTTTAAATTTAGATGGAAAAACTGAAAGCATCAATTTAAAAAAATAAAACAAGCTGCATATTACTCCAATATTTCGATTTTAATTATTTCAACATAAGTCATGCAGTAAACCGATAATAAAACATTTTTCCTATAAAATAAAACCACAAACGTTATTTAATTATTTCATTACTTAATTTAGTGCTCAAAACAATGCTATGTGGGTACTCATTTTTAATAGGCTCTACTAAAACCTCAAGTACCTATATTAGAACAATAAACGGCGGTATAATTTGTACTAAAGAAGACGGGGAGCATAAAAAATAAAAACTAATTTTAAAAAACTTACCCAACAGCAGCACTACTCAGTTTGTACTTCAATTAGTTTCTCTAAAGCGAGTCAAAAACACTGAAATAGAATAGAAATTCCCGTTTAATAATTCACTAAAATAATAATGAACATGTTAAATAAATTTAAATATAATTTAAAACTGTTGATAGAGGTACCATAAAAATATAAAGTGTGTACTTAGCAAATATATTATTTCTGTCGCGTTAACTTACATTAAATACCATTTTATTGTATGTTTATAATCGTTAGTCTTTTACCAGAAAATTGTAAATGGGTGTGAACTAAATAATATAAAAAGGCACATGTGGTGATATCATTTTGAAGAAAAAGTTTATGTATCATGCATTGCATGATCATATATTATGCAATGGTCTAAACTATTGCTGCTATGTGCGTTGCAGGAATGCTATGCAACGCATAAAAAATGAGATTAATATGAGACTCTCAGCTGAAAAATGCACTTACATCCAAAACATACAAAAATCTTAAATATATTTTTACAATTTCGGAAGTTTTAAAATGTTTTTATATATCTTGTATTGATTACTAAATATATCAAAACAAAGTTTAAGACATATTATGTCATGCGCGAGATTTTGCCTTAAAACTAGTAATTGCGTTCAAACTTCGAATAAGATATTTTTTAGTCAACACCTATCCAGTTATTGCATCCCAAAGCCTCCAATCCCATATCACTGATCTTGAAGAATGGTGTCAAAACTGGAGAATTAAAATAAATTCTCAAAAATCGCATCAAATCACATTTACCTTACGTCGTAAACCAATGACTTCCTGCCCTTCAGTATCCTTTAATAATATCCCTCTGGTGCCTGTAGAACAGATCCGATACTTAGGGTTGCACCTTGACAAACGATTAACCTGGAATCCTCATACAAGACTAAAAAGACAAGAAACCGCTCGACGTTTCAGACTACTTCAACACTTACTAAACAAACGCTCTAAGCTCCCAATTAACTACAAAAGACTCATCTACATGACCATCATATTACCTATTTGGACTTACGGAGTAATCCTCTCGTATCCAGTCCCTACAATTAAATCCTTCGTAAAATCCTCAATGCTCCTTATTTCTTTAAGAATGATGACTTTATTTGTGATATTATGATAATTTGTAATGATGGCATAACGACCTTAATGCCGCATTTGTTTCTGATTTGGCCCGAACCCGGTATCTATCCTTTCATAACAAACATCATTCCCACTCAAACCCTCTAGTTTCAAACTTAGCTTCCTCTTCAATTCCCGATAATCCACCGAGGCGTCTGAAAAGAAGATGGCCACGTGACCTTCTTAGTTGAACTTGTGATTTGAGTACTAGCAGTAGGTACGTGTAGTTCCTCTTCTTGTCATTATCTCATGTCTATATGTATCACTTCGCTATTTACTTGTTGTATCATTGTAATACAGTTGTAAATATCAATGAATAAATCAAATAAAAAAATTTATAATACCAAAACTTTTGATCATCATAAATTTCATATGACTTCATTTAGTTATTCTGAGCATTTACTTCTGTAAAAAAAATTTTTTTTGTTCTGTGAATTAGTGAATTTTATATGTACCGAATTATTTATTTATTATTACGGTATCGAAGATAATAATAAATAAACGTGTCTTTCGAATTTATTACCATTTAGAAAACTAAGATACTAAGTGTCTAGGGTACTGGACTTTAAATTTATATTTTTCCTTGGGGTGTAAAAATACCTTTAGTCCAAATATTCATTTCATCTCATCTATTTGTTATACGTTTCAACCCAATTTGGTCATTTTCAATACATAATTTTCTCTTCATTTAAACAGTATAAAACTTTATCTGCAAAAAACATTACAATGAAAAATTCAACAATCATAAAATTCAACATTATAAAAAATTACATAAACACAACAATTTTTTTCACTTTAATTAGTTATACTACTATACAAGGTACCGCAAAAATGTATACTATAAGCGCTATAATTTTTATATCATTATTGTCCTCACAACACTACATAAAAGATATCTTTTTTGAAGATTAATAACTTTATTCATTATTTAAAATATGCTGAGTGAGTTCTATCCCATAGTCTGTTAGCTAATAAGTGGAGCTGGGACTAAGATACATAAAAAACGTAATTTGCTATGAAATACTTGATTTTGATGTTCAGAGACAATATATTTCAGTTTTAAGACTAGATTTTTTTACCACACTTAATATTAAACAAAAGTCAATTTAAAGAAAGGCTATCACAGAATAAAAAATGTACGTACCACTACAACCTTTGAAGGATGTTGGGTTCAGTAGATGTACTATTTCTAGGACAACGGTTTTGGAGAGAAGTGATTTGTCCCATACCACTAAAACTGCCAGGTTTTTCCTAAATTAACGGTATGAAGTTGTAAAGACTTTGCAGATGGATTTATCTGCCACTTCCGGATGTGAACCAATAGCAATTCAACACCCTACACACTGAGCTATTCGGCCTCTTACCACTGAATAAATCGAAGAAAATAATGAAATAATCGGATAACAATATTCATTCAATGGCCATTCGGTTCGTGACAGTTGTATCGTTGAGTATTGTGGTGTTAATAACTTAATCGTGATTATCGGAAGTGTTTACACGACAACTAACTAGAAATCGGTTCGATACGACCATTATCTGTGCAGGTGGTTTCATGTTAACGTTACGGTTGACATTAGATAAGGTCAGAGGGAATAATATTTGCTTAAACACCCTCTTAAATTAAAATGATCATACCTTCTATAAATTAACAATTTTAACCGTGAAAACTAGGAAGAAAATTACATTTTTAATTATTTAATGTTTCTTTACAACAAGAAAAAAAATTAAGTGAAAGCAGGGTATCTGTTCCGCAGGCTGTCACTTCGAGTTGAGTTACAACAAGTTTTAACTGTTTATTCGTTTCATTTTCAATATTTTCCAAAAATACAAGTTATAAGCTTTAGTATGGAAAAGAGAATACAATTATGGGTAATGAGTAGATTTGGGTCATCATCAAGAACTGAACGTATGTCATCTATAACTAATAATAATAACAACAGGTTTTTCTTTCTTTGGAGAATGCTGGACGGCGTATAGGTCTTCAGGTAAACCAAGTAAAGACTAACTCTATGGTGGCTAACCCTTCAAGACAATCGGATCCCACCATCACGTTTGGTGCCTACACATTCGAAAACGTTGACATTTTTGTTTACCTCGGTTCTCTGGTCAAAGCAGATAGCTCAACCAGCCCAGAAGTTCAAAGAAGAATTTCGGCCACTAATATATGTTATTTTGGGATGGCCAAAATTTTACGAAGTCGTCTGATATTAAGAAGAACCAAGGTCATGCTGTACAAAACAATCATCAGGCTTGTTCTAACTTATGGATCGGAAACCTGGCCGCTGTCCAGGGCAGATGCCAATAGTTTAGCAAAATGCAGAGCTGTATCTGATGTATCAAGAGCCTGACGTGATGAAGCAGATAAAAATAGCTAGACTGAAATGGGCTTGACATGTGGCCAGAATGGAGGACAACGCTACCCTGAAAAGACTGCTGTTTGTGTTCGTTGACGGTAAAAGAAAACGTGGGTGCCCACGACTTGGGCAGATGGGCAGATGAAGTCGAGATTCCAGGCAGCATCATTGGTCCTAGAGCTTGGAGGACCTTGGCGCAGGACAGAGAAGAGTGGAGCCGACCCCCTGATGCGGCCAGGACCCGTGCTGGATTGCAGAGCCAGTGTTAATTTAATTTAATAATAATACTTCAAAAATAAATTACCTGCTTAACATAGTTCATCGTCAATTTAAAAAAAACCTTTACCACTACAACCCCAGGAGTAACAAAACAATATAGGAGTTAAGCTGGAAATCATACAGAAAATTTGAATTTTGTAGAAATAATACGAAATTTATTAGAGACAAGGTCTATTATTTAAAAATACATTATGTTAATTGTTATCACTTAAATATATATTCAAGAAATGTATGTATGTTGGGAGGGACCCTTGCTAGTGAAAGTTAGAATCAAATCCGCTCTCTAAGCCATCTACTTATATGTCTGATATATAGGGTAGCAATATTTAAGTCCACTATAATTCGAACACACGTTTTTGATGCCTTGAACGAGTCTGGGGTTCAGTACATGGTAGAGACTGTATTGTTTCATGGACAACGATTGTGCAGGAAAGTGATTTGTCCTAGGTCAAACTCAACCGCCAGCGTTGCCTCCCCATTATTTTGGGTACACGATTTTCAGAAGCTGGGTGAGCCCCCAGATCCCTATGACCCATCTCCGGCTCCTAACAGACTATATAAAACTCTTGTCATCAGCGGGATTTGAACTAAGATTTTCGGAATGGAAAATCAGTGCTCTACCACTGAGCCACTCCGCTCCCTTGTTATTTAAAACAACATATAATTCCCTGAATTCTCTAAAATAAATAAATATATAAACAAAACAATGGGAAATATTCACATAGGGAGAAGGGTAGATCGATTTAACATAACACAATCCAAGTATACTGGAAATATATATAATTTTATTGTTTCCCGCTCAATTAAGAAAAATAATAGATAAAAAAATTATTTTTCGTTGTAATCATTTCATTTAGATTTATATGAAATAGTCTTATACAAGTAATATTGCTCAATATGCTAAGGAATACATCGTAGAGCCATAATAAAATATGATATAAAAATGATAAAAACCTAAATTTTTTAGCTTTGTATTATGCTTCACAGAATAATTATTTTAGTGAATTAGTAAATGGGAATTTCTATCCTGTTTCAGTATTTTTGACTCGCTTTAGAGAAGCGAATACGAAGTACAAACTAAGTAGTGCAGCTGTTGGGTAAGTTTTTTTAAATTTGTTTTTATTTTTTATAAATAATAGGCGTATGCTCCCCGTCTTTCTTTGTACAATTGCCTCTTGTGTCTTTTAATTTCATTTTATATATAAAACAAAAGAAATTAAAATAAGAAACCTGTATCACTACAACGCTTGAAGGGTTTTGGATTCTGTACATGGTAGAGACTGTACTGTTTCTAGAACAAAGGATGTGTAGGAAGGTGAATTGTGTGAAGGTTATCCACTTTATAGAGAATGGGTGAGCCCTAAGGATGGTCAGCATGATCACAGAGTCCATCGGTGGCAGTTAATAGATTAAATAATTTATTAGCCACAGCTTGATTTGAACCAGGATTTGAACTATGATCCCAATTAGTTTATAAAATGGATAAAAATTAACAAATTAATGCCCATCTTCTGATTGTATCGTATACACTTTAATATGAAACGATAAAATTTATCATAAATCTCTCTTTGCTTAGTCATGTTAATTATGTAATTTGAAGAAACCTTATGCACCCTTTCCCTGCGGAATATATCGGGGCTGTTAGGGATTAAGTCGCATACAATAACCGTTATCTGTGATGTTCAGTAAAGGTCGGCCAATATCTAGATTGTGAAATAAAAGTGCTTTCAAATCAAAAGTTTTTTTTGTTATTTCCGAAAATAAACCCTCCCATTGGCGAGCTAGGAGCGGAAGACAAAAGGGCAAAGGACAAAAGACCTTTTCAGGAGAGATGGAACGCACTGAACGTTATTTCCAGCCCATTATGTTGTAAAATAAGGGCTAAGGGACATTTCAGTTCATAAAACGCCGATGATGAGAAACGGTAATTATTATAAATTAAGAATCAGGAAACAAATCAATTGAATAATTAATATAATTGTTTTCACAATATTTTATCTTGGGTTGGATTCCTATAGAATAACTGATTTACAATTGTTAATTCTCACATATAACAACATATGCTTAATATTTAAAAATATATCTTTTTTAAAGATTTATTTAGTGAAATTTACAACTGTATTATAAGAATACAACTAGTAAATATAATGGCTGGAAAGGTGCATTATGGCATGAATAAAGGAAAGTAGAGAAACTACCCAGTGGTAGTACTCAAATAACAAATTCGACTTAAAAGGTCACGAGGCCACCTTCTTTTCAGACGCCTCGGAGAATTATTTAAAAAAAATTAAAAATAGAACATATTCATGTAGAAACGAAGCCAGATCAATTTCATATACAAATATCTATTAATTAATTATTAAGTATTCAATCGAGAAAATATAATGTCCAAAAGAGATAAATAAATTATTTATAATATAAATTATAATTGATCATTTGTTTTAAATGTATAAAAAAGAATGTCCAATATTAATGAACTCTTTCGAAATAAGTAATTATTATAATCTGATAAAAGTATTTATTTCTTAAGAAAATAAAGTAAGATTCTATAGATAGAATATTAATAAATAGTATAAATCTATAGTAATTTTTGGCTGTAATAACATTTACATTGAATATTATTGGGCTTCTCAGAGATGAAATTGGACAAAGGGCGATATGAATAATTAATTTAATTTTTTTTTTACATTATTTTATCATAGGTTAGAATCCCATAGAATTATAATATAGAACTATTCATTCCTTTAGAAAATAAAGTTGGATTAGAATTATATAAATCTGTGATAATTTTTGGCTGTTATAACTTCTGAGTTGAATATTATATTGCTTGGCTTATAATATTTTATTATATATAAATAATTAGTTAAAATTGGCAAAAGGACGATATGAATAATTAATTTTTTGTTTGCATTAGTTTATTATTGATTATAATCCCATAGAAATTTCATGTAGAACTGTTTATTCCTGTAGAAAAATATAATTTTATAAATCGGTGATAATTTTTAGCTGTAATTACTTCTGAGTTGAATATTATAGAATATCTCTTAGATAAGAATGACAAAAGGACGATATGAATAATTAATTTAATTTTTTTGTAAGTTCTTTTATCATAGATTGGAATTCCATAGAATTATAATATAGAACCATTCCTTTAGAAAATAAAGTCAGATTAGAATTTTATAAATGTGTGATGTTCAATCTTCTGAATTGAATTTTATATGATTTCTCTGAGATGAAATTGACAGACGGACGAGATGTATAGTTAATTTTTATTATTAATTTGAGTGCCTATGCGGACGTGTTTTGAATAATAACAATATTTTTAAACGCATGTTTACCTATAGTGCCATAAAGATACCTATTTGACATTACATCTCATGTCATCAAAGTGGCCAGTGAAACAATTTGGATACGCATACTTGGAATTAGAGTAGTGTGATAATATATCACAATTTTCCCAAATTGTGATGAGATAAGTGGGTACCCACTTTATAGAGGCTGGGTAAGCCCACGAAGTTATGTGGAACCCACAAGGTGTTAACAAATTAAATACTTTATCCTCCACAGCTTGATTTCTATCAGAAACCTTCAGTGTGAAACTCGGCAATCCGCTTCCTAATTTAACTTTATAATTTAATTTAATTTATGTAATCTCATATACTTGTATATTGATGTCAACAGCAAGGACGGGCATACTGGGATATGAGATCTTTAAGTCTCTGTTATTTGAATCCATAAAAATAAATGCTAGCAATATTTTTTGTCTGTATCCATGAGCTTTTTTTATGGGATTTAACCTGTTAACCGAGTGAGACAAATAATTAGGTCAAACGTAATTTTTTATTTTCCGGTGTGCTATATGTATATATATATGAATTTCATATTATTATTTTTTTTTTTATTTCTGCTTAAAATAAATGAAAATACTATGACATATATACGTTTTCGTTTATTTATATATAAAGCGCAAAGGGAAATACAAAATTACGTTTGACTGATTTAAACGTCCTCACACCTCCCTCTATAAAAAATAAAAATCAGTATAATATAGGAACAGACGTACTTGAAAATTAGGTCTTGCTGCAAAGCTACACTCAATTGAAATTCGAATTCGATTTAGGGAAGCCCTCAGGAATTTTTCAAATGGGTTCGCTCCAGGAATGTGCCCTACTCAACCTCATAAGCCCGAATGAGTTGCATTACTTGAATAGCTATCCGTCCCAACATGAAAATTAACGATGATGGAGACCTTACTTTATTGAATTTTATTCTTTATTGGCGGGCTTAAAACGAGATAAAATAATAATAACATAATTTAATAATAATATTTTTTAAATTAATTTATTCATTGAAATTTACAACTGTATTATAACAATAAAACGGCTCTTGGTGTTCGTAAGGGGGATACTGAGGAGGATATATGGACCCATCAAAGTAGGCGAGACATGGAGGAGAAGAAAAAACCTGGAATTGTACGAACTCTTTGAAGATAGCGAGGTCTCCAAAATCATAAAATTGGGAAGACTTCGATGGTCTGGTCATCTAGCCAGAATGGATGATGGCGAGATTCCGAAGAAAGTGGCCGCAGAAGAGACTTTGGAACAAGGAGAGTTGGACGACCGAACGTAAGATGGATGGATGGTGTGACTGAAGACGCTAGGACTCTTCTCGGCGTGCGGGACTGGAGGACTGCTGCATAGGATAGAGGCAACTGGCAGAGGCTACTTGAGGCGGCCCGGACTCTGTGACGAGGTGTTGTGCCGGTTATTGTATTGTATTATAACAATATAGCAAGTAAATGGCAGCAATGATACATGGCATGGATAAAGAGTAGAGAAACTACCCAGTGGTTGTACTCAAATAACAAATTCTAAATAGAGGGTCAAGAGGCCATCATCTTTTCAGAATCCTCAGGAATTGGAGAAGGAGCTAGGTTTTGAAGTAGGCTTGAAAATATGAGGAAACTTGAAGCTTGGAAATTGAAGAGGAAGCTGGGTTTGAAACTAGTGGGAATAAATTTTTTCATGAAAATACTGGTATCGGAATCGGGCCAAATCAGCAACAAATGGGACATTGAGATCATAATGGATTACTAAATTCGTAACAATGTAAGGGAGCATTAAGGATTTTACGAAGGATTTTGGATTGTAAGGATTGGATACGAGAGGAATTTGATGGCTAAGTGGAGAAACTCAATCTAAAGCTCTACTTGGTAAGTCCCATATAGATCTTATAACAGTCATGCATATGAGTTTTTTTAATTAATTGGGAGCTTAGAGCGTTTGTATAGTAAGTGTTGCAGTAGCCTGAATCGGCGAGCAGTTTCTTGTCTTTTCAGCCTAGTGTGAGGATTAAATGTTTGATAATGATGTTAACAAACAGTAGACGACTTGTAAGAAAGAATTATATTTATTTTAACATTTAACGACATAATAGGTGTACAAAGTAACTTTCTAGTATGAACTAACTAAAAAAAAAAAATCTTTACCACTACAACCCAAGAAGTATCTTGTAGTGGTAGAGACTGTACTGTTCCTTTGACAACGGTTGTGCAGAGAGGTGATTTGTCCTAGATCACGCTCAACCGCCAGATTCCTCCTATTTTGGGTACACACTTTTTGGAGGCTGACACTCCCACTCTCCTGAATAATATAATTTAATAATCATTGTAATATGAACTAAATAGATAGACTTATTAACGACACTAACATTATAACTTAGTAACAACTCTACCTACTATAGTTTAGCCATACTGTCTCTTCTCTACCTCCCTCTATATTATCTCTCTATCTCTTGGTGGTAATATATATATATATATATATATATATATATATATATATATATATATATATATAAAACAAGAGGGGAGGTCAAGGAAGTATACATTTCAAACAATACGGAAGCATTGATGAAATTTCCCAATTACAAATCTATTTCATTAACAATTTACTTTAAGTCATTGCTGTGTTACTTTTTAATTTTTCTTTGGCATTTATTTTTGCAATTATAAGCATTAGGTTGTTAAGGAAGGATATGGCCCTTGCTGCAAAAAACGATTTTCCTTTATGTAAGGACAACTTCCTGTGCTAAAAAGATAAAACCTCTAGTGTACGGGTGGAAAACGCAATTGTGTCCAGCCCATTTCAATCTTGGTACAGGACACGTTTCTAGAAGTCATAAAGGCTAAACGAAGATTATAGAGATCATTAACATAAACATACAACCAGTATAACATGTTAATGTTGCCGATACCCGTTTTGCCTTAAGACAAGGAAGGGTGTTAAATCACTTATGATAAAGTTCATACCAGAACAATAAAAACCAAAACCAAAAAGTTTCATAAATTAAAAATAGGATCCAAGAGGAAAAATCCCAAAAAGCAAAGTCTTAAGTCTCTAAAATACTGGAAAGAACAAACCAGTGAACGACACACACCAAAAGAAAATCACATCAAAGAATTAGAAGTGGGCAGACCTCAATCCGCATTCCAAACAGCCTCGTCAAATTGAGACATTTAGTTGTTTGTGGAGTGTGCTATGCTATATCTGTTTAATGAGTCTGTTCAGGCTGTTGGTACAAGGTGGGCTGCAGCGCCGGCTCTAGCCCATGTCGCGCCCGTGTGCAATCGTGATTAAAATTGAACACTTACAGTTATACAAGGTGTTACAAAAAACGGCAAATCTCCTAAGGAGGTGAATATGCCATATTTAATAATAATATTTAATCTGGACCAGTTGCGCTTTTTCCCCAATTTATTTGTGAGAAAGAATTGTTTGACATTGTAACTCAGGAATAAGAGGTTCTAAAAAATGTTAAAAATAATAATTTTCATAAAGGTGCTTAATTTAAAATACGGAAAAATGTTTTATGTATTAGATAATTATTGTGTTGTGAAAAATAAAATTATATTAAAATGTTTTATTTAAAGTACCTGCTCATCTTCATACACTGGGATTGATTTTTTTCCTTAAAAGACGATATCGTCTCCATCGTCCTGTTATTCCGGGAAAATATCTCTATTATATGTCGTTTATTGCAGGCAAATTTACTAGAAAAAATCCAAAGATGTGAGTTAAAAGGTCTTCAAGAATATGGGACACTCCAATATTTTATAAACTTTCAAGAGTTCATTTATGAGGTTTATATAGCGGTAGAGGCTGAGCTGCTGATGGTTCCACGTTCATATCCAGCTGTGGCAGATGAATTATTTAACCAGTTTATTTATTGGGCCCTATATAAAATTGGGTACACTTAATTAACGGGAAAAACTTGGCGGTTGAGTGTAATCTCAGTCATAACAGTAATGTATCCACATTGTATTCAACGCAAGACGCTTCATGGGTTGTAGTGGTACGGTTTTTTTTCATATTTCTGGTTGCTTTTCAATTTTTTCAATGCAAATTAAAAAAAAAAAAACACTTACCAACACTTCTTCATTAAATTGTTTATTGAAAAGAGAGATTAAATTGGAGCTTACATTTTTGGGTACAACAAATATTCTTTTGTTTCGCTTTGTCGCCTGACGCTGCTTATAATATATTTTTTATTCAAAGGGAGCGGAGTGGCTCAGTGGTTGAGCACTGAGTTGCCATGCCGGAAATCATGGTTAAAATCCCGCTGCAGGCCAAGACTTTTATTCAGTCTGTTTGCAGCCGGAGATGGATCATATGGGATCTAGGACCCTCTTAGGGCTCACCCAACCTCTATAAAATATTATAAAAATAGGGTACCCAAATTAAGGGGGAAAAATCTAGCAGTTGAGCGTGACCTAGGACAAGTCACCTCCTTGCAAAACCGTTGTCCATGAAACGGTACAGTCTCTGCCATGTACTGAAACCCAGGCCCGTTCACGGGTTTAGTGGTACAGGTTTTTATTCACATATATCTCAGTAATACATTTGAATAGATTTAACAGATTTTACCTGTTAAACTGTTACAAAACACTGTATTCGTTACATTAAGTGTGTTATCATTTTCAGATTTAAGACTACAAAATACTTTATTTACAACTAATCCCTAAATCTAAGTGAATTCAATTATAAATTCTATATTGATGTGGAAATAGTTGTCTGGATATATCTTAGATGAGTTTGAAATGGTCAGGAGTTGCAGTCAATTAATTTTACACAAATTAAGTATTACATATTTTATTTGCGCCTGCGTTAATTTTTGGGCCATTATCAGTGATGAGGATTAAATTAAACAAATAAATAATTATATGAATGACAATAAAGAAATACAAAGAGTAAAAGATAAATTTTTATTCTTATCATTTCTGTTAATACAGCGTGGGCCATAAGGGTGTTGGCGGTTTCAATATTCAATTAAAAAAGGACTACGAAACAATAAAAACAATATTTGTATTATTGTGTAAAAGTAGAAACATGGGAATTTTTAAGACTTAAAAATAATGTTGTCAAGATGACTTCCCTGCTTGGCACTCTTGGAACGGAAGTTGCAATTTTTGGAAAACTCGTTGAAAAGTTGTTCTCGGTATTTTGTATAATTTCGGTATTTCGGTATAATATTCCTCTTCAGCTGCTCTAAATTGATCGGATTATTCTCGTAAATCACCGATTTGAGGTATCCCCATAGAAAATAATTACATGGAGAGAGATCGGGGCTAGGTGGTGGCCATTCCAAACCCCCCTTTTCGTAGTGAGTTTCAGGGAAAAACATTTTTCAGCAGCTCTATGGATACCCTAGCCGTATGGCATGTGGCCCCGTCTTTCGAAACCACATCCTCGAGGTATTGCCTTCAAGTTCTTGTCGATACAAACGTCGTGCAGTAATCACTGATTTATTGTTTTCGTATTTTGCATCACCCCCCTCCCACACACACACATCACACATCCCACATCTCACATCACATCAAAACACATACCCCTCCCCGCCCCGCGCCACGCTTTCCCATTTCCGGTTCCAAGAGTGCCAAGCAGCCGAGGGAAGTCATTTTGACAACATAATTTTTAGTCTTAAAAATTCCCATGTTTCTACTTTTTAAAAATACAAATTTGTTTTTAAAATGTTTCGTTGTTCTTTTTTAATTGGATATTGAAACCACCAACACCCTTAAGGCCCACCCTGTATAATCTGTTATATTTTCTTTGGTACTATATTGCTTGTACATTAATTCTGTTTTCTTTTGTCTCAGCCCTGATGATGGCGTAAAAATTATACTGAAACATTTTTACAACCGAAATAATTTATACTTAATTTGAGTAAAATTTATTGAGTGCACCCCTGATCATTTCACACCGTTTTTAGATACATTCAGTAAACTATTTCCACATCAATATAGCATTTATAATTTATTTCACACTAACACTATAATAACATAAATGAGTAAAACATATTTTACTTCGTGCCAACTTTTCGACCGAATTTTCAGGGCAGGTCTAATTAGATTTATAGTATAAGATAAACTAAATATAATTTCGATATTATTATATTTTAATATAATTATTTGTCATTGTAATTTTTATATTGTTATAGACATTCTAGTAATAATTGACAATGAATTTAAGAATATACGCCAGTTGAAATAATACCTTTTGGAAATGAGTATATAAATAGAAATGAAATATGTGCCATTTTTACTTCGACATTTCAGACAACACTCTTAATTCTCAATAATTTTTTATTGTAAGAAGAAAAATATAAATCAAGTAAATCGAATCAACAGTTCTCTTTGATAAATTTATTCATACCGTCTCATTATGATTTATCAATATTTTGTATATTATTTGCTTTTATTTAATTTTATTCCATCATTATAAGTAACATAAAAAAAAATTCATAAATAAGAGAATTTTCAAATCTTCTAATTCTAAAACTTTAAATTTTATCATTAAGCAGTTACAAAATTTGTCGTTAATAATTTATTTCAGAAATAATATGGTGAATGCATCACACTATTCTAATAAAAAATTGATATTCTATTTTTCTCTGAGAAAAAATATCATTAAGCTTGATATTTTTTTGTTTTTGTTTTGAAATTCGTCTTGCTGGAAATGAAAACAGCACGGCTAAACAACCCTCTTGTAGTGAAGCTCTTGACCGCTTCTCCTAATTGGAAACTGGAAATGGCCCCATATTTCGCGCCCTGGATATTATTCTCTGTTTTAAAAGTTATATATACATATATCTTTAAATACATAATATTTCCACAATTAAATACTAAGAGTTGAAAATAAAAAAAATAAAATTATATTATAGATTGCTTGCCAAACAAGAATGTTCCAGGTAAAACATTTTGGTGTAAAAAAAACACTTATTTAAATTAAAACCCTATATCAACGTTGATTTAAGAAAAAATATGAATTTCGTAAGAATTTTAAACGGAATTATAACTTAGATACAAATACCTAAAAATTGGAATACGGAGTTTATACGTCGCATTTGTTTCTTTCTTACGTCGACATGTCCCTTTGGGCAGCAAGAGATTATTACAGTTTAAATATGAGTCTTGCTTTAAATTTTTTATTTTTAAATTTTCGAATTTTGTCAATATTGTTGAAATTATTTTAATATAATCAGTATGATTATCGATTTTTTCGATTTTTTTCTCGATCGATTTTTTTTTGGATAGGTAATTCATATATTCAATCGCAATTTTTTTTGTTAATTTATTTAAACTTAAAAATATTTTAATATTATTTTTTTCAACCGTATAAATTATTATGTAGTTAAATCAAAATACAAAACTTAAAGGAATACAGGTATTGATCCGTCAAGTCAACCATTCGTTAACTTAGTAACTTTTCAAACAAAGATCAAAAAGCCATTTTCTTTTCAGACACCTTAGATTTGTTTTTTTTAAAGAATTGAAAATTCATAAAAAGAAGTCAAATGCAGGGGGATAGCGTCCGAGCGACATCCATATATTATAATTCAAATACATTTATAAATATAATAATATAAATAAGAAATGTTTCATTTTTAGTATATTATTCAGCTCACAATGGCTGCAGATCCTAGAAAAAAATGGACACGAATTTTTAAATTGGTTATATATATATGTGTGTGTTTTTGACATTTGAAATCAAATTTGTCAGGTCGTGTAGGTACCGAGTTTATTATGAATTGTGAACCACAGTTGAAAAATAATTCTTTGCTGGAAAAATCACAAGTACACTAAAATTCAACAATGGTAATGTAGTACAATTTAAATACATATAATGATGAATTATTCTGAAACAGGACGAAGTATTATTAGAATATTCTGAAACTATGGAGTTTTCTCTTTTATAAAAACCATTATAAATTCATAGTTTTGTCAAAGAAACCAAAATAACAGTGATTTTATCGAAAACTATTTATATATTATTGAAAATTAAGCGATATACTTAAACAACATGGGGTTTGACCATAAAAACAACCCAATTCTTCAGCTAGAGTTAACAAAAATAAAGTAATTCTAAATAAAAACAAGATATAGAGGCAAGCAACGAAATAGAAATAGATTTATTTGTTTAAAATTTGAAAAATGGCGTTATTCTGGTTTAAATATCTACAACTTACCTTTTTAAATAAATTGTTTGTTATTGTTTGTTATTACATTAACTGTGGTAATGGAAATTATCTAAATTTAGAAAAATCTAATTTTTTTTAAAGTTAAATAAACAACTAAATACTAAGAGTATGTAAAATGTGACAGAAACTGTTATTTAAAAAAAAAATAGACGCCAAACTTAGACAAATTTCTCCAATGAAAATAAATATTTATATTTATTAAATAAATATGTTATAGATCTTTGCTAATATTAACAAGAGATGCATGTATTAAATTATATAATTTGGATACCTTCGTGTATTTATTAATCTTAGTGTATTCATTAACATACTTATGTTTATTAAATTATAATTTCAAAACAACAGTGCATTCATTTATTGTTAAGTAACTTTTGATAAATAAAAAAGGTCTATAAAGGAACATTTGATTGCAGATCGATCACCTTTCACTTGTTGCTTTAGAAAAATATTATGTTACTAGAAAAGCATGATTTTTTTTTGTTTTTTTATGATTCATTTAAAATAATGAAGAAAAATATATTCAAAGTTAAAAAATGTTATTCATCAAACCAGCAACCTGCTATCAAAATTATTTCATAAGCAATTCAATAATTTCAATTGAAAGTATAATACCTTCCTGGAAATAAAAAGTGGATTTCTTAAAATAAATATTAAGAAGATATTTCAAATTTATTAGTGGGAATATTAATATTTATGTTTACTTGATCCAGTTGCAGTTTGAAAGCTATGAACCTATCTTAATTAATCATATTATGATCACTGTTAATTTAAAAAAATATTCAAACAACTCTCTCTTTCGAGCTAATGATGCAAATTTATGGATATGAATATTTTACAATAATAAATATATAACTTCTTTATTTAATATATATTCGAAATCAGTAGCTCCAATGACAGATTATCTACTTATTTCTTTGGAAAAAAAATAAACAGGGGTTAAATCACAAGACAATTGAGAGTATGGTGCGATAATATGATGGAACGTCAATAAAAACACCAAATGTTAAAATTTAATGCATAGATTTCACTTTGTATAAAAAACAAAAATATTTTTTATCGATTATTCTGTCAAATACAACATCATTAATTAGTGAAAATTAATCTCAATGCATTTCATAAGATTAACCCCACCCTTTTACTCGAGGAGGTTAATATAAACATTCTTCTGTCAGTAAAGTTTAAAAACACCATCATTTCTTTTTATAAATAAGGTTATAGTGCAAATTTATAGATTATTTATATAGCTACTGTCTACTTACCAGTTTTCGAAATGAAACTTGTTACGGCACTTTTTTTTTGTAGTTAATAATGTGTTTTCCAGCTGGAATAGGCTATTCTATTTTTCTTAACACTTAATTTGAAATTATAAAAGGATCGAAGAGCTAGAGAGGTGCCTACAACCACCCAAATTCATGAAGACTGTTCCGTTACCTAAAGTGGGGGTAAAATAAAATAATCAATATAAGGGGAGTGCTGGGGGGAGGGAAGCCACTCCGGATCAGCTGCTGGCGGCTATCAATGGCTCAATCCCGCTTCGTTCGAAATGGCGCTCATGGATCGCCCGGAGCTCCTAGCTACGGTCACTTTGGCCTGACCCGAAGAGGCTGGATACTACTATTTCGCCCACATTCAGATTTACCTGGACATGA
This sequence comes from Arma custos, assembly GCA_037127475.1. Classification (NCBI taxonomy): domain Eukaryota; kingdom Metazoa; phylum Arthropoda; class Insecta; order Hemiptera; family Pentatomidae; genus Arma; species Arma custos. The sequence goes on along the minus strand of CM073761.1, from coordinate 71,641,659 downwards.
GACCCTAGCCAAGCTCAATCGATCACATGACTCGATTTCGAAGGCACTCGCGTTTTACCCTCTCCCCATTCCCATTCACCATCACTTGCTGCTAATATTATCATACTTCAATAGAATTTCCCATTCAATCCTCTTATATATATTCCATTCAACGCTTCTATAAAACCCTCAAAGACTACTACAATGAAAATACGTCACCACATATTCCTAATTGGAAGTGGGACATAAAACTCACTCCATTTGAAGTTTTGACGATAAATAGAAACCGTTTATTTAATGATCTGGAGATCATCGACATAGAGGTACTAGCTCCATTGACTTTTCTGTAATACTCTTCCTTATAAAGCTTTGTATCTATAAAAAAAAAATTATCTGTAATCTAACGATTCTGAACAGCTAAGAATATTTTATTGTGTTTCATAAATGGTCAGCTTATGTGAAATAAAAGAAGAATGAAGAAAAAAAAATAAACAATCAATAAAAATACACTGTTGCTCATAATTAACCTTGGGTTCAGTTCACGGTAAGGGCTACACTCTTCATACACAAAGTATGTTTCTACACATGCAGAGAGGCAATCCAGGTTCCAATTAAGGATGCCCATTTTATAGAGATTGAGTGAGCCCCAGGAGGGTTTTCAGATCCCACATAGTCGATCCACGGCTAATCATCATTATCATCATCATAATCTTTCTCTCTTCTACCGCTGTGCATTGTGAGGATCCTTCTTATAGATCCTATGCCAAGTATCTCTTTCCTGAAGCTCTCTTCTTCGGTTCCTGTCCATTCCTGTTTTTCTTCTATAAAAATGTACAGAATTCCTTTTAAATCATTAGATCTCTATCATTTGTTTTTGCGTACAACCTCCCATTCCTCTCCTCCCGAAAGCATCCCTTACGCTGTCTTCCCAGTAATAGGGAGGTCTTCCTCTGGGCCTTTTTCCTTCCGTGCGGGTCCCGTAAATCTTCTTGGCAATTATCTCTGGTTCCATCCTAAGCAGATGTCCGAATCGCCTTGGTTTTTTTTCTCCAGGATAGTCTCTGCTGGTTTAATATCAAGATTAGCCCGTATTTTTGTGTTCCGTATCTCATCTCTCCGAGTTTTCCTTTCTACTTTTCGCAGGTACCGCATTTCCATAGCTTGTATTTGACTTCTGTGCTTTGAGGTCAAGGTCTAAAAATCCAATAGGAAGGAAGGTCAATTTATAGACGGCTCGTTTGGTCTGCCTTGTCACCTCTCTTCTTCCCAGTAACCCCCGTCGGACCATATTAAACATTTTCCCCGCTGCTCCAATTCTTTGCACCACTTCTTCGTAAATGTATCCGGCTTTCATTGAGATGAGCACCTAGATATTTAAAACTCTCAACTTGCTCCAATCTCTGTCCTCCACCTCTTAGTACTCTCATTATTCTTGGAGGTATCTTCCCTAATCGCATGCATTTAGTCTTCCCCCGGTTAATTTTCATGTTTAATCCACGACTAATATAAGAATAAATTCTTCTTCTATATATATATAGGATAGGTAGATAGAGTTGTCAATGAGAAACTATTTTACTTACATGTTACAGAGAAGCGTTGGCGTTGTGTGACTGTGGAAACAAGGTAACAGGAAGGTTGTGTGGGAACAAAATACAGCAAAATGGCGAATTGATCTAGAATATAAGAGAAATAATTGTTCTTGAGCATGGCTGTTTTGGAACCAGAATTTGTGCTGGAAAAATAAACAATCCAACATTTTTTTCCAGAGTATGGCTGTATTTGGAGTTCCCATGGCTATAAATAAAAAGTGCTTAAAGTTCTTTTACTTGATGGTATTTTCATGTAAATATACAGCGTAAAAGTGATATTTTGTGCGGTTTTTCTTCTATAAAAATGTACAGGTTTCCTTTTAAATCATTTGGTATCTATATTTTTTTTGCGTACAACCTCCCATTTCTCTGTTTCTCACAGATATAATAGATATAAAAAAGAAATAATAAAAGAAACGATATAATTTTGTGGAATAACCGTGTATCCAATGATTTTTACCTTAAATTAGCCTACCGTTGGGGAGCGGGTTCGCGCTGATTGCTGTGTTGAAGATCTCTAGTTTAAATCCTGCTGTGGCAAATAAATTTATAATCAGTTAACAGCCACGCATGGACAAAGTGGGATATGTAGGCCCCCCTAGAGCTCACCCAGTCTCTATAATGTGGGACCCTCAATTGGGGAAGAAAGCTGGCGGTTGTGTGATCTCGGACAAATCACGTTCCTACAAAATCTTTGTCCTTCACCAAGTTTCTAGCGTGTATTGAACCCAAGATCCTTCGTTGGTTTTAGTGGTACAATTTTTTTTGTTTTTATCAACCGTGAGTCCAATGATTTTTACCTCTAAAATTTAACCATCCCTGTCAGTACCAGTAACTGAGTCAAACAATTTTATTAACTTTTCTGGATTTTAGAGCTCTCTGATTCCGAAAAAATCCATATTATGGTATTTATTATTAATATCTTATGGTAATTAGTTCTCAATATATCATAAATACATGTGAATGTGTACCAAGATGAGCTTTCATAAAGCATGAGACTTAACCACTATTTTGATAAAATTGAGAGATATCGATAACCTATATATCGATATATTTACATCCCTAAACAGAAGCCTTTAAGATCGTACAAGTTTTGTTTGGTTCATTGTTTGTTGAACCCGCCGTTTTCAGTGAATTGTATTTAATGAGGATGTCAATAAAAAATTGTACATTTTTCCCTCTCAATAACAGCAAATATGCCTGAAAATAAACTACTCCAAGTGATGTATAGCCTTGCATTGTGGCAGAGCACTGATGAACAAGCTGAAATGTTTTTGTGGATTTTTTTGAGAATGATCCATGAATGCCTGATGAAAATGAGAGATCAACGTCAACATATACTTTATTTTAACATCAATCAGTTTAAAACAACCTATTTTTTTTTAATAACCATTATTCCATTGAAACACACAACCTATGGTACCTTAGGAATACCTTTTTTTTTTTAGATAAAATTTTGATCACAAATTAGTTACAGCAACCATTCCAAAATGGTTAAAAAACAATTCGGCTATGGTTGGCTTCAATATGGTCGATCCACATTAGCCGAGATCTCCTTCTAAGGCGTGACTTTCCTGGGCTACCGTTCAGAAACTTTTTTGACAACATCTCCTACACTCACTATACATGTCCCAACCATTTCAGCCAATTCCTCTTAACCGATTAATGATTTTAAACGAGCAGCGCTCGCGTGCGGTCGGCATACTCTAACGCACCGACACGAGTGTTCCTCGCAGGTTTCGACATGTTCGTATTACATACGACAAATCAAAAAAGAATAAATCAAAAATGTCAAATATAAACTTTTTAAATACAATATAAAAACCTGAAGATTTTTGTGAAAAAAAAACGAGCGTAAAGGGGCTAATGGAGACCACGATATCGTCATTATCAAAAGGCTCATATAGCTCTATACTTTCTACCAGCAACCTCTAGTTTTTTAAGACAACACCTAGGTTTTACAACCGTAAGTAGCCACGGGTCTTATAATATAATTACCATAAGATCCCATTTTAACTACTTAGATCTAATTATTTTTGCACTTGTTTCCTGCCGTTATGCTAGCTTTAATTTTCGCTATCAACTTGTTTTTGTTTGTGACTACTACTTCCAGGCATTTAAACTCTTTGCCAATTGGAAAACAATGCTGGTTAATTTGTTCCATTTCATTTCTTGCAACCATGTTGAGATCTTCATATACATATTTTTCTCTTCGTTTATCCTCAAGCCAAATTGGATTTTGCTCCTTTCTAATTCTTCTTCGCATCCAACCAGAGTAGGAAATGCAAGGCATTCTATTGGTCTATCGTAGATTGCTCTAATATATGGCCCGTTCCAGTACTAAATTAGACAGGATTGGTGATATAGGCTCCTCTAGTCTCAATCCCTGTTTCCCATTAAACCTATTCGAGAGAGTATTTTGCACCTTGATTTTTAATTTTGTTTTTCTTTCCAAAATCTCTGTCCAATCGATCAACTTTTCAATAATTCCTGGAGTTTCCGTTGCTTCATTTATTGTTTTCGTTCATTCATTCAATCATACGGCTGCTTAAAATCTAAAAAGACATGACGAAGATCCACTTTATATTCATGTGTTTTCTTAAACTTCTTTCTCTCTTTCATGTTCCAGGAGCCACAGTGGTAATTTTCGTAATCTCTTTTCCCCCACAATGCTAGTCTTTTACTTTTGGCATTCAGAGGACTTTATTGACTGTTGGCAGCAGTGCTACTACCCTTTTGTTGGTGAAATATAGCTTGTGTCCCTTTTGTAAAACGAGTCACAAAACTACCACATTCCACTTTTCCAGCATGGTTTCCTGCACCCAAATCCGATATATGAGGCCATGGAGCTCTCGTTAATTATTTTCCTCCATTCTTTAGTAGCACTGGTATTTCGTCTACATCTAGAGGGACGTTAAACGGGGGTCCCGACTCTGTACGATGCCAGGTACTCGCTAAAAATCTCTACCCTAATTAAACCTGGATAGGCAAAATTTAGAGCTCCAATGCAGTATCTTCCGATTAGCCATAGCAGCAAAAAGTGACGTTAAATGAATAAAAAACAACTTGGACGTGAGATACGGGTCATCGATGAACACTTTTTAATCTTTTCATTTATTGTGACTAAAAACTTAAGCCATGATAATATACACAGACCCCACATGACGCATTTTAATATCTTAAAACTCGAATGATTTATGGAATTAAATGATGAATAATGTGGATTGGTACCTTCATGATCAAAAGTCAATTTTATTAAATCCCAATCACTATTTTCATTAGTCCTACGTTTTTTTTTCCAGATATTTGTAATATTTATAAATATTTTTACTTTCTTGAATTGGACTAAATATGTCTCAGTTTGAGCTGAACAATAGTTATGCATACACAAAACTTCAGTGGTTTCTGGTTTAGACCATGTTGTTGAATTTTTCTTCGCCAACGTTTCGCCAGACATACTGCTAGCTTCTTCAAGGCTGGATCGAGAATGAAAATGCTCCGGTAACTCGCGGCTTTATATAGCCGTCATTCGGGTCCACTCGTAGTTCGTCGGGTCTTTTCGCTAGTCCATCGGGTTCTTTCGTGACCGTGTTCGGAGTCTGCTCTTCCATGACTGTGATTGAGTTGTTTCTGGTTTTTCGGGCTCTGCTTGGCTGGAATTAGGTTTATTAGATTCTTCTTGGTTGATTTGTTGTTTTTTCTTTTCCTTTATGGGTATGTTAGGAAGCCATAGTTTGCTTAATCTGTACCCGTCTTCCCTGTTGAATGTGTTCATTAAGTCTTGTGGATATCAGCCTACCCGTTTGCCCAATGTATTCTTTTCCACAGGAGCATGGAATGCTGTATATGCCAGGTGTTCTGAGCCCTAATCTCTACTGATATCCACAAGACTTAATGAACACTTTAAAAGTGTGAAAAAAAGGATAGTAAAATATCAGCTTTGGCGGAACACTTTACTACTACGAACCATATCATAGAATTTGAAAAAATTTAAGTGGTTCAGAAATGCAGCAATAACACAGAAAGGAGGATACTGGAAGCCATTGAAATAGTCAAGCGCCCAAAAACTTCAACAGGGAAGACGGGTACAGATTAAGCAAACTATGGCTTCCTAACATAGCCATAAAGGGAAAGAAAAACAACAAATCAACCAAGAAGAATCTAAAAAACCTAATTCCAGCCAAGCAGAGCCCGAAAAACCAGAAACAACTCAATCACAGTCATGGAAGAGCAGACTCCGACCACGGACACGAAAGAACCCGATGGACTAGCGAAAGGACCCGACGAACTACAAGTGGACCCGAGCGAACCCGAGCGACTGCTATATAAAGCCATGAGTTACCCGAGCGTCTTCATTCTCGATCCAGCTTTGAAGAAGCTAGCAGTATGTCTGGCGAAACGTTGGCGTAGAAAAATTCAACAACATGGTCTAAACCAGAAACCACTGAAGTTTTGTGTATAAATAATGGCCGTGGAAACCTGAAAGAGTGTATATCTAACAGTTTCAGAGATTAAATTTTGGGTCAAATATTGGATAAAATACTGATGCTACAAATAAAAATATTAGGAGTGAGATTATAACAAAATACTTATCTTTAGTTCAAGTAGATAACGACTCTTGTGGTTGTTTCATTATTTAAAAATTAATAAATTTAAATTTATTATGATTTTTTCTCATAACTCACAACTTGATGACATTCTGATCTATACCAGAGGCATTGATGATCTAAGGGTTTTATGACTTTAAACACCAACAAACAACAACATTCTAATCTTTATATATTAATATTACTACAGTACTTTCAAGCTATTATATTCTATATTGTAATTATAGGGTTGAAAAAGGTCCAGTTATAAAGGCCAAAAGTTTTCCTAAATATAAAAAAAATAAATTAACACATATGTAAAGATAAATTAAAATAATCCAGGCAACTGGTTTGTATAAAGACATTAAATTATGTGTAAATTCTTTAATGCACTGTGTATTGAGACTCATGACGACCAGTAAAAGGATTTTTTTGGAGACAACTAGTTCAACAGCACACTAATTATTAAAAAAACACTAGGAACAAAAGGACTAACTTAAGTTAAGTAGCTCTTAATTTTTTTTTAATAATTAGCTTCTGACTATTTTTTTTTTCTATAAGCCTTTTTTGCCATAGAAATAAAGTAATGGTTAAATCAAATGAAGGTACTAAAAAACAATAATCTTTGGGTGACAAATGATCAGTGCTTGTGTTCTATTCTCGCCTACACCCAGGTTATGGATCACTATCTTTCCTAACTCAATTACAAATCTCTTTTGACCGCTCATATTCTCCTTCATTGAATTTATAGCCCAGAATGTTTTTTTTTTATTATAACTGATTCTTCAATAATCCAGAATGTATGTAAAAGTTATAAACTGTATTTATCAACTGAGGATGGTTTTATATTTATATTTTAAAACTGCTATTGGTTATGAAAATGAATGTAATAAAGAAAGAAACACAGTTATGTGATGACCACTAGACCAAGAAAAATAAAATTTCAGCAAGACTCAAATGATTTAAAACTATACATACATGCAATTTAAGTGGAAAGCACTATTACTTATAAAATTTCATGTCAATAATTAAAATAAAATAAAACTAGAAATAAACCAAATATGTATTACTATATATTTCTTTAATTGTTTTAATATTAATAAAATATAGTACAATTTATTATATAAATACAACTAATGTCATGGTACAAACGTAACAAAAGTTTTTAGAGCATGTTAATTTCAATGAAATATATACATAATCCATTAGCTAATGAATATAAACATGATGTAAAGCATCAACTATCAATGTGTAGAATGAATTTAGACATAAAAATGGCAATTAAACTAGTTATTTGGTTAAAGATGGAAACCAGTACAACATATATAAATAAATAAAAATTATTTAATATTTTTATATTAAATAAAAATAATATTATACAATAATAAATCATATCACAAAACATCTCATGATTCATATAAAATACACATTTCTATAAAATGCAATTTAATGGAATAAACTTTAAAGATATTTGATAAACAGAATAGTGATTGTTCTTTAAGAACGCATTGATATGAAAAAACTTCTTTGAACAGTCAAAAGAAATTACACTGAATATATTAAATTATCAATAACCATTCGATTAATTAATATTAAAAATATTTTAAAAATTAATGAAAACTATTTTCACATTTACAACCACAGATTCAATTAACAGTCTTTCTGAAGGGCTTGTGCAATGAAATAATTAAATGTCTTGAATTCTAAACAATCATTCACACAATAATGACCAAACTGTTGTTGAGTGATGATTTATTTTCACAAAAACGAACATAAAATTCATAACTATGAAAACATTCAAATTAGAAAATAATTTACTTTATATTTTAATATATTTTAGTAATTAAAATATTTAATATAAATACAAAAATTATAATGTGTAACTGAAAAAAAAGTAGAATAAAGATAACATCAATCACTTAATTATGGTAACTAGAAACATTAGCTTATTCCTACACAACATTTACAATAAAAATAAATACAAATACATTAATAATGAATAGGAAACGTAAATTAACTCTACAATAAATTTTATATAATCTTTGAATATCAAATGATCTTTGTAAAAAAATATAATAAACTTTTTTTTCAATACAAAAAGATCATTTTGTTTAGAGACCAATGTAATAATAATAATATTTTTTTCTGAATGATAGTTATTAAGGCAATGAAGGAGCAAGAGGTGTTCCTAGTAGTTTACTATGAGTTAGAATTCATTGATAATCAAAACTATACAAGGAGAGTCCATCTCGCAGGTTACCAACCTTCACTAGACAGAGCCAGAAGCCAGAAGTTTATTCAAAGAATATGTTAACACAACCCTTAAGGAAGCAAACAAATCTAGCCCTTAGTTCACTGAACCTTACCAAGCTCCAACACCACAACCTACATAAGTTGAGTAAAATTTAATTGAAAGTTCAACAGTTGTGTTATTCCATCATCTAATGCCACCTGTGAAGGAGGGAAAATGAAGTAACACACCCTAACTAGTTGATAATCTTGTAAACAGAACAGCAATGTCTAAGGAAACAAATTGGCAACTACTGAAAACAGCAGGTTTAGTTCTTGAAACTTCTTCAGCCATTAATTTTATAAATCAAGCGTTGCAAATTGAAATAATAGATTGAACTAAAAATAGTGGGGGGTGGGGGTTTCTTACTGCTTATTAAGAGGTGATACTACCTGAGAATAAATTTCACAATAGTCTGCATAAATTTGGAATAGGTATATTGACCAAAACAATTTATTAGAGATTTCCGAAACTGATGTCATTCGATAGTTGTGACCCGGAGAAAACTACAAGCAAGAGGGAAAGCAACAAGCAAGTTGATCTTTCGGAAGGTTCGCTGCTCACCAAGAAAGAATAAATTCTCCAAAGATGGGTGTGCCACTTCGATTTCAGCTTAACAATTTTACAGTGGAAGATGCAAAGAAAGTTGCCAATCAGGAAAATCAAAAGAGAACTATAAAGAAGAAAATTAGAAACCCCCTCTGGATTTCGAAGAACTTATGGAAGTAATCCATAGAAGGAAGAACGAAGGACTTGTGTTCGGAGGCTTTCGGAGCTTTTTAAATATGGAGGTGAAGACTTGCGTAAGACCATTCATAATTTGATTGAGCAGATCTGGATTAATGAAAAGATACAAACAAAGTGGAAAATAGGGAATGGATTGCCCAATCTATAAAAAAGGTGATGTGCTTGATTGCAAAAATTGTAGAGTAATTTTGATCCTACCAACAGTATATAAAATTCTTTCCAGAATTCTCTTTAATCAATTGTGTCCCTAACCCGAACAAATAGTAGGAAAGTACTAGATTGGCATTAGAATTGGGAAACCCACAGAGGACCAAATCTTTTTCCTGAGACTGGATAGGCAAATTTATTAAATGGAGATTTAATATGGAGAGGGAGACTGAATACAAGCTACCATCTTTTTTAAATTTCAAGAATGTGTATGATTGCATTAATCACTCCAAAATACACAAGGCACTTAAGGAATTTACAATTCCCAAGAAGCTTATTGGCCTTGTTTTGATGGCCATGCCTGTTGTGCGGAATGCCATCAGAATACAAGGTGAATGTTCAAGCGAGTTTTAGACTAGGGATTGAGATTGAGGGATGGGTTGGCATGTCTTCTGTTTATTTTAGGGCTTAAAAAGGCAGTAAGGATTCAAAGGAACAGATAAGAATAGCTATTAACAACAGAAGTGTTTACATATTGGGCTTTGCTGAAGATAGTAGATATTAATACAGTTGCAAGATCCAAATCTAAGCTGAGTTGGGCCTTGAGATAAATGAGGCCAAAACTAAATATATGGTGGTAAAGGCCCACAGAGCTGAGCAAGGTGAAACTTCTATAGAAATAGGCTCATACAAATTTCAAAGAGTGCAGGAGTTTACCAACCTCGGATACCTCGTAGTATCAACCAATGATATGACGAAGGAAATAGGGAAGAGAATAGCAGCAGCCAGCTGGTGCTAATATGGCTTAAGAAAGCAGATCAGGAACCAACTACTCACATAGCAAACTAAGGCAAGGATATATGAAACTTTTATTAGGCTGATGTTGACCTCCGCCGAACAAACATGGAACATGACAAAAGCTACTGGGAATAACCTCCTTACATTCGAATGGAAAATTTTGCAACAATTATATGGCTCTGAGAAAGGAGAAGTTTGGAGGAGACGAAGAAACCACAAGTTATAGATTCTTTATAATGAATCAAATGTCGTCAACTTCATAAAACTTGGAAGGTTGAGTTAAGCTGGCCATATGATTCGGAATGGAAAAGGGTGACATTTCCGAAACAGTCCTTGAGGATAGCATTGACCTCACTAGGAGAAGAGGCAGACCCAAACTAAGATGGATGAACAGTGTGGCGGCTGACTAAGGGATACTACTAGGAACACTGAACTGGAAAGTAGCAACAATAGATCAAGCTGGATGGCGGAAGGATAGAGGAGGCCAAGACCCACCCCCAGGCTGTAGAACCAACTAGATGGATAGACTAAGTTTTGGTAAATTTAGCATTTTTTTAAATAAATATTTTTAAAAATGTAATAAACTAATGAAATGGTTGTAATAAATTTGGTAAAGATAATAGAAAGACTTATCAACGTATATGAATTTGTTTTAAATTATTTATTGTTTAGTGAGTTTTAATATATTGGATTGAATATCTACAATAAAATATCTGAATACATTTTTTTTATTAAATATTTGAAAAAAAATGTAGGATGCTTAAAAAAAAAATCATTATTTTATTGTAGATATACTCATATGTAGTAGCCAAAAATTATTTAGTTAATTACATAATAACAGCCGTTCAGATTCTTTTTAAATCTAAGCAATTCATAAAAGGAATGAATATAAACATAAATTTAACACAAACAAAGCTATTTTTAAATGATTTTTACATAAAGTTAATAAAAAATATGAACTTTACTTTTAAAAATCAAAATGCAAAATATAATTACATTGATAACAAAACAAATTACCTTTCCTATGAGAATATTTACAATCTCATAACCATCCATATAATATATATAATCTCATTACAAAAAAATAGATGCTATACTGTATTATATATATTTTTTTAGACAAAAAGATAAAAATGTATTCAATTTTGGTGTACGCGTACGTATGTATACCTGTATACATACATTATTACTTTTCCAGCATCTGCACCATACCAATGAAAACAAGTAAGTCAGGCATTATTAATCTAATGAAGCCATAGCTGTTTCTAACTTTGAAGTAATCTGAAACAATAAATGATCTATGTGTTTATACCAAAGCAGTAACAAAAACAAATATTCACTTTTAGCACAGATAACATATGATATCAATAGACATGTTTTTCAGTGTAAACTGAGGCCACCTCTTACCTAATATGTATATGTACATAAATAAATATATACATCATTTTTTTCACAGTTAGGGCATGAGCAGGAGACCAACTTAGTCTCGAAACGTCGCCAAAAGAAATTTAAGAACTGACTGGAACTCAAGAATCACTAATATATATATATATATATATATATATATATATATATATATATATATATATATATATAATTTTTTCACAGTTAGGGCATGAGTAGGAGATCAACTTAGTCTCGAAACATCACCAAAAGAAATTTAAGAACTGACTGAAACTCGAGAATCACGAATATATATATATATACGTATATTTATATTATATACAACCCTTTTTTAATTTCAGAACGTATTAATAAGTAACTTTTAATCTCTTAGAGTGATATAGACATTGTCTCTAGTTGACAATCATTTTAGACTTTGACATGCTGTGTTTTTTTTTATACGCAATCTTGTTTCATTGCCTATCTTAATGATACCAGGATAAGGGAATAAGAAATTGTTGTTATTGGTCGGTATTTTAAGTTAATTTAACTGACTGAATGAAACTGAAACATAATTACAGGTTTGCTAAGATGGTTAGGGCACGTGAATAGAATGAGCCCTAGAGGCTGGCTAAAATGATGTTAACACGTTCCGTGCGTTGCGGGGTCAATTGACCCCGTGTGGAACTTTCCACTAGTGCTGAGCCTGTAAGAGGTAAACTTTCAAAAATGCTCGAACCTGTTTCACCTTTTGATTTTTCAAAGGGTTGATACTAATATGGCTATAAGTTATAAACCCGGGCCGCCCTGAGGTTTAAAATTAGACCTCTAGTGCAGCACGGGGCCAAAAGACCCCGTGCTACTTTTCTCGAAAAATGACGAGTCACTCAACACAAATGAATACCACAGCCAAGAACTATCTGTGCTATCGGAAAAAGGTAAACTAAAAGAAAAATCTCGACTTTGTAAGTGGGTACCAGTTACAGCTGATGAAATTAACCAAAATGTTTCTATTATATTGTGGTTTGGAATCAATCCGGTACCTGATCTGAAAAAAACATGGTCCAAAGACCCATTTTATCATAATAGTTTTGTTACAAAAATAATGCCTAGGGACCGGTTTTTTTAATTCTCCGATGCTTTCTCATTTGTGACAATCAGACAAGTGACTCGGATGATAGACTATACAAATTGAGGCCCTTATGTGATAAACTTCTTCCCAATTTCCAGAAATATATAAAGGTGGGTGAAAAAATAGTTATCGATGAAACAATGGTTCCTTGGCGGGGACATTTGTTTTTCCGCCAGTACATCACCAACAAGCGTCACAAATATGGAGTAAAACTCTATAAGCTTTGTACAGATGACAGTGACATTCACAATTTTAAAATTTACTGCGGGAAAGGGGATACCGTTGAAGGCGAATTGCATACATTAACTGTGATAAAAGAGTTATTGGGGAATGAGCCTCGTGAAAGTTTATTGGGATATGTCGCACCCTTCATGGAGATAATTTTTACTCTAGCTTGGAAGTGGCTGAACATTTGAAAGCAAATAAGACTAGGTATTGCGGAACATTGAGACCTAATCGAAGAGGTTTACCAAAAAATGTAACGAGCGAAAAAGTCAAGAAAGGATCCATAATAGGGAAGCAGAAGAACGGAGTGAAAGTTATCAAATGGTGTGATAAGAAAAATGTCCTTATGATGAGCACAGTAGAAAGTCATGACCTTCAATTGGTAGAAACAGGAAAAAATCGTAAGGGTACGCCAGTCAAGAAGCCTCAATGTGACTAGATTATAATAGAGCCAAAAAAGGAGTAGACTATAGTTACCAAATGTCATCATATTACTCAGTTTTGAGAAAAGGGCGTAAGTGGTGGAGGAAAGTTGCATTAGAGCTAATTTTTGGATCAGCAACTACCAATGCATGGCTTATGTTTAACGAATGCACAGGGAAATCCGTACCATATCTGCAGTTCAAGGAGGTATTGTCAAAAGCATTAGCCCAGGAAGCAGAACAAAAAGTGTTGGAACGGCCCAGGACACCTAAACGCATCCACACGCTAGCTCACGACGTTGAGAGGAAGAGGAAAAAATGTTCAGGGTGCTACGAGAAGCTGAGGAAAACAATGACCTCAAAAGAAGCTGACAAAAAAGTGAAAAAAGTTCGCACATATTGTGAGGAGTGCTCTACGAAGCCAGCTCTCTGTTTTTCATGCTTTAATGGTAAACACGCATCAATGCATTAAACATATTTCATATTGTTTAACCGTTTCAATTATTGAATTTTTTTTTTTTTTTTATTCAATTTGTATTTTTTTGCTTTCCTCAACTACGGGTACAATTTCCATTAGGTTAATGAACTTTTGAATAAATCAATTAATAGCCCCATTTGTTATTTATAACTCACAGTTATAAATTGAATTATAACTGTTGCTAAAACTGAAAATTAAACCAGATATAACGAGTGTCACATTTTGTGAATCAGTTAAACAAGCAGTTTAAACTTAACTTAATATAACCAACAGGTGATTGCCGCTTGTAACTTTCTTATTATCCATGGTATTTAAACGTTTTAAAAGCCTAATCGCTTTGCTATTTTGTGCTCTACACTTTCACTACGTACGGAAATTTCTGTGGGATGCTTAGTTTAGAAGCTATTCAAGAAAATCTGTGAAAACTCCGTTTTTGGTCATGTTTGCAAAGCTGCCATCTTTTATTCCACCAGAACTGGATTGGCAGATGCGTTTCTCGGTAAGTAGTGCCAACTAAATTTTACTTTTTATTTTATTTGACTGTTTTATTTATTATTTATTTTGAAATTGCATTCGTACCCTGTTATAAGCGAAAAAATAAAATTATCAAATGCAAATGTCATAATTCACTTATAACCGGATAGCGTTTGATTTAAACTGAAATGATCCCTTTTTGGCACGCTTTTCGTATTTAACTGACGGAAATATAACCTAAAGATTATAACCTCGTTAATAGAAGAGTTATAAAAATTCGGTTATATCTATTATAACTCCTAAATATAATTGGTTTTCAAAACCGAATCTAAGTTAAAAGCACACTATAACCGTGAGTTATAAATAACGAATGGGGCTAATGTCCTGCTGCTGTGGTATACTGACCTAAACCTATGAAGTGGGAAAACAATTGATTTTTCCTAAATTAATCAATTTTCAGCAAGCTGAATACGTTTAAACTAAGGAAAGAACACGGGGCCGATTGACCCCGTGCCGCACTTGTGGATGATTACGGATTTTTCTATTAGCACTGAACATGTTAAATGGTGCACTGGGAGGAAAAAGAAAAAGGGGCAGACCTAGATATCGGTGGATAGAAGACTTGAAGGATGATTTAAGAAGGATTGGGAATTCTAGAAATTGGAAGAGCCTCACTGGAGACCGTGAAGAATGGTGGCAGATGCCCAGGTCCTGCAAGGACTGTAGCGCCCAATAGTGAGTGAGTGAGTGATCTAAATCCATCTAAATCAGTGAGAAGCGTTTGCAGACACACCTCCATATGAAATTTTTCTTCTTGTTTTCAGGACCTTAGTTCAAATTTTCAATTTGGCTACTTAACCCTGAATGTGTGTGTGCTAAATGTATAGACTAGATTAAAACAGTTAGTCTGATTAATTAATGAGAACAACTCATAAATTTAGGATCACCTAAGTTTTTCATAACTTTGTGAAGAGTTTAGAAGGTAATTAATTTAAATATAGGAAAAACTATCTTCTACCTAAGACAAACAAAATATTACCTTTTGAAAAAAGCTAATCTGCTGAGCTAGAAAGCTTTTGAGTGACTTTGAAACTTCTTCTGTTCTTTCACTATAAAAATGATTGAGTTCAGCCAAAAGAGCATAAGAAACAATATCAGTCCTTCTCGTAACACCTTCCAGCTTATTGGTAGTCAATTTTTGTTCAAAAGCTAGCTTTTCACATTCTTTTTTAGTTTGCACTGCTTTCTAAAACAACATTATTTGATATATTCTACAAATGAATAATTAAGCATTCAGTTCCCTAAGATTATTTTTCATAAATCTAACCATTACAAGATCAATAGATAATTGTTTTTCTCAGTATACTACCCTCTTACAATAATTATATTGAGTAGAAAAAAATAACAATAGTAACAGTCAAGCACCAGCAATCATAGACTATAACACAAAAATATTTTCAAAATACAATGGAAATTAGTTTAATTAACATAAATGATAAGAAGAAAATTAAAAATAAAATATTACACAAATAATTGAAAATAGAAAATTAAATTACAAGTTATTATATCTCTTAAAACATTCTGAAAGCATGATGGAATAGAAATTTCACAAATTATAAATTTAAAAAATCAGGAGAGTTGCAGAAATTGGAAGCATTGACCTGGAAAGAACATTTGAGCTTAGGAGTCTGATACGAAGCAGATCTCGCTAATAATATTATGAGTTAAGTGTTTTAACAGTAGTATAAGAAAGAAATTTTCAGGATATTGAACAGAAGAATAAGTGGTCAAAAGTAACATACTTGATCAAGGCAAAGAGAATCATGATTTCTATAACATGGTTAGTTTTTTTATTTATTTAGCCTTTCTTTATGCCACTACAGCTAATCAGACGATGCTGCAGCAGAAGTGTATATAGGTGTTTTGAAAATTTCTAGAAACAGTTTCACAGATAAAACTTCATACTTATGAAGGTTTTTTTTTAGTTTTGCATTTCTACATAAATATTTGTTGTTTTGTGTTTGTATTGTGATTTAGTCCAATATTTTTACATTTTGCTATTAATTTTTAGAAAAAATTTTAGTCGCTTTACAATAAAATCATCGAACAATGTTGAGGAAAGGTATGAAGTCTGGATAGAAGAATCATCTACTGCTTGATAAGCCACATTAACTTATGTAATATTCACATTAGTAATATTTTTTAATACTGTATCTCTTCATGGTTGGTAAACTGCTTATAATAAATAAATAAAATAAATTGTTTTGATAAAATTCTGTCCTTGTCCCTAACTAGTCATGATAAACAATTGTGGTGTAATCACAAGAATACTTAAATATATATAATTAAATATCTGAGGTTTGAATGAAAGGATTTCGTATGACATGTAGATTGTGAATCAGGTATGATCACGTACTTTTAAGAGGGCTTAAAACACAGTACTTACATCTTGAATGACCTAATACTATGTTTGACAAAATTATGTTCTTTAGCAAAAGGTTACTGTATTATAGGAATTTTAGAGCAAAAGCATATAACTATACAATTTACCTTATGAAGTGATAATATTTCTGGGATTGAAGATAAAATTCCTTTGTAAATGTGTAACATATCACCCAAAGGCTCCCAATCCAACTTCGGTTGCTCCTCAAATAATTTTCCAATTTCATCATAAGTAGCGCCTATTTTCCTGATACCAGCTGTTAATTCATCAGACCCAGAACCTGCTAATATCAAATATTTACTGGTGAAGAATACACACAGGTTAAAGTCTTTTTTTAAGGAATACAAAATTAATGTGCACAATGAGTCCTATATATAAAAGAAATGAAATACTTTATACCTATGAAAGTTTTCCATTCCATCTATACATTTTTCTGAATTAATTTTTGAGCTAATCATTAAACTTTCTCAGGCACACTTTTAATTTAATATAATTAAATGATGACAAATGATAATCCATATAATTATCTATTGACTTTAATATTTATTACAATATTACTATGATGATAGTAGTAAGGCCAACAATAACTAGCAAGTAATAGAAAGAATACAAGCTTAGGTTTAATAAGATATTAATATAATTTAAAACAAAGAGTTTTAAGTAATTTCAATAATGATAAGCTATTTAACATAATGTAGTAGTATAAGTTTTCACAATAATAAATATGTACATTAAAATAATGCAATTGGGAAAAACCACAATGCAAAGCCTTATGTTTCAAAAAATACACCTACTTACCAGTCTCCAAAAACGTTTCTGTGTCAGCAATCATGCTCAAGATGTCACTATTTAGGTTTTTAGGAAACATATTAGCACTATCACTTAAGCTCAAAAAATTCAGTATATTGCGAGGAATGTATAAGTTAGTTAAGTTCTCTACCAATTGCTGCTTATGTAAATTATTATATTTAGTTAAAATATCATTTCTAGTATGTTTTTTTAGTCTAATGTATTTATCAATATTCGGACTATCAAGAGTGGTTTTAGTATTACATCCATTCATGTGGTTATATGGTTTGTTCATTTTGTAAAAATGCATTTTCTTAACTTTTAATTCCAAATTATGATATAATTTCCCAGTAATTAATTCAAAAAATCTATCTTTCACGGTCTTAATTTTTGATTTGTGCTCTTTGTTAGCTTTAAAAAGTAAATTTTCCGCATTTACAAGGTTCACTTTAGTTTTTTTGCACAACCAGTACGCCTGTTTTATATCAAGGTTTACAAGTCTAATTCCAATATTATTTAATACATTCAGGTGTTTATTGGATTGCAAAAAATTATTATTAAATGCATTATCTACTTTTATTAGTGCATCAAGAAAATTCTTAGGAATCATACCTGCCTTTTTATGTTCGAGTAAGTAAAATTTCTTACCAAGTGCAGAGATATGTCTTTTAAAATAATTAGCATAACTATTCACTAATTGGAAACTTTCTTTATTTACTAATGACTTTAAGTCCTGAATAAAATTAAAATATAATCGATCCATTAAGAATTGAAGTGGAACAACGGCTATACCACAAATCAAATCTTTTTTCAAAAAATACACCTACTTACCAGTCTCCAAAAACGTTTCTGTGTCAGCAATCATGCTCAAGATGTCACTATTTAGGTTTTTAGGAAACATATTAGCACTATCACTTAAGCTCAACAAATTCAGTATATTGCGAGGAATGTATAAGTTAGTTAAGTTCTCAACCAATTGCTGCTTATGTAAATTATTATGTTGGTAATTGGTAGAGAACTTAACTAACTTATACATTCCTCGCAATATACTGAATTTGTTGAGCTTAAGTGATAGTGCTAATATGTTTCCTAAAAACCTAAATAGTGACATCTTGAGCATGATTGCTGACACAGAAACGTTTTTGGAGACTGGTAAGTAGGTGTATTTTTTGGAACATAAGGCTTTGCATTGTGGTTTTTCCCAATTGCATTATTATAAATAATAGTGTTTCTTTTTGAGTTTTTGGCTCTATTTTAGTGATATGTACATTAAAATTGTAGATGACTGGAAAAAAGTAAACTAACATCACAGATCTAAGCAATGAATTTCGAAAACCAACTATTAAAAAAAAAAGATTTCTCAATTTTAGTACCTACAGCTATTCCTTGAAATGTCGATAAAATACTAAAAATCCTAGCAACTTACTTTTGGGAAATTATGCACCCTAGCAATCAGATTGTTCGATACAAAATTTACCATAAGATTTAATTTATTGTTTATTCCTATCATGCATATATATAAAATACATGAAGCCATTCTTCATGCTTTCTTTAGATGTCTTTCTTCTTTTTTGAAGCATGCCGGTTCTGAAATCCTAAGGGCTCTTATCATCAATGTTCTAATTAGACCATGTTTCAGTGCCGGATGATGGTGTGAGCGTGCGTTCAAATACTGGTCGGTGTGGGTCGGTTATCTATATACCGAGTGTCCCAACCGGGACTCTTTCTTTTCTACCCTCACATCTAGGAGAACCGGCATGCTTCAAAAAAGAAGAAAGACATCTAAATAAAGTCGTCATGAAGAATGGCTATCAAGAGGACATAATAAGATAGGAATTTAGAAAAGCACAGAAGACAAGCCCACATGATACAGAAAAAAGTAGAGAGGACATGAAGACAGCGCTGATCCCATATGTTAAAGGCACCACAGAGAAAATATCCAAAACACTAAAGAAGTTTAAAATTAAAACCATATACACCACGGACAGGAAGTTATGTCAGGTTCAACCGAACGCGAAGGACGACTTGGGACTCAGGACACCAGGGATTTATAGCATTCCGTGCTCCTGTGGAAAGGAATATATTGGACAAACCGGTAGGCTAATCTCCACTAGAATCACAGAACACATAAAAAGTGTCAAGAAGATGGACAGTGAGACGTCAGCCTCGGCTGAACTTTTCGTCACCACAAATCATGCTATAGAATTTGATAAGGTCAGAGTGGTTAAGAAATGTAGCAAAGCCATGGAAAGAAAAATTATGGAAGCAATTGAAATAATTAAACAACCTGATAAGTTCAACAGGGAGGACGGTTACAAATTGAGTAAGCTCTGGCTCCCCATAACAGAGAACAGGAAGAAAAACAGATTAACCAAGAAGAGGTAAACAAATCAAAAGCCAATCAACCTAAGCCCGAACAATCTGAATCCAGCCAATCGTGTTCATGGAAAAGTAGACTCCGTCCCAGAACACGAAAGGGCCCAATCGACTAACGACGGGACCCGACAATTGACGAACAGACCCAAGCGGGTATATAAGGTCAAGAGCGCAGGGATCATCCTCATTCTCTTTCAGCCCTGAAGATGTCAACAGCGTGGCTGGCGAAACGTTGGCCAAAAATTTATCAACACTGTCTAAACCAGAAGAAACCAACAAATTCTTTTGTAATATTAGGACACGTAAATTAATTTGCTTAAAACTGTTGTCAGACAAAATAACTGGAAAAGGTGGGAGTGGCAAACAAAAGAGCTTTGCCCCATTTCCCTTTTGAAACCCACTTCCTCTTCTTCCTCCACTTCACATTAAACTGGGTATCATGAGCCATAAAAAAATACAATGAGTGGTTTAAGAATATGTAATGTTTATAACAAAATTAACCTAGAAGCAGAGCTTTTTACTGAATATCAAATCAGGAAATTAATGCATGACTTAAAGTTTAACAAAACAATGAACCTAAGAAAAAATTCAAGCCTTGTGTAACTATAAAGAAATTCTTAACAACATTTTAAAGAACAAAACGAATACAGGTTACAAGATCATTGTAAATACTGTTGGAAAAGTTAAGAAAAATAGGTTATAGACTGTGTTTGACATTGAACATCCTACTTGCACACATTGACTATTTTTCAGATTGCTATCTTGGATTTTACAGTGAGGAACACAGTAAAGATTTCCACAAAGATTAAAAAAAAAGTTACCAGGATAGAGTGTTATCATGATAGTGTATTAAGGTTTGCTCCTGAAATGGAAAAAAAAATTGAAGAAATACAAAATAAGAAAATTTCAGACTTGTTCGATCAAAAAAATGTATGCCGATGGTCGATGGTTCTTTATAAATGTACATAGATGGTGTTTACAATTGTATTACACAATTCTATTTATACACAGAGTTCTTAAACATTAAGGTCATCTTATAGAAGTTTAAAAATATACATAATTGATAATTGGAAATGAATTTAAATTTTCAATTAGAAAAAAAATAATAGAAAACTGATTATGTATTTGGAATCAGAGACCTAAAATGAGGGGGGGAGGGGAATGACATTCAAAACCAAAACTTCAATTTTTTTTCAATATGCAGAGCAGAGTAACAAACCACAATGAACACAAAAATCGCTGATTATAAATTAAAAAATTATTTAGATTAATAAGAAATCAGATTTTGAAAAGTTTGTTACATGAATATCACATACTGAATCCTTTTTGATGGTGGTGAGGGAGGAAGTGTAGTTAGGAGATCATTAGCATATACAATATAAAATTAAACTACATCAAATATCCTAATAGAAATTTTTTATAGTCATTAATTTGGGAGAAAGAGGAGATTATGTTAAATTTACCATTGCGAGTTTACAGGCTTTTCACCAATAAAACCAGATTTATATTGAACAAATTTTTATTATAGTACAATACTATACCTAACTGTTATCTCCACTATACATATAGAATGACCAAAGAAGAGGAGGAAGAGACTGATAAATTTAACTTTTAATTACCACATTTCTCCATGTTATACATGGATACATAAATCCACTTGCATAAGTATTTCCAATTAGAAGAAATTTAATGACTGACCATATGAAAAAAAAATGAGTTGAATCATTTTTAACTGAAATTTTATGTGCCATGTACTTACTGTGTGGGGTAGAACTAAAAAATAAACTTTTTTTTATAGATTTATTACAATATATTCTTGAATTTTAGTTTCTTTCACTTGAATAAACCTACATGAATAAAATCATTACAATGTTACGACATTTGAAACTGTCCATTGACAGAGAGATGAGTCACTGTATATTTATTAAAAAAAAAAGAGATATACAAATTTGGTTCCCAACTCCCTTTTGGCTTCCACTAGGCAAGGACTAGGACTACAGGAGAAGTATGCTGGACAGGGCATTCCGAAGCCTACCAAAATCCCGAAGCGTTTAAAGACACGTTTTTTTTGTTGCCTCGGCTACATGATATTATTTGATACTACAATATCACGTTTTAGACCAAAGAAACAAAATTAATTCATCAAACAGAGTTCAAAGTGGAAAGGTCATTGTAACAAAAAATAAAAATATTATAAACAACACAAAGCTTCAACAAATTTACCTTTTGGAAGATCCCCCATTGCTTGTGCCAAAGTATTAAACGCCAGGCCAACCTTTTGATATTCTCTTTTATAAGGTCCTTGATGTTTCTTAGTTTGATCTGCAGCAGTTTCTCCTAAAATCTTAACAGCTCCATCCATACTTTGAACAAATTTTGTACAACTCAAGATTTCTTGTTCTCTACAACAAATGATTACAGATTGGATTAAATAAAAATTCAAAGATTAATGAGAACTATTATCAAGAACAAAACATTTATAATAAACTAAATTTTTTATAAGAAAAGTCATTCTGAAATAAAGTAGGGATTGAATTACTTTTTGTATAGAAATGTTCATTTTGCATGTAAAATTGATAATAGCAATAACTCAGTTATTATACACCATTAAGAAAAACATTTATACTAACAGAGCGTACTGGTTGATACTCTTTTCAGGAGCCTCTATTGCATAGAAATTCATAGCACCAACAAACTCATCTTTTTCAGCCTTACGTTTTCCTAGTTTCCAAGCCTTTTCATCAGTACAAGTGATGAAATGTTCCCAAACTGAAGAACTAAAATGATAATTAAACTTAAATAAAAAAAATATGTATATAATAAATATACATATATAACACATACACTTTTAGTCCCCTAAGAATAATATACAGTGGAACGTTGATTATCCGAACTAATGTTGTCAGGGGTGGTTCGGATAATCAAAAATTCAGATAATCGAAATTCACTAAAAAATAAATACCAACCAAATGGATAGGAAGGGATTCAGAGAAACAAATGAATTTCCTAATTAGGTTAACAGTTATTAGTAAACAAATACGTATTGAATTCTAAGTTCATTTTTTTGCTGTTTCCAAGAAATGATTAGGACCCCCTTATTGATGTTCATGGAAAAAATCATTTTATTTTTCTGCAAATTTTATTTAAAATAACTAATAATCATTTTAACTATACAAATAAGTAACTGGATGATCTGATCAAATTAATTAAAATTACAATAGAAAAAAATACAGTTCTGTTAATTGAACGTTCGGATAAGTGACGTTCACATAATCGACGCTTCACTGTATATGTACAATTAAGGCATGCATTTTGCTTGCTTCACAATGATAAATCAATTATATTTAATAATTTAACTAGATAAAAGTCAAAACACATACTAGTACAAAAGAAATAAAATTTTAAAAAGATGTATGTGTGTGTGAAATATATAGTGTTATCAATTCTACTATTGAAAAGATTATTGATAACAGCAGAAGCTGTTTTGGGCGATTATCAATGTGGGTTCTGTCCCGGAAGATTTACTGTTGACCAAATATTTACCATCAGGAAAATGCTAGAGAAATGTAACAATGGTATGTAGATCTACACCATCTCTTCATAGACTACATACAGGCATATGATAGCATAGAAAGAAATAAACTATATGAAAACCTGATGTTTCTTGGATGCCCTAAAAAACTTATCAGATTGATAAGGATGACATTACAGTAAAGTAGCGGTTTGGTAAAGGTTCAAGGAGAAATTTCCAGATACTTATTGATTCAAAAAGGAGTTGAACAAGGAGACCCTATATCTCCAGTGTTATTTAATTTGGTGCTGCAGAAGATCAAAATGACAACCAAAGCAAAGGCAGAGGGACGTGACCCAATAACTTGCATAAGCTGATGATGTGGTCATCATAGGAAGAAATTATAATGTGATCCTGGAGGCATATTTTTGGATGTGAAGAGGCAGCTAGAGAGTTAGGGCTCATAATAAATAAAGATAAAACAAAGTACATACTCGCATCCAGGAAACTGTCATCCAGTGGATATCTCCAAGGAAAAGGATGCAGTTTTGATAATATTTAAACATTCAAGTATGGTGGCACCATTGTAACAGAAGATAACATACTAGAACAGGAAGTAAAGGCTAGAATCGAAAACAGTAACAGATGTTATTGGTCTCACAAAAACGTGTTCCAAAATAGAGCTATACCCCGAAGCCTCGAAATAAGGGTATATAAGACGGAACTTCGACAAGTTGTCATGTATTGTGGGGAGGCATGAACTCTATTCAAGCAGCAACAGAAAATATTGAATACTTGGGAGAAAAGGATCCTTAGAAGAGAATATTGTCCAACCAAGGAAGGAAATCGTTTCCGAAATTGTTCAAAAAGAATCGAGAACCTAAATGGAGAACCTGTTATAGTGCATTGTATTGAAAAAGCAAGATTAAGATGGTTGGGGCACGAACATAGAAGGAATACAAAAGGCTCCCAAAGCTAATCATGGAGGGATGTCCAGATGGAGAAAGAGGAAAAGACAGGCCTAGACTCTGATGATTGGACAACGTGGAAGCAGACCATATGCTCTTGGGGATGAGAACATCG
Source organism: Arma custos (assembly GCA_037127475.1). NCBI lineage: Eukaryota > Metazoa > Arthropoda > Insecta > Hemiptera > Pentatomidae > Arma > Arma custos. The sequence continues at coordinate 71,617,207 of CM073761.1, read as the reverse complement.
AGAAGAGTTACAGAAGATCAGTCAAAGTGGAGGTAAATTGTCAAGAAGGCCAAGGTCCTTCATGGACCATAGCCCGTTGTGGACAAGAAGAAGATTTTACATAAACAAATAATAAAAAAACAAAATATAAATAAACGCACATGAAATATAAAAAAATAATATCATTATGAGTGAAGAAAATTGACAGTAAGTCATTAGTTACTTCTGACCATTTAAAATCAATTAGGGGAAGTAGTGGACGAATTTAAGAAGGGTATTAGAACCAATTGCAATGGCCTCAGTTTTTGTAGCATTTAATTTCAGTCTATTGATGTTTGGGAAGGTTGTTAATATTATATACTAGAATCGTGTGTTACTCCAGAGTTCAGAATAAGGAAACCAGATAAGGGTTGATTGGAAATGGGAACAGCTTGAGCCCTATCCAAGAGGAAAGTTTGGAAACCGAGTATGGAACTGTTGGAAAGGGATAATGATTTTAATTTTGAGAAAAGGATATAATGCCTCAGTGAATCAAAAGCTTTAAAAAAATTGAGTAGTATTACACACATATACATATATATATATATATATATATATATATATATATATATATATATATATATACATATATAATATATATGTATATACATATATATATATATATATATATATATATATATATATATATATATATATATATGTATATACATATATATATATATATATATATATATGTATATACATATATATATATATATATATATATGTATTATATATATATATATATATATATATATATATATATGTATATATATATATGGTTCGTAGCCCGGCAGGTGGCCCTAGGATTTTTTAAAGGGAGTAAAAAATCCTTAGTTACGCCGTCCTTCGGAAGGGACGTTAAACGGGGGTCCCGAGCCTGTACGATGTCAGGTACTCGTTAAAAATCCCTATCCTAATTAAACCTGGATAGGCAAAATTTAGTGCTCCCACTGTAGCATCGTCCGATTAGCCATAGCAGCAAAAAGTGACGTTAAATAAACAAACAAACAACAACAACAACAACATATATATATATATATATATATATATATATATATATATATATATGTATGTGTATATATATACACACACACACACACACACACACACACACACCTAAAAGTCTTTTAATTATAAAAGTTTACTGATTAATATGGTCCCTGGAATATATCAATTTTTTGACTTACTATACTAGGAGTTGGGAGGTGACAGGCCAATCGGGCTGTCTTTTGACTGCATTTAGCCAATGGCGTGGAAAGTGGGTATATCAACTATTCTGATGCTTAAACTGTACACTATTTACTGCATACTATACACTCTCGGTAATGACACCGGGCAGGAAATTATGTTGGATACTCCAAAGGAGGCAGTCTCTCCACTCAACTCCGGGAAAAGGTTTCTGCATCAGCAACTCCCTTTACTTAAAACATAATCTATTAAGGTATCTTAACAGAGATATTCTAGACTGATTTCTGAAAATGACATGAAACGCTTTCAACTGGGAACATGAAAAGTTTTCTCTCTTTACCGACTGGAAGCAATGGAATGGCTTTTTACACATTTAAGCAATTGCACACTGTACATCACTGCTATCCAAAAGGTAAGATGAGTGGGAAATGGGTTGTTCTCTATTTTAACGATTGATTGGATTGGATAGATGGTTGGATACATGATTAGAGATGGAGAATCATCTATGATTAACGCTAATCTACACAATGTTGGATATTTAAATTTTTATTTTCCCAGTATGATAGTAAGTTTCTATCATACTAAGGGAATTGTTTTCTATTTAAGTGATCTATATCTCAATAGGCTGCATAGACATCGTCGTCCGTTTCATTATCTGAACCTGAGTTACCTCTCTCATTTGTAATTTGGTTATTAATCAGTATATTTAGTAATTATAGACTACTATCTCTTTTTTATGTAAAGAATAAATTAGTAAAAGTTTAACAACAAATTTTTTGTGATAGTTCTACAGATATTAAACATCTTAAAACTTTTTTATCCTAGAACTTTTATTTAACAGTTATTAAAAAGCTTTGTAAAAAAAAAAATTACTGTTTCAATCCCGAAAATTTTCACCATCACAGGAGTTTATATTCACATATACGAAACTTTTTCTTTTAAATTCGTACTGAGCCACTTTGAACTCAGAATTAACAAACAATATCATTTTCCATGTCTGGATTTTGTGTGAAAAGATTTCCTTGGAGCATCCCAATAATAAAATTCTTATCATCCATTGTTTCATATTCATAAAAAAAAAATTACTGTTTCAATCCCGGGAATTTTCACCATCACAGGAGTTTATATTCACATATACGAAACTTTTTCTTTTAAATTCGTACTGAGCCACTTTGAACTGAGAATTAACAAACAATATCATTTTCCATGTCTGGATTTTGTGTGAAAAGATTTCCTTGGAGCATCCCAATAATAAAATTCTTATCATCCATTGTTTCATATTCATATAAGATTGAAGAAATATAAATATGTAAAAATGGCCTTCAAAAGTTGAAATAAAAGTCAATAACAAATGTTGAAATAATAAACTTTATTTGGCAGGATATCGAAATAATAAAGGAAAATCAATGCGTAAGTGTGCGATCCTAAATTGAAAGCCTTGTGATAGTGCTTCTCAGATAACATAATAATAGACATCAATATCAAAAACACTCAAAAAAAAAAGCTTTTATATTCAAACTCACATAATAAAATTTGATTATTTAATTAGTTACTTTAACACATATATTTTTAGTTAGCAAATTATCATCAATTATCTAACTTATAATCTAACATTTCAGAAATTCGTAAGTATGAATACAAAATATGAATTTTATACCTCAATTTGAGAGCAAGTAGAAATTCATTCATACTGTAACCTGTAAATACGAGCTTTTATGTATAAATACGATGAATGTGAATGTATTCAAATTCACATTAGTAAATTAGAACTTTTATGTATGACATAGAAGTGGGAATATGTTCATAATTAAAAGTATGAATATGAATAAAGCTGTATTCATTTCAACGGATACTAATTATTGGAAATATGTCCATGATCACATGGTTATAAATCACCTTAAAAGACCAGAATTGTATTTTAAAAATAGCCAAGCAAATACTCATAATAAGAATTTAATTTTTCATAAATTACTTTTATTTATTTTTAGGCATAAACAAAAAAATAAAAGTATTCTATTAAATGCATAAGACCTTGCAGGTTAATTATCTATAAAACCAAAACAAGGGAAAACACCAACCGAGATAGAACTGGATGACGACAAACACAGTCAACAAAGGCTTGTAGTTGATTTTTTCTATGTTCAATAAATTGTTCTTCATATCTTCCTAGAAAAAGTATAAAATAAATCAATCATGAAATTAGTTAAATAAGGCTAATGAAACAATAATGAATATACATACATTAATTAAAATGTGAAGCAATGAGCCTTTACAGAGTGAAGGATAAAATCAAGTATAACATATCAATGGTAAAATAAAGAAGTTCTGGTCTCTCAGAGAGAGATGATTTCTAAGAACTACCACAAATGAGGAAGAGAGGAGGGAGAGGGAATTTAGTTAAGGGTAATGTACAAACCACAGTTCATTATTAGACCATTTTAGAGTGCTACCTAATAAAGTGATCCTTATGATCAACATAAACAAAAGCTTTGGAAAAACAGAAAAAAACAGAAGATTATGATTTTTATTTTATCACTGGATGATGGAACATTATCAGTATCTGAACAGAACTTCGGAGGACAACTTAGTGTATGAAGAGAAAAGTTTGAAAGAGTAACAGGGAGACAGGGCTCGGTAAGTTTTACAATGATAACAAGTATTAAGATACCAAATGACTTCACCACATTTAAATTTACTTCAAATGAACATTAGAAGTTTCACATCTTGAGAGAACAGGAACTACCAATAAAACTAGTTAATATAGAATGAATATACAAGACAGAAATATTTCATAAGTCCCAAAAAATAATTTTTAATTCAAGAAGCTTGAAGTTACGAATTTTTAGATGTAAGATGCAGAAGTTGTTAAATTAAACAAAACTCCTATGGATTGGCACAAAATTAATAATTTCAAAATGCTTTCATAAAAGATATATATATATATATATATATATATATATATATATATATATATATATATATATGTATATTATATCTTGTATTTGTATAAACCTGATTAACGGCACACGTGAATATACTTAATTATCTGAATCAACACTCTTATATTTTGTATGAGTAAAGGTATTATAAAACAAATAAAAATAAAATAATGACTAAGAAATGAACAGTTGCTTTAAACAGAAAATCAAAATTATATTTAATAACAATATTAATCTGTTAGATGAAAAACTGAAAAAATATTAATAGAAAAAATAGGTTGTCATCTTTTACAAAATTATGATAAAATAAATTAGCTATAAAATGTATAAATTGATATAAAGTATCATAAGATAAATCACTAATATTTAAAATATATTTTTTTATGATGTTAACACAAAATTGAATTTTAAAAATCAAAATAATAATTATCACCAAATTTAATATATAATATTTAACTATTTTTATTTTGAAGAAAAGATTTGTCCAGGCCGGCATTCGAAACCGGGTCTAGCACGGTGCTCTAACCAACTGAGCTAACCTGGCTCGTGACATGGCCAGACAAATCCATCATCTTCACCGATCCTATAATCCCCGTGTTCTTGCAATTTTTGCGATGCATACAAGGGGAAGAATGTTCATTGAACATTACTTTAATTAGAATCTCATTGACTTACACAGGATTATATAATATAGCATTGGGAACACGGGGATATAGGATCGGTGATGAGAATGGATTTGTCTGGCCGTGTTACGAGCCAGGTTAGTTCAGTTGGTTAGAGCACCAACCTGGCTCGTAACAATCCATCCAACAGACAAATCCATTCTCTTCACCGATCCTATATCTCTGTGTTCTCACAATTTTTGTGATGTATACAAGGAGAAGAATGTTCACTGAACATTACTTTAATTAGGATCTCGTTGATGGTTAGCTCAGTTGGTTAAAGCACTACGCTCGAGAGGTCGACAAGGTTCGAATCCCGGCCTGGACAAATCTTTTCTTTTCAAAACAAAAGAAATTTAAAAATTATCACCATCATAAGAATAAATTATAATATTTTATATATTTATAGAATAAATTATAATATAAAATTGATATAAGTCAACGAGATCCTAATTAAAGTAATGTTCAATGAACATTCTTCCCCTTCTTTACATTGCAAAAATTGCTAGAACATGGGGATATAGGATTGGTGAAGATAATGGATTTGTCTAGCCGTGTTATGAGTCAGGCTAGCCTCAGCTGGTTAGAGCATTTTGTTAGGCACGGACGACCCCCGGGTTCGAATCCCGGCCTAGACAAATCTTCAAAATAAAAATATTTAAAAATTATCACCATCATAAGAATAATAAATATAAAATTAATATATAATATGTTTAATAGTACATTTAACGCTAGAAATAATTGATTAAGTCACTATCAGATATGGAAAAACTTAAATAATTTAATTTAGAAGACAAAGGAATCAAAAAACAAATAATCAAAAAAATTAATACCTGAAATCTGTTTATCAGGCAAAGGAGGAATTGGTATAGTAGTGTATTTTTCTTCTAGCCTTTCATGCAGCCAATCAAAGTGCTTATACCTTCTTGAAACTTGAATATTGTTAAACTTGGGGAAAAAAACATACATAAATACATAAACACACAAATATAAAAATTGACAATTAATCCATCTTAAAGATATTCTAATTCACTGATGCTAAGGAATGTACTAATTAAATTAATATTTGACTTATCTATATTAGAAAGTATACAGATTATCAATAAACATTATTCATTACTAGAAAATTCTTTCATTACATAACTTTCATTTACCATGCTTTTCACCTCTCCCCATTCCATTACATTGCTTTATAAATTAGAGATTTTTTTTTTTAATTTTAGCCTTCCAATATTTCTCTTTAAGCCAATTATCAAATGTCATCATTGTTTGAATGAATTCACGTTTATAGTCACTAACAATGAGAGGCAACTATATCATTTTTAAAAAAATGAAAAGTAATTTAGAGGATGAACATTTGCAGTTAAAGCACTATTAGATTATTTTAATGAGTACAAAACCTAGTTGATATTAAAGAGTATTTAATTTTAGATTAATATAAAGATTTTTATTTTAATCTTTAAAATATTAAAATTAAAATTAAAAATAAAATTGTGAAGTCGATGATTGTGGTTAGAGTGCACACACGTAAACATATACACACAATACCCACAGAAAAGACAGTCAAACCGTAACGGCAGTAAATACAGCAAAATTAACAGCATACTGAAAACAGTAAACAGAAGGGAATTGAAAGGCTGAGCAAAAAAAAAGGCTAAAAATCAAAAAGTATTTATGAAAGGGCTATTACTTCAAAACTCCTCTTTCTTTGTCATACTAGTTAAAGAATCAATGACAACTAAAACAATAAATCTGAAAAAGCCACTAAAGTTTCAGGATGAATGGGGATTAGCATTTTTAGACTAAATCAATAAACCTTAAAATAGTACCTGAGCTCATAATGTTAGACAAAATGGAAAATATCTGTAGTTTCTTTAATTATTTATATTAAGCACAACATTCTAAACACTAGGCAGCATCATAATATAAAAAATAATAATGATTTTTGCTAGAACACATTTGCTAAATAAAATCTTGAATTAATTCTAATTACATCTCTTCAGAGGCAATTTTTATTTTACTCTGCTATACTCATAAATCATGTTAAATTTACTTTCAAATGTAAGAAAACACAAAAATAAAATTTTAATTTAAAAATTATTTAATTAAATAAAAATTAAATGTAAGTTTTATAAATTACTACTGAATCCTAAAGATCTCTAATAAAAAAAAGTAACAATATTTGCAATAGTAACAAAACTAAAAATGAGAATTATAGAAAACATTTACCGATGGTGTTAGTTGATATGCTATGAAGCTCTTTAAACCTTTAAGCTTTGTTTCCTTTTTAGGGGATGCAACAATACAAACATATGGATTTGTAATAGGATTCCACATCACACCATTTTCAGTCTCAATTATTTTATATTTTTCTGAATCTGGTACAGGTCTTTGCATAGATCCAAGAATGTAGTTTTCTCCACCAGTTTTAACAAACATTGAGTATCTATTAAAGTTTTTTCTCGTAATAGCAGGGACATTAGTAGAATCATCCTGACTTTTAACTAAACAAACAAAATTAAAAAAAAAACATATAAAAGAAACATATTTTGCATATTTTAATTCATGATAAAACGATATATTAAGTAACAATAAAAACTTATCAAAACTGCATTCCTTTCTTTTAAAATCAAATATTAAACCATAACCTCATAAATATTATTGATTTTTTAAATAGATCAATAATAGTTAATCAAATTTATAAGAAAATAAAGAGTTAATCATTCCACACTAACATATTTTTTTTTAAATATGACAATATTAAAAATATATTTCATCTTTTTCTTCTTATTTTAACCCTCTTTAAAAGAAAAATGCTCGTTTACCTTTGTAACATTTTGCTACTTGGAAATAATTCAGTCTTTCCTAAGGTGTCAAATCGTCCCATTATTTTGTTTTAAGATTTCAATTATTTCATTTAAACACAAAACTTCAGTGGTTTCTGGTTTAGACCATGTTGTTGAATTTTTCTTCGCCAACGTTTCACCAGACATACTGCTAGCTTCTTCAAGGCTGGATCGAGAATGAAGACGCTCCGGTAACTCGTGGCTTTATATAGCAGTCGCTCGGGTCCACTTGTAGTTCGTCGGGTCCTTTCGCTAGTCCATCGGGTTGTTTCGTGTACGTGGTCGGAGTCTGCTCTTCCATGACTGTGATTGAGTTGTTTCTGGTTTTTCGGGCTCTGCTTGGCTGGAATTAGGTTTTTTAGATTCTTCTTGGTTGATTTGTTGTTTTTTCTTTCCCTTTATGGGTATGTTAGGAAGCCATAGTTTGCTTAATCTGTACCCGTCTTCTCTGTTGAAGTTTTCTGGGCGCTTGACTATTTCAACGGCTTCCAGTATCCTCCTTTCTGTGTTATTGCTGCATTTCTGAACCACTTTGATGTTTTCAAATTCTATGATATGGTTCGTGGTAGTAAAGTGTTCCGCCAAAGCTGATATTTTACTATCCATTTTTTTTTCAGACTTTTAATGTGTTCATTAAGTCTTGTGGATATCAGCCTACCCGTTTGCCCAATGTATTCTTTTCCACAGGAGCATGGAATGCTGTATATCCCAGGTGTTCTGAGCCCTAATCTGTCCTTTGCACACGGTAAAACCTGGCCTATCTTCCTGTCTGTGGTGTATATTGTTTTTATGTTGAACTTTTTTAGTATTTTGGCTATTTTCTCGGTGGTATTTTATTTGATGGCAAATACTATAAACAAATTGAAGGCGCAAGCATAGGATCACCATTAAGCCCACTAGTCGCGGAACTTTTTATGGAAAATTTCGAACAAGAAGCATTAAAAGCTTCAGGTTTGAAGCCATCACACTGGTTCCGATACGTTACCGTACAGATATATATCCGATAAGGATACTCAGTGTACAGAAAGCCTACCCACACTGACCGGTATTTGAATGCTGGCTGGCACCATCACCCTTCACAAAAACTTAGTGTGATAAAAAACATTGATGACTAGAACCATCAGAATTTCAGAACAGTCATATTTAAAGAATGAATAAAGACACCTAAAGAAAGCATTAATAAAGAATGGGTATCAGGAAGATATCATAAAAATCGAATTTAAGAAAGCCCAAAAGACAGGCGGACAAGATAAAATAACAGAGGAAAAAGGAGAAGAAATTAAAAAAGCAGTGATCCCTTATGTCAAAGGCACCACCGAGAAAATAGCTAAAATACTAAAAAAGTTCAACATAAAAACAATATACATCACAGACAGGAAGATAGGCCAGGTTTTACCGTGTGCAAAGGACAGATTAGGGCTCAGAACACCTGGGATATACAGCATTCCATGCTCCTGTGGAAAAGAATACATTGGGCAAACGGGTAGGCTGATATCCACAAGACTTAATGAACACATTAAAAGTGTGAAAAAAAAATGGATAGTAAAATATCAGCTTTGGTGGAACACTTTACTACCACGAACCATATCACAGAATTTGAAAAAATCAAATTGGTTCAGAAATGCAGCCGACCACGGACACGAAAAAACCCGATTGACTAGCGCAAGGACCCGACGAACTACGAGTAGGCCCGAGTGAACCCGAGCGACTGCTATATAAAGCCACAAGTTACCGGAGCGTCTTCATTCTCGATCCAGCCTTGAAGAAGCTAGCAGAATGTCTGGCGAAACGTTGGCGAAGAAAAATTCAACAACATGGTCTAAACCAGAAACCACTGAAGTTTTGTGTATAAATAATGGCCGTGGAAATCTGAAAGAGTATTTCATTTAAGTTCTAACTCTAACTCTAAAGGGGTCCAACCAGCCAGAAATATCCACAAAAGTCTATGGTGAATACGGTATAAGTGGGTGCACTGTTGTTGTTGCACAGTAGTTACTGAGATTTCGATAGGGAGACTTGAGCCGTGGAAGAAGTTCTACTGACATTCAAGCCTTGAGGAGGTCATTGATGGTTCATTGGCTGATTTCGAATAGTAGTACTGGGATTTTTTTTCAGCAAAACTCGGAGAGCATCGTCATCAAGGGCAGAACTTCTTTCCTTCTGATTTTGTTGATATTTCTGGCCATTTGGGACCCGTTCCAACTGAATTTGAACTAGTAAAACAAATTAATGAGAAAATCATTCTTTGACATCTTAGTAAAGACTGAACTATTTTCATGTAGCAACATGTTACAGAGCTAAACATGTTTGTTTGAAAGATGATTAATCAGTGTTTATATTTACAAAAGTCAAAAGTCCAACAAACATAAACAGTTTACTATTTGGAGGAGTATTTTAAAGAAAACATAAAATCCTGCATTATTTTCCAGACAACACAATACCACAAAATTAGCAATATCCCTATTCAATTTTGCACAGCCTAGTATAACTTTATTTTTATGTATTTCTTGAAATTTACAACTGTATATTGAATATATCAAGTATACAATATACAGTTGTAAATACAAGTATAACTTGTTATACTATTGTTGTATTATGCTTTATTATAAATGATTTTTATAGTTGGTTTGTTATTATTAATATTTTAAAATGTAGTAAAAACGAAAAAAATAAATATATTTTTATTACTGTAAAATGTAAGCATTTTTTTTTATGAGGAATATTCAATGTAATAAAATTGTGGAAACATTGATTTAGATCAACAACACCTTTTTATTTTGACAATTTATAAAATCAAATACATAATATTTTTATTAAAGAAAATGGTTCGGGTGGAGTTCAATAAATAGTTCTTAAAATAGTGATGAACTATTTATTAGTTTCTTTGACCACCAATGCACGTCTTCTTCAGGGCTTTTAGTATAAGTCACAAGTAAGGGGGCGAACTTAAATAATAGGGTAAACCAAAATAAAAGAGGTCCATCAAATAAATAGTTTATTACAAATTAAGGAATTATTTATTTGACCTCTACCCAGACCATTTTCTTCTCCATATTGATACAGTCAACAAATAATTATTCAAGATATTGAATAATTATTGAAGTTAAAGACATTGAATGAACACCACTTGGCTCACTTAAAATAATAATTTGAAAATTAAATCAAAACATTACTTATAGCAGACTGTGGAGCTGAATCCAATGAAGTCATGTTATTATGTGGAACAGGAGGAGGAGGAGGAGAACTTTCCCAGTCATCATCCCATTCTTCTTCCCAATAATCATTTGAGTCAAAGCTCTGTTGCTGAGTAAGAATCTAAAATCATTTTTATGAACCATACATAAATCATGGCAACATATGAAAAGAATATAAAACAAATTATTTCTCACAATTCTTTTTGCATTTAATTTTTAAAGGTAATATGCAATACTTATTATGAGTTGGCCCCAATATTATTCACTTCATACCTACTAACAATGAAGCAGAAATTTAAACTAATAAGACTAATATTATCGTAGTAATCTTGTGTAGGATACAAGGGATGTTTGAAAAATTTGTGCAAAATGAGAAATCTCTACTTATACTTGTTATAATTGGCACAGGAAAGTGGTGCCCCCCTCCCCCAGCCATCAAGCTGCAATCAGCTACTGGTCCTCCAGGTTGAGGGAACACTAAGGAGATAAAGGGCCAATACTCTCTCCTCTGATAAAACTACCATCACGAAAACTGCAAAGAAGCAAGCCAGATTGTTCAAACGAGAATGACATAAAGTCTGCCTAAAGGACTTCAAACTTGGAACCTGGAATGTTCTGTCATTTTATACATAAATAAATATATATATATGTCCGATATGGATTGATCAGTAAGCTGTGTATTATGGCAATCCAATGTAGTTGGACAGTACTGCTGATAAAATAAAGCATTTCTCTCTCTGGAGCTCTTTAACACAATTAGAAAACAACCGATTAGACTGTAATCCAGAAAATGAGATGGACTGGCCAAGGATTTCTAAGCAGCAAGCACTACATGATATACTATAGTTGCCATTAAAATAGCCATACCTTTGGAATGGGATTTGCTGTAAATAAGAGAATTGCCCACCTTGTGATCAGACTCAAACCAATCAATTCAAGAATCTGCTATTCATAAGAGGAAAGTTTTATAACTTGAGTATTGTCAGTGTCCATGTGCTGACAGAACCCTCGAATGATGAGGACAAGGATTGACTTCTATAGTGCCCAAGACCAATGCCTGGACCATTGCCTTGATTCAGACATTAAAAGGGCTATTGGTGACTGCAATGCAGAGATAATTGAGTGTATTAAAAAAAAAACTTTTTTTCAAACTCAAGCATTCAAGCAAAGGACTGTGAATATTTTAATTCTAATTAATACTTACCAATACTTAATAATCCCTTTAGAGCATTCTCTAAGCTTGTTTAATACCATTCGACTTCTTCAAAAAAAGCCTCAGTTTAGTTATTTATTTCAAAGAAGAAACATGATGGTGTCCTGCGAAATTCTCGTAATTTAAGGCATTACTGGAAAAAAAAATTCAGCCACTGAAGCAACTTGTGAAATTATTAAATATGAAGGTGGTGTCCTTGACCAGCGCACTGCGTGGCGTGGGTTTGAAAAATTTAGTATTGGAGATATGATGAAAAGGAAGATGGGCCACAGGCGACCATTAATGGACATTGATGAGGTGCTACAGGAAGCTGTTGAGTCAAATCCATCCACAAGTACTCACGAACTTGCCAGGGAGTGTGGTAGAAAGATACTGTTAGTCGCCATCTATGCTCCATTAGGAAGGTGAAAAAGTGCTGTAAACTAGTCCCTCACGAATTTACTCCTCAGCCATCAGCTAAGAGGTTATTACTTTGTGAACATTTATTGAAAAACCTTTCTGATATGTGATTTTACCAGAAGATTGTCAGCTATGATAAAAAGTGGGTTTACTGGCTCAATCCGAATACCCGTGAGCAATGGCTAGATCTTGGTCAAACTGCTTTTCTGCTTGCTACAAGGAGGAAATTTAATGGCTCATTTTCTTTAAAGGAAAAAATTGGATAATTTTGCGGAAGTTGTAATTGCGGTCCAAGAGTTCTTTGACAGCTATTCCAAGAAATAGAATCAACGTAAGATCGAGCAATTGGTTACCAGATTGCTAATGACGGTAGATAACAATGGAATATACTTTAAGTATTCATTGTATTTTGTATCAAAGAAATAATAATACAAACATTTGGTTGAAAAACGGTAATTTTTTTAAATACACCCAATTAGGAAAAAAACAGGAGCTGAGTCCCACCATTAGAAGATATAGCATACACCGCATAACTAATGATAATGGCCAACGACTTGCAGACTTGGCCGCATCCAAACGACTGGTTGTTGGAAGCACAATGTTTCCCCACAAAAGGATTCATCTTGCCACTCGGTGATAGAATGATGGGATAACCACCAACCAAATTAATCATGTCCTCATGAGCTCAAGGCATATAAGCAACTTGATGGACCGTCTTATTGTGGAGCGAATATAGACTTTGATCATTACCTTTACAGTGGCAAGAATATGGTCAAGAATATCCATGGTAAGAAAAGGGAGAAAAATGCAAAGAGCTAAAGTTACACACACAAAAAATAAAGGATCCAGAGGTAAAAGAAAAATACTCAACACTCCTAAATGAGAAAATCAGACCCTTGGAATGAAAGGAATCTACAGAAGATAGAGTAAATGTAAAGAGGTTATTAAGGATGTATCAAACAATGTTTTAAGGGGCGCTTACACAGGCCATATTTTACGGCAATGTGTTGCGGCAATACCTGTCTTTCATTCATTTCATTCAGTTCCTTGCCGAAAGTTGATCTCTTGTCTTGTTTATTTTTTTATTTACTGTCTGTTTTTCAATATTGTTTGTCTATTTTTTTTATTATCTCTATTTAATAATGGAAATGGATAAATCTGAAAATAAATAAAAAGGGTAACCACCAACCTGGTAGTAATTGGTATGCAGTCTCTCATATCGGTATCAGTCTTACCTATTCTAGGCCCAATCTTGTTTATGAGGAATTCAAAATCATGTTTTGACATTATAATGAAATTTTGGAAAGGTAATTGTCTAACATCAGTTCACTATTTAAATTTTTGGAAGCAGCTCCCTTACTTAAAAAGGAACGCATCTAAAAAGATCGATTTCTCTTTTTCTCTTGGTTTTTCATCCCAGATCAATAAATAGGAAAGTTACACTAGTTTCGACTAAGTTCCGTCACGTCCATTTTCACAACTGGCCGAGTGTGGCTCGTTTCAACACTACTTCCCGGCAATATGTTGCCGGCAATGTTGCTCGGCAATAATATCCAGATATATTGACCAAAGTGTGGCTGCAATTTGTGTTGCCGGATAGAATTGCTGGCAATATGTTCGGCAATCGGCAATTTTTATTGCCCATTTAAACGCACCTTTAGGGAAGGCACTAGCAACAAGAAAAAACCCATGGTTCGATGCCGAATGACAAAAATTAACAAAAGAAAAAGCATATCGGCTCATGGTCTAAAGAAGATTTACTAGGAACTCAGTTCAGGAGTACAGGACAAAGAGAAAAGAAGAGAAGGGATTGCAAAAGAAGAAAAAAAAAAGGAAATGCGAAAAAGACAAGATGGAAGAGTTGGAGCATCTTCGGAATCAAAAAGAAGCGAGGAAATTTTATAAATGTGTGAGCAATGCCCGAAAACGCTTCAAGCCTCAGGTTAATGCATGAAAGGATACAGATGGCAATCAGGTGAAAGACCAGAAAAGGATATTAGTGTAATGGAGGGACTACTTCAGGAACATACCAGGATGAGGTACTGGAGGCTATCTGGCACTTAAAGAATAACAGGGCGCCAGGAGCAGATGAACTATTTGCTGAATTGCTAAAATACGGAGGAGAAGAAGTAGCCAGGGTACTTTATGAAATAATTATGGACATGTGGCAAAAGGAGCAAATGCCAGGAGAATGGAACCTGACAATTATATGCCCCATCATCAAGGAAAGGGGATGTTTTGGACTGTCAAAGTTATTGAGGCATATCCTTGCTAAGTAGTGCATATAAAATTTTCTCAAGGATTATCTTCTACCTTTTGCAGTACAGGAAATAGGGCACTACCAGTCAGAGTCCCTGAGAAGCAAATCCACCACAAACCAAATATTCTCCTTACGAACAATTCTAGAAAAAGCAAGAGAGTACAACATCCACTACCCATCACATATTCATAGATTTCAAGAAAGCATATGACAATATTGATAAGGAATTACTAAATAAAGAGGTACTAGAAATGGGCATCCCAACAAAACTGGTGCGACTGATCAAGTTGACAATTAAACAAGTGCATTGCAATGTCAAAATACGTTACAAGGCGGCCTTTCAGAAAGTTTTGAGACACATAATGGCCCCAGACAAGGTGACTGCCGGGCTTGTCTTTTGTTTAATTTAGCCTTGGAGGGAGTGGCACGATATTTAATAATACAATGCAAATTCTTCGGTTTGCCGATGACAAAGACATCATAGAAAGAAGTTTCAGACGGGTTCCTGGCTCTAACTAATGCAGCCGCTTGCTAGAAAAGGACTCGTCAACAAACCCAAAACAAAATACATGTGTATGAAGCAAAGAAATAAGCAAGAACACAGGGAAAAACCATCAAAGTAGGAAACTACACCTTCCCGAACATGAACAAATTTGTACATCTTGGTACCCAGATAAACAGCAATAATGAAATGCAATCAGAAATTTAAAGGACAATAATGGTGAAAAATGGATGCTTTTTCAGGTTGCAAAAGCACCTCAGAAGTAATACCCTATCCCATACCACAAAAATAAGAATATATAAAAACCTGATAAGGCCCATTTCTATGCTTCAGAATGCTGGACTCCCACAAAAGAACAAGAGCTCCCTCTCATGAGGTTTAAGCAAAAAATATTACGGAGAATATTCGGAGCAGTATTTCACTCATGGAGGAAACAGTCCAACGTAGAAATTATGAGCCTATATAAAGATGCCAACATTTTTAGTGTTATAAAAGTAAACAGGCTACAATGAGTATGGGAAACAGGCTACATATGGGAGCAAATAAAGTCCTAGAAGAAAATGCGCATGGAACAAGAAGGTTGGAAGACTGAGGCTCCGATGGGCAGATGACGTGGCTGCGGACGCTTGGACCATTTTACAAGTAAAAAAAAATTCTGTAACTGGAGAGCAGCAGCATATAATAGAGATGACTGCCAGTCGATGCTGCAGTAGGCTTTGTCCCCATGTGGGATGTAGAGATATCTACTTTTGTATGTATACCGTCTCTTGAAAAAACACACACCAAGTTTTATGGAGCTAGAAGATTAGAACACACCAGATTTTAGCACAATCGGTCTACTTCTATGTGTTTGGCATTAGTTTAAATCAATGAAATCAAGTGATTTTCAAAAAAATGGATGAACTTCATATGTTGTTTAAACCTTACTTTATGAAAGGCAAAATGCCTCATGAGGCTTAAAGACAAGCTTGATAAACATTATGGTGACCCAGCACCTGCAATTAGAACAGTTTATAAGTGGTTTCAAAATTTTTGGAGAGATTGTATCGGCACAAGTGATGCTGAAAGTTCTGGAAATCATTGCTAAAATCCATGGTAAGGTAATGAAGGATAGAAGAGTGCGTGAGTTGCTAATGCAGTGGGCATCTCGAATGAACTAATATTTTGCACCAATGTTTGGACATGAAAAAGCTATCTGCAAGACGGGTGCGGTGAATGCTCATGATTGACCAAAAACAAAATCCAGTGAAGTGTTGCAAGGATGGTTTTTGAGCAGTTCCAGCGGAATCTGTTGGACTTTCAGCATTATTTTGTCACTGTGGATGAAACATAGATATATATGACTACACTCCTGAGACCAAAGAACAATTTAAACAATAGATTGACAAGGAGGAATCAACACCAGAAAAGGCGAAGATCGTATTTTCGGCTGGAAAGGTCTTTTGGAATTCGCAAGGAATAATCTTCATTGACAATCTGGAAACGGAAAACTATTACAGGTGGATATTATTCATTGTTATTATACAAGAAAAACATCCACAATTGGCCAGAAAAAAAATCCTTTTCCATCATGAAAAGACAGCTCACACCTCAGCAGCTGTGACCTTAAAATAAATGGAAATAGGGTTCAAACTAGTTTCACATCCCCATATTCTCCAGACTTGGCTTCCTTGGACTATTTTTTGTTCCCCAAATTAAAGAAAAATGGCTGGTAGGAAAAATATTTTATTCAAACGAGGAGGTGAATAAATTATAGAAACAAATGGCTATTTTGCAGACTTGGGCAAAGAAAAAATCAACAAACTGGAGCAGCATTGGACAAAGTATATAAGCCTGAAATGAGTCTAAATAGAAAAATAAAAATGGTTTATCCCAACAAATTAAGTATTTTCATTCTTTCATGTAACTTCAAAAGTTGGTTTTATTACAGCTTATAAAGGAAGATCTGACTTTAAAGGTTTGTGAAATAAAGTATTTTGATATAATTTTTTGCAAAATTTTCAGTTTTTTTCTAATGCACAAATGGTTTATTTCTACAATGCTAAAATCTTGAATGGATTCTGTAGCACTAACATCCGTCTCTAAATGGTTTAAAATGTTTATTTTCATGTGTAACATTAGTAATTTACGTTTTAATATGGGGCAACCTGTGGTCTAGTGGTTAGCATAACAACCACCTAAGCCCAAGATCATGGTTTCGTAGCCTGGTAGGTGGTCCTAGGATTTTTTAAAGGCAGTAAAAAATCCTTAGTTATGTCCCCCTTCAGAAAGGATGTTAAACGAGGCCCCGAGCTTGTACGATGTCAGGTGCTCGTTAAAAATCTCTATCCTGAATAAACTTGGGTAGGCAAAATTTAGAGTTCCCACTGTAGCATCATCTGATTAGTCTTAGCAGCATAAAAGTGAAGTTAAAATAAACGTTTTAATATAAACATTTGTCAACTCTCATTTTCACCTTTCAACAAAATAAAACTGTTTAAACTAAAGAAAAGGAAATCTAACTTAACTTATTTCTATATATAATTTAAGTCCAAAAACTAATGTTTCAAACATATAATAATTTATATAATATATAATCAACAGCACCAGTTCAAAATGTAATCAGAGCTAAAGCACAGACAGATAAATGCTTTGAACGAAACAGAATATATGTAACGCAAAAAGGCTCACTTTAACGTAAGCAGCTGGAAATAGGCCTGTTTGTCCTTGTTTATTTGTACCTTCCCACCAACCTTCTCCAACATCACGCCTTGTTACAGTTAAAATTTCTCCTTCAGAAATACTTAATTCAGCAGAGCCTTCTCCTTCAAAATCATACAATGCCTGAACCTGAAAATAAATATAAACAAAATACAAATATAAAAAAAAATAAACAATTGTGAAGATTTTTAGGGTGGAATTCCTTTTAAAAAAATCCTTAATTATTTGTTCACACTAATCAAGGGAATTATGAAAATAGTTTAAAAACAAGTATTCTAAGAACACGTCAGCCGCATTATTTTATTTCTTTGAAGAAATGGTCGGTTAGTTAACGATAATGAAACTTATACTCAATGATAATATAATGATTAACACCATCATAACCTATCCACATTTATTGTCAAAGCAGCGTGAGGAAACCCAGAGCTATCCCTATACTGGACCAGCTTATTTCTTTCTTTCCAATTCATTCCTCTTTTCGCGAATGCTTGTCAGGGGTGCATAAACAAAAACTAAGAATTTTAATTAGTAATCAAATGAATAATAAGAATGGAGAGAATGAGGGAAATAGCATTGACAATGAGATTACACAGAAACTAACAACATTTTAATTAAATGCTCTTTTAAGTTTCCACGGCCACTATTTATACACAAAACTTTAGTGATTTCTGGTTTAGACCGTGTTGTTAAATTTTTCTTCACCAACATTTCGCCAAACATACCGCTAGCTTCTTCAAGGCTGGATCAATTTTTTAATTATTTTCGAGTTCCTTAATCATAAGATTATTGTCAATCTGCATTGATATTACTACTAGTAGTATAATTTGATTTATTTTTGTAAAGCTTTTTTTTTTTGTTCAATTTTATCTATATTCTTTTTTTCACAAACTTTTATTTCCACGAGAGAAATTCCCTTATTATATCATGTTCTATCTTTTTCCTGTACGATATATGTACAGTACGATATATATATATATATATATATATATATATATATATATATATATATATATATATATATATATATACACATATATATTTTGCTTCAACCAATTACAACCCTTAACAATCAAAACAGGATGTCAAGAAACCAGTCGATAACATTTAGCAATTTCAACTAATTGTAAGGATGCGATTATTTAATCAATAATAGCAAAACAGACATCCTACTAGGAACTGTATGTGCCAAAATGATCAATGTCGCATAAAATGGCCTCATATTGCTGCAGGTGCTTGGAAATGAAATGGTTAACTATGAAAGCTAAATTTCTAACACAACGAAGTCGAACAATTCTTTCAGAAAAGTTGTTAATTATCACAACTTATAATCAATAAGTATTTAATCGAGAAGCAGTAATATAGCTAAAGCTCTCCATTCTATAGCTTAGAGTATTATCCTCAAAAGTTTTTTTGTATTACACTTTGATCGGCTGATTTTAGGATGATAATTTTGAACCACATTGTCTAAGGAGAGAAAAGACCTCTAATTAAGGAGTCTGCTTCTGATCCGAAGCTGGATACAGATTTTGGAGGAATCTAATTAAGTAAACAAAATATCCTTTCAAATAAAATTTACTTTATTATAAGTTGAACCTTACATGTCATATATTCATATTAAGATCATAAAGGGTAAGTTTAAAAAATACAGCTGTTTCATAATATTAATATTAATTGATAATTTTACATTCCATTCAGCAAAAAGAAAAGAATTCTGACAGTTACAACAAATTAAAAAGTGAAACAATGCTCCAGTATATGAACGAGTCATACTACAAATCAATGATTCATACCTCAATTGTAATGTCAGTAATACAAAATTGAAAAAAAATTATTGCAAAGAAATTTTAATAAAACATTATACCAAAATAATATAATTTACTCTATAAAAATAATAATAGTAAATGAAAACAACTTTAAATTTGTAAAACAAAGAATTTTTAAATGCTATTATTTCTACAAAGAGTTTACCTTGCCTTGTAATATCTGTTAAAAGGATTACATCAATTTTTGTATTCATATCGTAATTCCCTATTTTGCTAATCCTCTTTCTACTGATTGAGTACAAGCTAACCCCTATTAGTGGATACAAAAATTATAATTACAGATTTTTAAATAATCATGATTCACTTCAGTTATGCTACCGTATTACTGATGTGGTTCTGAGTTTTATGACTTTTATAACTACCAATATAATAATTAATTTTCTTTTTTCGTAGGGTGTACATTGACCTTTTTTACTTATACTTATGCCAATACAAGTGCAGTAATGACATTAAACAAACATGTTTTACCTTATCATTACAAATTGGTTCCATGATAGTATGATAATCTGTAATGAAAATTGTTATATTAGGTTATCAACTAAGCATATCTTTATTAAAAACAAATTCTATAAGATTTGTACAAAATAATTAGTCATGTCTTCAAAATCAGGTATTATTAAACTAATATTTCAATTATGAAGTAGCAGAACAGTGTATCATCTTGTAAGAATTGTTTATTTATCAGGGCATTAACATCTCTGAGATTAGATATAACTGTTGACATAAAAAAAATCAACTACCTCATAACATAAGATCGTAATTATTAATAATTTCAAAATGACCGATTGTGTACGCAACCATAAAAATTTGTATAGTACCTGTTCCATAATGATGGAGGATTGATATCACTAATACATTAACAACTAACTTTTAGAAACAAAAAAACAAATAACTCTTTTTGAACAGAACAAAACAGAAGGCAACACTTACTGCTATAGGGCTTGTCAATTCAGGAAGACTCAACTATGTACATGGAACATGCAACGAGGTAATAGTAGCAACAAGTTTACCTAACATGCTAAGTTAGAAAGCAATTATTATACTTAAATCGAACAATTTCTTATTTAGATAATTTCATATCATTCAGCAATTTTTTAAAAATACTTTTATTATTTAAAAAACTATTTAGAGGAAAGAAAGGGAGAGAAAGGAAAGCATATGTCAGAGGTGTATTATTTTATAACATACATTTTTCAGTTTTTGTTGAAAACCTTCCATTTTCGGGGCCTGATTTCTAATCCGTACCAAAATAAAACGCTCAAAACATATGAGCATTTTATTTTCCAGGATTTTAAACAGTATTGAAACCTTTACGTCATCTTCTTTGCTCGTTTTGGACGTGATACTTTTTGGTTCAGCAGACTGCTCTTCTGAAATATCTCATTACGGATAAA
Organism: Arma custos; assembly: GCA_037127475.1. Taxonomy (NCBI): domain Eukaryota; kingdom Metazoa; phylum Arthropoda; class Insecta; order Hemiptera; family Pentatomidae; genus Arma; species Arma custos. The sequence goes on along the minus strand of CM073761.1, from coordinate 71,596,066 downwards.
GCTAGTCTTCTTTTATGCATTTCGAGAAGAAACATTTCTCTCACTCTGGTGAATAACTGTACTTTTGCTTAGTTTATGGCCATACCCATTCATAATCAATTGTAAGGAACATTAGAAGACTGGACCTTTTCTTATTTTACCCATCTTTTCATTCTGAGGCTTGTGTGAACATATTAAAGCTGCTACGTCAGTAGGATGTGTAATTTTTTACCCATATGCTGTCTACTATATCTTCGATGCTGATGCCCCTGAATTTCTGTTTCAGCTTTTTGATGTATTTCGTTTGGGTTTCTCTTATGAGATATTGGGATTCACCTTATTTCCTGTATATTTCATAGGATTTTTTCCTGGTTTGAATAATTTGGGTATCCGCTACTAGCAATGGGTAGTCCAACCTTTTCTGCTGCTATTAATACCCTAACATATGGGGTAAACCTTGTTATTTGTCTACTAAAGATAAAATAGTCAATGATGACGTTTGAATTTATTCCATGTTTGGTAAAAGTTATTTTATGTACTTGCTTGTGGGGAAAAAATGAGTTTCTTATAGGATATGGTATATACAGAATTTAATGACATTGTGCGATGAAATTTTAATGGTTTCTCCTCTTTTGTTATTTCGGTCTTTTGTTACTTCTGTTTCAACGGCAATATAGACTTTTTCCTCTTTTCTTATATCTGAGCTCAGTTTGAGCGTATACACTTGTATTAAGGTTCTGTGAATAATTACATATGTATGACCAAATTTCTATAGGATACTAAAAACCATTCCAACATTGTCGAGAGAAGGCTGTACTTCATTATCACATCAAAACTTTCTTTAGTTCTGATCCCACATGGCACCCCTGGATACGTAAGAATAATATTTCATATCATAGATAATGATGTATGTTTGTTGAAACGTTCATTTCTTGATGAAATGACTGCTGAAATATACATTTTGGGACTTTGTCCCAGAATGAAGTTTCTTTTCTATTCTATTATATTTCATAATACCTTGGTCTATCGCTCGGGCGTTTACAAGTCAGCCCAGGGATTATAATAAATATTTTAGGAACTTGTTCATTACAAACCCCAACAACTTTACAAGCCCATCTAATGATTCCTCGCTGTACTATCAATTCAATTACTTAAACAGGGTGCATGCTCCACCACTCATCCTTGTGTAACCTCTTAAAGTCACCAGTAGACTCGTCCTTTTTCGGGCCAAATATTCTACTGAATATTTTATTTTCGAATACCTCAAAGCTATGTCAATCCTTCAAAGCGATCACATGTCACATCCTTAAAGAACAGTATGAAGTTTAGTAAATTTCTACACTTCGTGGTAGAAAAAAGTATTTGCACATCCAGTTTTTTCTTTATATAATGAAGTGAAATAATTAAAAAAAATATTCGATTTTACCTAATAAAAACTACAATTAAAACTTATTAAATAATAGTAGTAGCGGGGTGGGTGGTGTTAGAGCGCTAAGTTACCGTGCCTGAACTAAGTTTAAATCCGGCTGCTGACAGATTTTATTTAATCTGTTAGCAGCCGTAGGTGGATCCTTTGGGATCTGGGACTTACCCAAAATAGGGGAGAAATTTGGTGGTTGGACCTGATCTAGGACAAATCACCTCCCTGCACAACCTTTGTCTAAGAAACAGTACAGTATCTACCACTTCTTAAGTAAAAGTGCTGGTATCATAACTCATTGTATGTATAAAAAAAGTATCAATACTAAACAAAGCTTTAGATGTAAGTGCTTAAGAAAGACTGATGATATTCCACGTTATTCCTCAAAACTTTAATTGTATCAATTTGAAGTTACAAGTATCACTAATAGTTGCACTTGAATGATTGGTTTTACCCAGGGCTGAACACAAGGGTTGAACGTCTGTGGGCATGACCCTTAGAAGGGCCTAGTAAAACAAACATTTTTAGTTTTAAATAAATCGAAATATTTATGTAATGGATGCGATTAGTTAAAATTTGTGCAGAGTGTGAACTCCAGAACAACGTACTCACATGTGAAGACACTAATTACAACTTGCGGGGGGCCTCTAAACTTTTTGAGCTGTCATATTTCATTCATTAACTTCACCATATTTGATATGTCGTTATACATTATTACGTACAATTGAGATTAAATCGTTAAAACAAATTATACAATTAAAATAATATTTACCAGTTAAGTTCAAGATTGTCCCAAACAAAATATTGTATTGTTTTCTTTCCAAAGTTGTGAAATCACTTAGAAACTTTAAAATTCTTGAGAACGTTTTTAATTTCTTGAATGTGAACTGACTAACAACGGATAGAAAGATGTGATTTCCGTTTTAAAAAAAAATTGATAAGTGTGATGATGCAATCACAAATTAAAATGATCTACTGCTACGTTCATAAAAAAAAATTAAAAATTAAGGATTGTGTACAACTTAGTTTTTTTTCGTATCTAAAAGGTTTCGCCACAGATTACGGTCCAGCCAGTCTCCTCTAAGACCTCTCGCTACCATGCTTTTCTCCACATCCTGCAACCATCTTTTTTGGGTCCTCCTATTTTCCTCCTTTCCGTAGGTCAATAGTCGGAGATTGTTTTTGGCCATCGTTCCTCTAACATTCTGAGTGAATATTTGATTTTAAAAAAACTTTGAAGTTAATTGAAAACCCTAATTACATATGAGAAGTAGTATCTACTCAAATGCCTTGCGGATTACTTTCGCATTGTATTTTCAGTCTCTGAAATCGCTTCACAAAGTATCCTTCCCAGGAAAGTAATTTCTAAACTAAGAGACGATTTCTACTTTTATATGATTTGATATATTTTATGTTGTTGATAATTCCCCATTTAGTTAATATCATTATTAAGTGTAATTGTTTAATTAGTCAATTAGTCAATCAATTAGTCAAATGATAAATTAGAATTTCTGGGTATGCTAATTCATAGAAATAAGGATGGTTCTATTACTCTTAATCAATCATCACTAATTGAAAAAATTATTAAAATGTTTAATATGTCAGAAGCTAAAATTAGAAAAATTCCTATTGAACCCAAATTAAATTTAATGCAGGGTGAAAACATAGATAAGGGTATATGTCCTAGTGTTCCTTATAAGCAACTAATTGGTAGCATTATGTATCTAATGTTGGGTTCTAGAACTGGCTTATGTTTTTCTATTTCCTATTTTGGACGTTTTCAAAATTGTTATAACAAAATCCACTGGAAGCATTTAAAAGGAATAATAAGGTATTTAAAATTTACTGTAGATGTTGGGTTACTATTTAAAAGGTCTGAATGCAACACATTAAGTTTACACTCATATGTTGACGTAGATTATGCTCATGATACTAACGATCATAAAAGCACTAGTGGGTTTGTGGTAAAAATTAAGAATAATGTTGTCAGTTGGGCTTCCCGTAAGCAATCAGTTGTGGCTCTGAGTACAACAGAAGCCGAATTGTATGCATTAGGTGATTGCTTAGTTGATTCAGTTTTTATTAACAAACTATTGAATGAGGTGTTTAATTCACGTGTTATAAACTTATATGAGGATAATCAAGGGACAATTAAAATAGCTCAAACCTTAGAAACAAAAAGATCAAAACATTATGATATTAAATATAACTATGTTAAAGAACTAGTGAGTAAGGGAATTGTAAAAATAAATTATATTGAGTATAAAGAACAAATAGCAGACTTATTAACTAAGGCATTACCAGAAAATAAGTTTGAATATTTCTGTAAACTTGTAAATATTGTTAAAGTATAACCTTAGACCGAATGTGGAATTAAGGGTGGGTGTTGTTGATAATTCCCCATTTAGTTAATATCATTATTAAGTGTAATTGTTCGTTATATTATGTAAACTATTATGTATGTGTGATTATGTCACCACTGTATACGTATGGCATTTACAGTTTTTCACTGACTTGTTGTTGCTTTCTGTTTCATGTATGTTTTTGAACTCTTTTGTGCGCTCTGAATAAATCAGTTTTCATCACGTTCATATTGTGGTTATTATTACATCCTTTTATTTATTACAAAATTTTATGCCCGTTTTCAATTTTTCCTTGTGATTGTTTCCTCGCTTTGCGAACGCCACACGCCGCCTCTGCTTATAAAAATTTTCTTTGTTAAGTTGCTGATTGTTGTAAGTTTTTTTTAAAAAACGTCCCAACTACCTTTAAGAGTAGAAAGAACTCGACTCAATTACACCATCCGTCGCGGTCCTTCGCCAGCGTTTTCATTACACCTAGTTTAATTATAGTTTAAATATGTACTGTAATGGATTCTCCACAGTACAAAAACAACCGTCTGGGGGGGCAAGTGCCCCCGTCTCCCCCCCTGGATCCGCCTATGTATTAGAGAATTGCTCTCTCAGTTCTTACTTTTTTATTGGAAATAAATAAAGTCGACTTGAACATAATCATATATATTATTTCTGGGAGAAAGACTACTTTTTCATGCGAATAAGTGAACCAATAATTAAAAAGAATGTATCTTTGAAATAGATTTTCATTTTGAGTATATAGGTATATCTAAAATAGTTTTAGATACTACCAGAATTTTTACTAAAATTAATCTGATTGAAAAAATTTTAACCAAGTTAACCAGGAAGTGATTGTATAATATATTATTTCATATTAGTGCTTTAGGATCATTGCTAATCTTATAGAAAAAATAATTCTTCCAATTTATAGCCAATCTTGAAAAAATGGAAAACTTATTAATTTGATCAGCATTATAACTATAACAAGGATTGTTTCATGACTTTATGTTGCTATATTAATTATTTATGAGGGCAAATCCCATGAAATAAAAATAATTATGAGTGTGCTGAATTCCTAATGAATTTATCTGATGATTAATTTATGTGACTCTCAGTACACTTTATTGTCACTATCTGATATAGGCCCTATCTGTTACAAACCTACGGTTTGTGAGAACTTTTATTAAAGATTAACTATTATTAAATAATTTTTGATATACTTCCACAGAATATCATTGAAATAAGGTTGAAAATTCAATACACCAATTACCATCAAAGAATTATACGAGTTACATAAGTAATTTCTTCGGTATGTCAGGAATGTACATTGTAATGATTATTGAAGTAACATGATGATGATTTATTTATTTTTTTAAATTTAAACATTTATCGAAAGAATTTCTTCTTTTCAACACATTTAAACTCTCTTATAGGAAAAAAAAAATCAATTTCTTTAGGCATATGAATGATTACCATTATCATCACCATTATGACAAATCTCTAAATATTGGTAACAAAATTAGACACACAAACTGATACACACACACACACACACCTTTATATATTTATTCAATACTTTTAATACTTCCTATAGCTCATAACCTTTTTTTATACATCATATTAAAAAATTTTTTTTTTTGTATACGATGACAATTAAATTAACTGATACAAATAAACATAAGCAATAGATAACATTTAAAGACTCATCAAGATATGAAAAACTGTATGCATAATTATACCTTATTACTCACTTACACACACAACACACTCACACATTTGTAATATGTATAATCTGTAAAATGGCTGTGGCAGAAATAATTATGTAAATCTAAACAAATTCTTAAACAAACATACTGCTTTACTACTCATCGTTAGTTATTAAATAATTTAAACTTATATTTTATCTTTACAATGCTAGTGATGATACCACTACAACAATCTTTAAAATTACATAATTATTTACAAATAATTTACACTGGTATAAATAAACATTGTGATTCATGTCATATAAATAGATTCACTTTTTAAACATAGACACTTTATGAACATAGGAGATACAGTACTAGATATTCATCAAAATATTTTTAGATCAATGATTTAATTTACTATTAATAACATAAGCTGTGAAAATTTAAAGTTTATCTTTTAAAATGACTATAAATTCAATGATAAAAAATTAAATAACCTGCTTGATGAAAAAAAAATAGAAAAATTACTAAGGAATTTCTTAAATTAGTAAAATTATACCATGTGCAAACATGATAGGAATATTTGTTTATTTGTTACTAATGCATTATTGATGGATTGTTGAATTATATAATTAGTCGATAGAGGGCATTTATTGCTATTAACATATAAATAAAAGTAATGATCACGGCATTGAATAATATGGGAAAATTGAATAATAATTAGTACAAAAGCATTTCCAACGTAATACACAACAACAAAAACTGATGTACTTTATTAATTTACAGTTACAATATATTATTTCATGTTTGAAGAAACGTACATCGAAAGATAATTTTTTAAAAAGTTCAATTTTATGATTATAGTCAGAATTAGAGCTTGGAAGGTATATATTGTGAAAATTTTATAAATTGCTTAAAATTATTATAAGCTATTTATATCATGAGCCTTAATAATTTACAAAGTCTTTGGACAAATTTAAGAAGTACCTAAAGAACAAAGAAGATCTGTTCATTTAATATACATAAAACTTAAGGATATAGTAATAATTCGAAAACATTTTACCAAGATTTAATAATAAATTCTTGGTGATATTTCTTTAATTTCTTGAAATAGATTGTTGTATTCTGTTAACATATATTGAATTGAATTTTAAATGTTCTGAGTGTACTTTCATAAGTGTTCAACTAAATACCTACTTAAGTTTAGTCTATTATTTTTGTTTAAGTATTGGTTGGAAAGTGTGGCCACAGGGAGTGTGCAACAAGTGCATAGGATAGTTATAATGGTATCCTTTATAGCCCAAGAGTGTTAAATTTTAATAAAAATGTTTTATACAGCACATTCTTTAAAATAATTTCCAGGAGCGTAAATAATTTCCCTGAGCCCGCCACCTGACTGGATAGTATGGAAGGACCCACGGAAACTATTGCTTGTGCACCCTTATATGAAGGACACTGTGAACACCAATGACTTAGTGTTTAAATATTCTCTTTGAATACTTTTCAACTACCTGATAGAGTTGAACAAAACCGACAACATTGTAGGTTATAGCAAAGCAACAAATATTTAAAATTGAAGAAAATATTATTTTTATAAATAATATAAAAAGTAATATGTGATTCAATGTCCGCTAAAATATGTAAAGGAGATGGTTGGGGGGTGCAGTCAATAAGAACACCAAATAAGTGAAGTACTTATATTAAGTGCCGACGTTTCGACCTACAGTGTAGGTCATCTTCAGGGCGAATGATGGGAAGCGTGGCCGTTAAAGATCGCGGCTGGAGTGTCGCGTCTTGACACTCCAGCCGCGATCTTTAACGGCCACGCTTCCCATCATTCGCCCTGAAGATGACCTACACTGTAGGTCGAAACGTCGGCACTTAATATAAGTACTTCACTTATTTGGTGTTCTTATTGACTGCACCCCCCAACCATCTCCTTTACATAAGATCATCCAGTCAACCATTTTCATCTCATACGTCCGCTAAAATAATTGAGCTACTAAATATGTTATTACAATTTTGTTCAATTGTATTAACTGAATTATGGCATACAGTTATATTAACTTCCTTTTCACAGGGGCGACCTGTGGTTTAGTGGTTAGCGTAACAAACTACTAAGCCCAAGATCGCGGGTTCGTAGCCCGGCATGTGGCCCTAGGATTTTTTAAAGGGAGTAAAAAATCCCTAGTTACGCCGTCCTTTGGAAGGGATGTTAAACGGGGCTCCCGAGCCTGTACGATGTCAGGTACTCGTTAAAAATCATTTTCCTAATTAAACCTGGATAGGCAAAATTTAGAGCTCCCACAGTAGCATCGTCCGATTAGCCATAGCAGCATAAAGTGACGTTAAATGAACAATCAAACAAACTTCCTTATCACAAACCAAATAGCTTATTTAGTTATCCTCACGAGGCTTAGTGGACCTGTATTCTGATAAAACCTCTTACAAAAAAAAAAAAAATCTCAAACGGTTTTAAGAATCAAGAATAATAATTAATATCATTCAGGTTACAGCTATAAGTAATGTCTTTAGCAATATATCCCATATGGGTATCTATTGGCAATATGCTGGCAAAAAGAATAAGGTCTGTTGTATTGTTGAATGATTTGTCAATTTTTTAATAATACTACATTTTATGAGGATGATGATGAAATGTTTGAAACTTGTAATACTTATTAGTTTATTATTAGTTTCTTAACTTAATCACATCTCTACACTTGTTGTTATTTGGTTTCTTTATTCATATTTTTTGCTTAAATTAAACTGTTCAAATAAGGTAGAATGTAGTTAATGCCCTATAATGAAAACTTGTTCTTATAATATAGAAATTATAAACAGAATACTGCCAGAGATAACAGAATATAATATAATGTCACATAGGTTGCCATTATAATCCTTTTACAAACATTTTAAACCAAGAATACCCAACTGAGTTAATTAAATCACTACTTTTTTAACATTTAATAATAATTATTATTATTTTATTTGAATTTACTTCTGTGAGCAAAATGTAACTCAACTCTATATATATAGAGTTAGTGATTTATTTTGATAATTGGAAAATGGTATTATTAATTATTTAATAATAGGTTGCAACTGGAAGTTTTTTAATTAACAACTGAAGTTGTTATTTTTTAAGTGTGGTGAAAATATATTTGACTCAATGATTACAATTAGATTAGTGAAATCTTTATTGTTGGAACTATTCTTATATTTCATTTGTTGGTATTTTTCACAATCTCCCTATTATTTCTTTAACTCTTAGAAAATGAAATCTAGAGCCCAGACTTACTCATTATATCCTAAAATTCAGTAACAGTAAATTAAAAGAAAAAAAGTGAAAGTGCAGTAATGCATGTTTATTTTTGTTTATCTAATCGTGCATAAGCATTAAATACCTAAAATGACCTTATTCTTTATAGTTTTCATAAGGGTTATAATATCTGATTCAAGATTACAAGATAATAAAGTCAATTGGTGGAGACTTTTGGAGGAGGCCTTTTCTGGGTAATAGGCCATTGTGGCATATGTGCTACATCATTATGCAATTAGATTAATAAATAACATAAAATTAAGTTTACAATATTCAAGGAATTTATGTATAAAAGAAAAAAATAGCAATATAATTGAAAAGGTTTTGAATTATTAACTTTTGAAGTCCAAGAAATCTAATATAAAAATAAATTTGTTTAATGATCCTTGTTAAAAATTAAGTAATGGTCTATTTCTCTGCATTTGTTTAATGATCCTTGTTAAAAATTAAGTAATGGTCTATTTCTCTGCATTAAATTGCATATCATAATCATGAATGATTAATCATAAATTTTCAAATGAATGCTCATTTCTAAGATACTGGTTAGCCATAATCTATGATTCTAGATTTTTTGTTAATAGATTCATGATTTTTAGCTATGTCAACTTGTGAAGTTCTTTCTTAGCTATCCTAATGGTAATGGTAGTACATATTTCTGTGTTTCTTTTATACAACCCATATCACCTACCAAATGGATGCTGTCCTTTACTAACGCAAGTGGAAGAATCAAGATTCATTTTTTGGATGGCTATGAATATTCCTGTAGTTCCCCCTCCCCAAAAAATATATAAAATGAAAAATAATGTGTTTTTTTAATTTTTAGTTAAAGAATGATTTTATGATATTAATTCAAACTAGTTAAATTGATTTTACTCAGATTTATTTTCCATACAATGACATTTCGGGTTCATCATGCCATCATTTGGTACAATTTTAATAGCACTTATATTGGGGTCATATTTATAATAAACATTTATCTTCATCTTAATCAATTTACATAGTTGTAAAGCAAATTCAGCCTATCAGAAATAAGCTAATAGAAAAAAATAGGTTTCATAACAAAACTATTGAACCAGATAAAAATTATGAAGTGATAATAAACAATAATTTTGGGATGTTTTTGTCATAATAATTGCAGAAAATAAATTAAAGTACTAACAAAAACTAGCTAACTGTAACTGAGGTAGAAATAAATGAAACAAAATAAATTGGCTTAATCTGTGAAACAAAAACAATTATATTTAGTTTTAAAGAGAAAAGATAGGCCCTCGGCCGGGATTTGAACCCGGACCTTTGTCTCACCGTGACATTCGTCGTGACATCCGGGTTCAAATCCCGGCCGAGGGCCTATCTTTTCTCTTTAAAAATAAAAATATTTAAAACTCGAAAATTTTACCAATAATTATTAAAAAAAAAAATTATAATTTGCCTCCCTTTAGATACCCAATCTTTCATTTTTTCTTTATTTTTTATTTATATGATTAACTGTAAGTCTTTATTGTCAGCTAAATTCAAGTTATTTCTCTTATATAATCAATTTCAACAGTCAAAGTTAAGTTCATAATTATGTTTTGATTTACCAGAAACAATATGACACTAATGGAACTGAATTAATACTTCAATATAACGAATGAAATGTGAAAAAGTTTTGATTAATAAGCAGATCTAGGATTTCCAAACTTCATATCCATAAATTTAAATTAAAAAAAAAAAAAGTTCTTAAGGCTTTAATATGTTCCATTGACATTGAAAAATTCGTCTAGCCATATGTGAGATAGAATAGCACATTAAATTTCTAATAGTCCATATGCCTATTTAGGATAATTTATGGTCCGATTTTGATAGTTAAAGTGATAAAATTAACAATATTACATGATAATATTCCTATATAAAGATTCAGAAAAACTTAATAAATCATAAATAAAAACCCAGATTCATGGATTACATTTAAATTGTTTTATAATTCCATTAATAGGTATGCAAGACAAAGGTAGGTACTTAATTAAATAAATTTCATAAAAACTTAAAATATTGTAAGGTAAATCTCAATCTCCGGTGAAATTCTGAAACATAAAAAAGTTTCTTCATATTCTCGATTACTGTTTTCAGATATTAAAACAGATGATGCTGCCCTATTAAAATATACAACAATATCCAAGACTTCTAGTGAATCTTAAGCTTTTTTCTACATGGACATGCATTCACTATGCAAGATTATGTATACATATATATATCATAATAATACAAAAATAAAAATTTGCAAGTCTATTCAATTTACATTATACTGTATCTGAGATCCATTTAATCACTCAGAGGAATACTAAATTATATGTAGCTAAATATTTCTGAATATTATGAAAGTTCTGCGAAACCCTATTTACAGTAATGATTATTTTTAGTGACATATTTTATCAAATATACCAACTCATAAATCAAATGTGTCGTTTTTATTTATAATCATTATCATTAATTTCTAAAATAAACAATTTATCTTTGAATTGGATATGTGATATTTCTATATTAGTTATCATATAATTTACTTTATATCCATATTTTTTTTTCAGTATAAACATTCATCACTTAGATAAATCCCAAATAATAGTTCTTTTAGATGTATAATAGCTTACTGCAGCATAAGTTATTAATTATTATAACAGAAACATTTTTTTTAATAATTATTTATATATTTCATTATAAATTTTAACTAACACAACAAAAAAATAATATTCTCTTAATAAAAAATATACATACCTAAATTGTTAAATTATAAGTTTCATATATACAGATTTATATTTATAAATAAAAATATACACATATGTATATATGTATACATACATATATATATATATATATATATATATATATATATATATATATATATATATATATATATATTATTTTCATGATCACATTTTACACATCATATAATAAAAACATTTCCTAAGAACAAAATAATAATGTTTTCTGTCAAAATAATTATATCTATGTTATTTAAACTCATAATTCAAAATCATATCTTAAATTATTACAACTAAAATTAGGTAGATAATTTTATGTTCCACATATATACAAAAGTAAGATTTTTTTAAGAATATAGAAGCATTTTATACTTACATAACATAGTTATAAACATAGAAAAGTAAAAAAAAACAACATAATTAAAAAAACAAAGATCCTTCTTATTTACATTATACTTTTAAATTTCTGAATGTTTATTACATTTAACAGTCTAATTTACATAACAATCATTGGTTAACTAAGCAAGAATAATCTATTATTAATGCTTGTTTATGCTACAGGATTGGCAACATTGAGTTTGGTACCTATACATTCTACACATGTTCATTGCTCGTATATTCTGACAATATTTTGAGTGGTCGTGACAATCTGATTCTGAAATCATAGTAACATACAAATAATGTGAATAATATAAAATTATAATAATGCAATCATATTTACTAACATAAACCACTGTATATACACTACATAAAAATATTAATACTCAATTCACCAATATTATAACCTGATATTATTTTATATAAATAGTTCCAATCTCTTATATGAATATTGTTCACTTTCTATGTATGCAAATATTTTAGAACAGAAACCTTGTTTACAGTCAGTTTAAAAATTTCTATTCTTACATTATTGTTCTGACTTCAGTTAATGATGGTAGCCAATGAGAGGAAAATCAAACAATGCGTTTGGTTGTAACTAGCTTAACTAACTGTAAGGCAGATAAACAATTAAATGATAAATATTTAAATTAAAACAGGATCTTGCTTCCACTCTTTTAATTGAAAAATAAAAAAATTTGTTCTTAGTCTAATTTTTAATTAGAATTTGTTAGTCAAGTAATGAAAATTTTTTAATAAAATATTTAAAGGGAACAGTAATAAATATATTTCTGTTAGCATCATCATAAAGCAAATGTTTAAAAAAAAATTTTATGGGCAAACAAATATAAATGAGTTATTAGGGAATAAATGTGAGCTTTATGAAAATGAAAAACGATCTAATCCAGCTCTGCACCAAAAAGCATACTCACTCTCAGAACATGGAGGTCCTTTACACATTTTCATGACTGTTGGTCTAGGGATTTCTCTGCATGCATTGCCAGCCGGTTTTTTTGTTCCATACCAAACACATTGCAAAATTCTATATTTTACTCCTTGACTATCACATTGTGCTGTACACTAGATAAGAAATTAACAGTATTAAAAGAAAAAAATGCAATATCAATGCCTAATTAATATTACTAGAAAACTACGATCAAATTGTAGGATGATAATTCCTTTGATAAAATGAGTTTGCAAAAATAATATGTTCAGTTGTGTACTGAATAAACAATTATTGGTTGACAACTAAGTTGAAAACAGCATTCTTTAAATAAATAATGAACAAAATAACTGTCTAACCTGAGAAAAATAATTTTAAATTCATTTTAAAATAATTTTGAGTGTCTGTTCATGATCAAGGTCTCACAAAGCTCAATAAACACTGGCTTTATCACAATATTGTACCACATTAGTTTGAGATATTTAGGGAATTCAGTAGCTCTGAAAAAGTGGAGAAAACATTTTTTTTCCTTATACTCTTGTCCTATTTTTGTTAGTTGATCATTTACAAAGGTTATTGTGGAACCAAGATATTTATTTGAAACTGTTTACTATCATAAAGTAATACTCATCTTATTATTCTTCTTCTTTTCCTTCCTCCTTCGCGCCTCTCAGCATGGAGGTCTTATTAATCTTTAATTTTAATATTTCTATAAATTACACATTATTTGGGAGCCTTGCTAATGCATTTTTAAATTTCAAAACTGACTTTTATTTGATAAATAGTTTTGATTTATTAGTTTTTATCAAGCAATGTTTGTGTTGCTATACATTTCAGCATTCATGTGATTTTCAGACCATAATCGATGAAAAACTACACTTAGTTTAATCATATAGACCACTAACATACACATTTTTAATAATACTGTAGACTCCTATACAGTACTACTATTCACCTTATGTATGTACTATTCACCTTAATCCTAGAAGAGTAGATTCTTATTAGTCTGAATATTAGAGATACCTTTGAGTACAGTTTACTTCTAACACACTTTTGTCTTTTATACCTATAAATGGATATTACTTCTTAATTATGAATTCTAAATATTTATCTATAACATTTTGAAAAGTTATCTTTGCCAATCTAAAGATGTAGGTGATAATTATAAAATATAAATTTGCCCATAATTATGAAAGTGGTCTAAGTCATATATTTCTAATAAACTCATTTTTTGTTTAAATCTTGACTTAGACCACTTTCATAATTATGGGAACAAATGTAACTTGAAGAAGTTCACTTAAAATGGCGTGACTGGTCATTTCCTCCACAATGAACAGGTCGATACACAAAATATAATAATATAAACTAGAAGAATTTGTAAATTTAGATGATATATTAATTGAATTATGAATTTGCTAGGAGTCTTCATTTATTTATTTTTTAATATTTATTCAGAACAACATTTTATGAGGATGAATGGATGATATCTAATTTTTATATCAAATGATAAACAAAAGTTCTCAAAACTCAAATGGTTCAGCAGATATTCAGGATTTATTTGTCGCTGTTCAATACATTTTTTTGGAAATAAGCTGTTTTTGAAATTCACATTTCAAATATAAATTGTACTAAAATTCAGAATTGGAAATAACATTACGATAAAATAAAAATAATTACCTCAGACCAATCACCAACCCTCCAGGTCCCTTTACATTTATCATTAAAGCACTCTTGTCGAATTGAGGGTTTAGTTTGCTCATCACAAAGTTCTTGCTCAACCAAAGTATTATTGTCAATTTGACATTCTATACCTCTTCTCTGCATAGCTATAAATTCCATAGTATGCTGCAGATAACTATAATGTAATTCAACAATAAACTGATGAGAAAGAATAAATTAATTTACCTGTATTATATGTGAAACACCTTGACTCAAGACAAGGTTGCCATGGTGAAGCAACCCAATATGGGCAAGTTGAAAGACCACAGTTACGTATAGTTTGTGGGATATGTAAGCCAGCATCAACACATACATTACTATCAACATCTTCGGTGTTATTGTGGAGTTTCACTGTGCAATGAGCAGCCCGCAGCTTGAAAAGTATTGAAAACTGATATGTAATAAACAATCGAAAAAAGATCCATAAAATTAAAACTATAGTTAAATATATACACTTTTCTAAACCTAATCCTTTATTTTTAGTCAACAGCTGCTTTATAATCCTTATTATATAATTGTTTAATTATTATATCAAATAAAAACTAAGTTGCTAACATTGATAAATTATTTTTGAATACAGTAAGATTGAAAAATAAAAAAGAAAACACTAATAAATTAATTAAATATCTAGAAGTACTAATAAAAGAGTTTTAGAACAGTTTTGAACTTTTTTATTCATTTAAGTACAACTGTATTATAACAATTCAACAAGTAAATGGCAGGAATGATATATAATGGCATGGATGAAGACAAGTAGAGAAACTACCCAGTGGTTACAAATTCAACTTAGATTTTCACAAGGCCTTCTTCTTTTCAGATGTCTCGGAGGATTATGAGGAATCGAAGAGGTTGCTAGGTTTGAAACTAATGGGTTTGAGATGGAATAAAGTTTGTATGAAAAGAGTGATATCGGATTCGGGCCAAATCAGTAACGAATTGGACATCAAGGTCAATATGGGCTACTTTTTTTGTAACAAAGTAAGGAGCATTGTGGATTTTATGAAGGATTATGGATTGTAAGGATTGAATATGAGAGAAATTGTATGGCTTAGTGGAGCCCCAAAGCTCTATTCCTTAAGTCCAGATGAGTCTGATTGTCATGTATATGAGACTTTTGAAATTAATTGGGAACTTAAAGTGTTTGTCTAGTAAATGTTAAAGTAGCCTGAATTAGCCAGCTGTTTCTTGTAGTTTCAGTCTAGAATGAGGATTTAGTTAATTGTTTGTCAAGGTTTAGTCCTAAGAAGCGGACCTGTTCTACATAAATCAGTGGGATATTAATAAACGATTCAGTAGGACAGAAAGTAATTGGTTTACAATGGAGGATAAAGGTGATTTGACGGGGATTTTTGTGGGAATTTATTTTATTCCTCTAGTTTTGACACCATTTTTCAAGGTCAGTGATAAGAAACACCCTAGTATCCCATGATAAAAAAAATAGATCTAAAATATAGGTAAACTAAAAAAATTTTAGAATACTTCACTAAATTTATACAATTGGTTTTAAAATATCAATAAAGAGAGATAAAGACATAACAATCAATGTTAGAAAAGCGAAAATTGTGTATTTAATTACCTGATAACCATTTCCACCACAGGTCTTGGAACATGCAGACCAGTCTGAAAGAACCCACTCAAAAATCAGATTTTCTGGACTTCCTAGACAAGTATTTAAATTATGTATGGAACTATTGCATTTATTTGATCAAATTAAAATTTTAAATATAAAATTAATTATTTTTCTACAAAACAGATTCATAAATGAAACTAAGAAATGGTTTTACACAGATAATTCAAGATTTATCATCAATAGTATCTATAAATATTGTATGAATGTCATTAAATAGGTGTATCTATGTGTTTATCCTTGTTATTATACAATAATCTTATTTTTAAAAGTATTCATAGCACTACAGTAAATAAGGATTCTGTAATCCTTTTTAATTGTAATGCATAATCTAGAATGTACTTGCTTGTACATTTTACCTTTTATGTAGCAATTATTGTATTATAAGATCAAAGAACTATCTGTTATGATTGTCTAGAATGAAAACTATTTCTTTGTATACATATTTCTTCCTTCTTAAATAAAACTCATCACTAGAGGGTTAATAATAATATTGGTAAATATTGTAAAAGATGAGCATGTCGAATAAAAATAAAAATATCAGCGATTAAAAAAAATTATAAATCTCAGGGCTGAAATTTTTACTTTGAATTGAAAGTAAGTAAATTCTATTACTAATATTATTTACTTATTTTTATTTTTTATAAATATGTTGTGTGCAGTAATGTAGTAATTTTCATTTAAATTACCCTTTCCATTAAATTGTTTATTACAGCAGTATACATTTTAATGTATGTGAGCATATAATTAAAATAATAAATACCTTTTCCAAGTATAACCATGTCTTCAGGTGAATCTTCAGTTGAATCAATGAATGGAAATTCAGTCTCAGATTCTGGTCTGATTTCATCTTCATCCCTGACCATCCTCTGGTCTCTCCCTCCACCAAATTTCTGCAAAGACAAAAAACTCTACCCTTTTTATTATTTAAATAGTCACTAATTAAAAACAGGAAATTGGAAACATTGGTAAGGTGATTAATATAAATATATTAATATTTGAGTTACCGATCAGTATTCTGAGATACAACTTTGAGCTATATTTTTTAATAATAAAAAACATGTAAAATATCACATGATGCTATTAATAATCAATAATTGTTAAATGATTTATATTGAATATTTTCAGCATTTCATTCATTCAATAATTAAATGATTTGAATAAACATCATATAACCAGAATAAGTCAGTACAATACTGTGAAAAACAAGTATCCTGTTTTATAAGAGGTGGAAGGCAGATCACCAGATTCTTAAATTGTGAAAAATGTTTTGAGAACTTAAATAATATGAAAATATTAAAGTAACTAAGAATAACAATGTTAATATTTGTTTTAGTTGAGCAAAACATCTAATACCATTGAGTTTGTTTAATGGTTGTTATGAGCAAAAATTAGTGGGAAGTTAGTTGGACAGCCTACTAATGATCAAACAGTTATTTAGTCTGAATAGAAGAAAAGAGAAAACAAGAATAACATTTTAACTGATTTTAGTAATAGGAATTTTATAAAGGTAAATTAAGTTTTGCAAGATTTTTTTTATGCATGATAGTTTCACCAACTACTCTTTCAACTTGTTTGCCCATTCTTCATAATTTGTTCCCTAGTCTTCTATTGGTCTAAAATATTAAAACAATGACTTTCCATTCAGTTTAAATCATCATCCCCTTTGTCTTTTTTATGCTCCCACTCTGTAATAAATCTTGGATTCCACAGTATTTCTTCTCTTCTATCATCTATCTTTTTCAGATGTTTCATCCAATATTCAACTCATTTTCTTCATATGGATTTCCACGGACAACAGTATTTTTTCTGCCAATTGTTATATGCCTAAGCCCTAGTGAATTGATATAATCCAATTTATAATAGTATGATGCATGTCAGATTTGCATTTCTTCTGAATAAATTGGTATTCTTGGGAAAAGGTTTATTGGCTTTTATTATCTTATCTATGATTTATTGGCCTCAATGTCAGTAGTATTATTTAATTACCAATATATAGCTGAAAAGGAATAAGTTCTTTCCACTCTGGTCCAATTACCAATAATTCAGCCACTTATCTCAAACCACTTCACCCATTTGTTCACATAAATTTTGTTTTTATTTAGTTAATTCCTAAACCTCAATTCTCTTTCTGCACAATTTATTTCTTTAATTTATTGCTATTAGCGAGATAAAATATAAGGTAAAAATGAAACTAAGTAGTAAAACCAAGATGTAGGAAGAAATGAAACATTTTGGATTCTTAGTAACTATTGGGTATATTATAAGACAATTAAGTGGAAATCACAGGTCTTAATGGACATCGGTTCAAAAGATGTTAATTTCCAATGTCGCAATATCAGGATAATCTATAAAAAGAGGATAATCTAATATTTAACAAATGAGGTTGGTATGATGTCAATATTTACTCCACCGTATGGCTATCTTTCTTTCTTTTCTTCTGATAAATGCTGATTATCATGAGCATGTTTTATGATTGAAGCTACAATCAAGAAATCAAACTGTGAGACATTTTCCTAAAGCTGGCAGAACACCCCATACAGGTGCCTCTTGAGGACTTCATCACTTTGGATTTGATGTAGATGGTTTACTGACGTTATCGGGTCTCTACTCTAATTAAAAGGAGTCATGTACATTTTGGTCCTTTTCTTTAATCTACCATGGTTGAAGAACACTTTCCTGGCTTATTGTTAGAAACCATTATGACATGTCTAATCCAGATTCACAGGTTACTCAAATTAATTGACTTTTCAAATTAATCACCAAGATTATTTTTATTCTCCTAGTAGTTCTGTTCTAGGTGTTCTGCATTTTTCAGGGAGTCCAAGCAATCATATAAACTTTAAAAGGTCTCTTGTATAGCTACAAACTACCTTCATAGTACTTTACAGTGCACAAACCTTACTTAAGAACCCCATAAGCATCTCACATCAGGGGACTTCGTACCAATGAGTTGCTTCAAGATCTACTTTCAATAGTGAGTAATGGAATTTTTAAACTAAAAATATATATTTATGTATATAATATATACATAAATATGTATCCTTTTGCTGGAAATAATCAGTATCTTCAAAACAATGGCAATTGGGCCCTGATATTAGTGCTGGTGCCTCTTCTACTGGCTGCAATACTTGAAGATTGCTTCAGGATGCTATTACTTCAATATATCAATTTTGTGTATGCTCTGCAATTCTATGTTTCATGGCCTGTTAAATTATCCAATGCATGATTATTGGTCTATGATATGACCTACATTTTAACTTTTTTTATTTTGTTGGAATAGCCATATTATCTGTACTAATGAGTAGTAGAGTGTTTTATTATTTGAGGTTTATTAAATCTACCAAAATTTTCAGTTTGATTGAAATATATAGCACAGAGATAAAAAATGTCACTGAATACTTGCAAGATCAAATTAATATAGAAACTTACCTGTAGGTTTGATAATATTTTATGAAAATCAGGTAAGGTTCTTGAAGCTGAAGAAGTACCAGGAGGTGGAAAAATATCTGGTTCTTCAGATGTTGGTTGAATATCTTCCTATAAACCACCACCAAAGTGTAAATGTAGTTATGAAATTAAAAAATTAAATTAAATACATATGTGTAAAAGTACACATGTATTTATGTATCTGTGTGTCTCCCTTGAAGAAATTATATTGAGTTAGTTAAAATCTGTGGTTAATGATTATGGAATAAATATATACATACAAATATATTGGTTAGATGATTGTATTAATTATATTTGGCTTATAAATTATCAAGAAATCAGCCAGTGACAAAAAATGTATTTACCATTTTTTTTTCTCTGACTTATTTCCTGATAATCTATACACCATTTACATATACAGAAAATGATTCAATAATAGAAATGTATAAATTAACTTCTTGTTAGAGCTCTATTGTTATAAAAAAAAAAATTATTTTGTTAATTAATCGTTAATATAATAAAACAACTTAACAATTTTATTTGTTCAATTTATTATATTATATTATAGATGAATATGCATTAGTGCAAGCATAAATAATATATTTTTAATAAATTTTATAGTATCCTCTGGGCTAGTAACATTTGATTTAACCAGATCTAAGCCTTTGATTATTATTATTATTCTTACTAACCCTTTTTGAAGTAAATTATAACCAGAGCCTAGATAATTTTATTTTTACCCATAATACTTAATTGTTGGAAGTAAAAAATCAATATAGAGAGGAATGGTGGAAACGGATTGAGGAGGCCCATGCCAATTGAAGGGCTGTAGATCCATGAAAGAATAATAAGAAATCTATTAAAATAAAAATCAAGCTATTAAAAATAAAAGTAGTTTAATTTTAAAGAAATATATAGATAAAAAAATTCAATATTGTACAATATGTATAAATAATTATATTTGTTTCAGTAAGATGTGAACATGTTATACTTTAAATATAGTTTTAAGTCAAATAATTACCTCTGCAACTCCTGAGTTGGTGGTAGTATAGGAACGCTGTTGAGGTAAAACAGGTTTGGGCTGTTGAGTAGACTTTGTTTTTCTGGAAACTTCTCCAGGAATCTGTTCATGACTCTCATCGTCACCAGGAAATATAAAAGGTCGCTGTGGGGGATCACCATTTCCATGCATTCCTGTTGGTGGAATTGTATTATGTATAATTATTTATGAAGAATTAGTCAGTGTGGAGAATAGATAAGTTCTGAAACAGGACAAATGTGCAGAACTTTAGTTATAACTAAAACATCCTTCTTGAGTTGAGCTCCATTCATTTTGTATGTGAGGTAATGCAATTTATTTTCAAAAATAGGTATTAAAATTACATAGAAGAAATAAACATTAATGTGTTAGTAGATAATATAATAATTAGTAAATAATACCATATGAAATGTTTCTGATGTTAAAGAAAAAAATAGAGTTAAGCAATATTATAATGGGAAACTCTTATGAATGTGGGGACTATCTCATACAAAATTTGGCCAGATAGAGAATACTCAAGCTAAGACCAAGTAGAAAAGGGACCTTGAAAAATATTCTGTTGAATTGGCTTTTTTGGGGATTACATGCTCCTTAATATTTTTAAGCTAAGTAATAGTAATGTTTTGATCTATAAATTAAAGTTGACCTAAGAAAATGTGTGTATGTGTAAAACCAAATATAATCTTAGCATACTCAAAATTAAATTATCGAAATAACACATTAATGATCTCAAGTTATAAGAGACTCCTCAATTAATCTGTTTGATGAAGCTCTTTGTAGCACACTTCATCTCTCTATTATCTGTAATCCTTAAACTTGGAAAATCGAAAAGCACCTGTCCCGCTCTTTGAATAATTCTATATATATATATATATATATATATATATATATATATATATATATATACACACAGTACACAGGGACCAAGATTGTGAGGGATTTGGGAAATAGACGGATATGGGAGTGAGTCATATATATATATGTGTGTGTATATATATATACACATAAATTGAACAATATATTTCAATCATTCGACATTATATATGTACTCTTAACTTATTTACGTACTAATAAGGTATACATAGGTAGTAAAACAATTTTTTTTTAAATAATAATTATGTACATCGATGGATAGAAGCACAATCATTGTATGTCCAATTTTTCCCTATTGAGAAATTAATATAAATTTAAAGGTGGAGTTTAGCTCTTTCCTCGTGCACAAACGTAGTATGCCCCATCTTATTAATCATTAAATGATTATATAGAAGGGACATAATCTAGGAGTCCCCCGCATGTTTTATTTCATTAACTGTCGTCCGAGGAATAATATAGATTTTTGCTAAGATTGAAGCACTTTCACCTTTTCGTATACGTTTTAAAATTTCAAACTTAGTAGCGAGATCTAAACTCTTCTTTTGTCTTTTTTTCGACATTATTATACGTACTTTTAAGAAAACAAGTACCCGATTGATTCTTAGCCGGCTATATATTAGGCGTCTATGGCTTTAGCAACCAAACAATATATATACTTCTTTGTTTTTTTTCAAACTGAGGTGACGGTTAACAGAGAGTTATGGTTAATAGTGTGACTGATAATAGAGGTTTTACTGTATATATATATATGTATATGTATATGTATATATATTTTTTTTTTAATATAAGTAAAAGGGACTTGATATTCATAAGGAAACGGATTATCACAAGCAGCCTTCTTAGCCAGAGTGTCTGCTTTTTCTTTTTTTGGGTGCTACTATTTCCATTCCCCCAAATTAAGTGAAGTTATTTAGCCTAGTTTTATTAGTTTAATAAAATTATTTCTAATTTGTATAGTGAGTTGATTTTGTATTTTATAGTTTTTTGTAGAATATATTACTATTTTGTTATATTCTTCTTCTTTTCCTTTCTCCTTTTGTGCCTCTCAGCATGGAGGTGCCTTGTCTGAGGCCAATTGATAAGCTCTAAACAAGTGAATCTATTTTGTAGGTGGTTAACCCAGAAAAATAGGTCCCATAATCTCAGGACAACTGGCCTCCAGAATACTCTGATCCTCATATCAGAATATTCTGTCAGAAGGAGAGTGGCTAGTGGGCTATACACCTCGGTACTGGGTTTCTCCCAACCTGGAGGACCAGTGGCTGATTGCAGCAAGACTTGATGGCTATGTTATCGAAGAAACAGACTGTACCATCCAGACCCTGGAGTGCCCGATCCATAAAGCTTTGCCATTTCGATGTTGCATCACTTAGCCTAAACATCAATCTTATGGATGTCTAGGACTGTGTAGTACAAGCCTCTCCCTAATTTGGAGTACAACTCCAACAATGTGTGGAATCGGATATCTATCTTTAAGGAGGCATTTATTTAGTGTTGCTTTATAATCAGCACACAACCGTAAGGTATAGTCGGTTTTAATCATTGTTTCCAGAGATGTGCCCCATGGTGAGTCAACGACTTTTTCGAATATCCCAGCTTATTCTTCTTCTTCTTTTAGTGGTGTGACAGATGCTTAAAGCGATCCTTGGCCTGCTCAATCTCCAAGCTCCATCTGCTTCGGTCCTGTGCATGTGAGGAACTTATTCTCAGTTTCTTGAGATCTCCCAGGACGCTATCCTTCCACCTGCCCCTGGGTCTCCCTCTACGCCTCATTCCATCAGGGCAGTTTTCGTACACTCTTCTAGCAGTTCTTTCTTCTCCCCTACTCAGCAAGTGACCCAGCCACTTCATCCTGCAGGCTAAAGAGGAGATCGTCATGTCATCATAGCGTTCATATAACTCTCTTTTTTTTCTTATCTGTGGCAATGTCCTCTAATTCTTCCTCTGTGACGAGTGGAAAATCAGATACACAGCTGTCTTCTATACATTGCATAGTTTTCGGCTGGTCTGGGAATAACGCCCTGACAATATTGTCCACAATTTCCGACCTTGTGGGGAGGTGAGATGACTCTTTATTCAATTTCTTTAAAGCTATTTTGTAAGACCTACTCCAGGGGTCTTCATAACAAAGTTCTTTCCAGCACTGCCATTTACTATCCTTGTTGGCTCTGCAGAGGTTTCTTCAAGCAATCTTGAACTCTTCCTGAAGCCTGCAGAACTCCGGTCGATGTGATGCTCGCTGGTAAGGTCTCCTTGCCAGTTGGCAACAATGACGAAGGTCAGTTATTGTATCTGTCAACCAGTATACTAGGGAACGGTGTTTACACGGTTTTGAACGAGTCATAGCCGCGTCACATGCCCTGGAGATGAACGAGGTGAGTATAAACGTCTTTTCCTCTGCTGAACCATGTAGAGAACATGGATCCTCCATCATCACCGAGAATGACTTATCATCGAAAGTATGAGTATTACAGCCTACCGTTCTCCATCTACAACTCTTCCTTCTTGTCGGTATCTCCAGCATGGTCAAGAGGGCCTGGTGGTCACTGTGAGTATAAAATCCACAAACCTTCCAAGTAGCGCCCCGTTGCAAGCGTTCACTGTGTGTGTGTGTGTGTGTGTGTGTGTGTGTGTGTGTGTGTGTGTGTGTGTGTGTGTGTGTGTGTGTGTGTGTGTGTGTGTGTGTGTGTGTGTGTGTGTGTGTGTGTGTGTGTGTGTGTGTGTGTGTGTGTGTGTGCAGGTAGATTCAACTGTTCCAGGATTTAGTGACATGAATTAGGCTCTACAAAAAGGATCCTCAACACTGATCAATGGTAGAAAGAGGAAAAGATTAAGAAGAAGAAGATATATATATATATATATATATATATATATATATATATATATATATATATATATATATATATATATATGTGTGTGTGTGTGAGTGTGTGTGTGTGTTATTATTATTATTTGGCTAAATTGTTTTTATTAATAATTAAAATTTCAGTAAAAATCCTCATTATATTTAAATAAAGTTAGTTAATATGTATTAATAAAACTTAGTTAAGTGTCATATTTTATTTATTTAGGTTTCAAAATAAATAATATTATACTGTACCCCCTTACTATTTATTCCATCAAATGATCATAGTCAACCTCCAAACATAATTTACCTGGATCTAGTTGATTATGAGTTTGCTTTTCAATTTCTTCTGAGCTAGGGAAGTCTCCTGGTCTTGCTTTAACATTTATTGTTATATCTGCTGAAGAACGGCCCGCTAAATTGAAAAAAAAATAATTGTAATTATTTATGAAGTGAACTATGACATATTAACAGTATGTGTCTTAAGTATATCCTATTTATAAACCAGGAAATGTTTTTTAATTAAATTTTGATAAATGTATGTTAACTGTAGAAAATAACAAAACAAAAAGGTAGTAATCGTAATTTATGCTATAATAACGTTATTTTCAATGTTGAAAATGCTGCTCCCAGGAAATTTAATATTTATAATAAAATTATCTTGAAGATTTGATTTTTAAATTTTTCATTTACCTTTTTTATATAATGTTTATAGGAATATATCATGATTTTAATTTTATTGCTAATATCTAAGCTATTCATGGATACTTAAAATAGTGCTAAATATTTTGTGATATTCTGTATTTCTGATATAGAATCAAAGTGCTCTTCAATATACTAGATCCTTTACCAATGGGATAATTAAGATGAAAAAGAATATTTAATTTTAAACATATCGAAACAATATGCAAAATTAAAAAAAAAAAGAACTCACCAAGACAAGTAAAAACACCGGTATCACCGTAACTGGCTTCCCTTATTCTTAATGCTCCTTTGTGAGATATTTTATATTTTCTTGAGGATGTAATGAGCTTATGATCTTTGGCCCATTGTATTTTTGATCTATAAAAAAATATTTTCATCTAAGATATTCTAATTATTATAGAATTTTTAAAAGATTTTTTGTTAATGCCTCTCCACTAGTCGTGATAAAGACATAACCCATGAAGAAAACAAACTAAGCATTATTTGAGGTATATTAGAAGAAATGATGCATTATAGGTATTTCAAATTCCCTAAAGGAATTTTGAAACAAATAAAATGGTCAAAACATAATCTACCTGTCAAATTTTTTAACTGGACATTTAATTTTGACTGGTGATCCATGGAAAATTTGAGCATTGCCACCTATTTTTAGATCAACTTCTTCTCTACTTGAAGGGTTAGTCTGTACATATGATTGATTTGCAGCCATAATTTGTGGTCGTTGTTCTTCAGTTGGACAGGGTTTTGTATTACAAGGCCTTATTTCTGGAGGCTTGTTTTTTGGACACTGAGACGCTGGTCGTGAAACAATATGTTCTTGGACCATTACTTGTTTACATTCTACTGTTCTTCTTTTAACTCCTCCTCCACAACGTTTAGAGCACTAGAAACATATTCTTCGATTTATAAATCTAATTGAACTAATTTCATTGGTATTCAATATACCAATTGTTTATGGTTCTTTTTAATTATTTAAATATATATATATATATTTTTTTTTTAAATTTTGAAGAGAAAAGATCATGTCTTGGCCGGGATTCGAACCCGGGCCACCCACGTCTCTAGCGCGGTACTCTAACCAAGGCATGCATTCCAGCCAGACAAATCCATTCTCTTCACTGATCCTATATATATATATATATATATATATATATATATATATATATATATATATATATATATATATATATATGCATGTATATTACTAGGCCAAATCTGGATTTTATGATAAAGAGAAATAATCATTGCCTAATATTTCAGTTCCCATCAAAACCTAGTATAAATCATAATTACATTCATATATGAAAAAATACTTTGATAATGATAAATGAGAAATTCCATTTGTTGTTTGAATTGTTGTTAGCAAACAAGCTGTAGACTAAAAGCAAAAAAAAAAAATTAAAATAACAGTAAAGAATATTATGCAATTTATAAATGAATCATAGACTTTTATTTATTCATTATAATAACTGGTTAACAGGCTAATGAATATGAAGTTTGAAATATATCATTAAAATGAACAAATACAGTACTTATAGTCTTTAGATAATTGCTAAAAACATTAAAATGCTAACATAATATGAATCAACTCAAATATCATAGAATTGCAACTTTAGAGATATGATAAGTCAACATAGAGTTACATAGAAGACAATTTCAATATTTATCTATATCCTTATCACAACTGATTATTTTTTTAACATTCTCACAATATGTATAAATTACCCTTCTCCTCCTTCTTTCCTGCACTCCCTATGACACAATATCACAATAAATCTCTGATGCCAACTCGTTCATTAAATACAAAGTTGGAGATTAGTAGAAAATTTGAATTTCCCTCGAGTAAACCTTTCATTGTAAATCAATTCATAAATACATTTTAAAAAGAGAAAATTCATTAAACTTTTGTCATCCTAAAAATTACCTGGTCTTACTATTTATACTCTGAATGCATAAAACAATTATTTTACTTACATAAATAAAATTATTTATTATTAGACTAATAAATAATTTATTATAATAAATAAAATTATTTATTTAGAAAAGTAGAAATGGAATAATAATACAATACAGTTTTTAAAAAAAATATTATGGTGCTTACGTCTGAATAGCCCTCATTTTCAATGTTATGTATTTTTAGAAAAAAAATTAATGATGGTAATTAGTATTTCAAATGATGTAAAGAGTATTTAATTAAATTGATTGAATACCTTATTCCATTTTGAAGTATGCCATTCAACAGCACAGTCCACTACATTACATTGTTGACGATCAATTGGTTGAGGCTGGGGGCACATGTGATTAGGAACAATAACTGTATTACCACCTCCAAGAGTTACCTCATGAATACAATGCACCTCTCTTGTCTGTATGCCAATTCCACATGGCTTTGAACATTGTTGAAACTCGGTCATATTCCACCTGGGAGGGCAAGGGTGTTCATTACATGTTCGAGTGAGAGCTTCTGGTCTTGTTTGGGTTGAGCAAAGAAATGGTCCGACAACCTTTTCATCGTCTTTTTGAACACACATTATGATAGATTCTTGAACTCCTGCAATATGAATAAATTATAGCATTCCCTATATATAAATGTTTTTCTTTAAAATTTTGTAACATATAATTTTTACAGAAATTATTACTAATGTTATGTAACTTCAAAATAGATATTCTGGACAGTCTATGCAACTAGTAAAATAATTCTAAAATAATGATATAATATAGGAAAAGATTAAAGAATTTTATTAAAGGAATGAATCATGCTCAAGATAAGTAATCTTGTAGTTGTTTAGTTTTTTTGGTGAGATTTGAGAAGATAAGTTTGAAAGTCAGGAGGTATTGAAGGAATAGGAACTTTATTCCATCACCAAAATATGTTTTTTGGGCGATCACTTATTAATGTGCTCTCCTCCTATATAACCTTAAAATTTAAAACTGAATAAAAATCTTTGATAACAGATACACTACATACCACCAAGACAACTTGCACTACAATGGGTGTAGCCTTGCATTTTCCAAACATAGGTTTTGCCAGTCTGATGAGGGGCTACTTTGATTGAACTTTCAGTGTTTTGTGATCGAAAATAGCTATCTGCATTTCTGGGGTCACTATAACCATCTCTAACTGCTTCCATCCTGGTAATGTTAATAAATTGTAAATGTTATTAAAACATAAATATTACTTTTAAGTAAATAGTAAAGGCCAAACACTAAAAGAATGTATTAGGTTTTTATTGGAATATTTCAAATTAAGACTAATTGCTTATAATCAACCAGCTAAATAATAATAAATTAGTTTTTTAAATATTTTATTTGAAAAGAAAAGATATGGCCAGGACCGGGACTCGAACTCGGGACCTTCACCTCTCCGTGGTGTCCCCTTATCCATCTCGGCTATCCTGGCTTCGCTTCATGGAGCCGAGATGGATAAGGCGTCACCACGGAGAGGTGAAGGTCCCGGGTTCGAGTCGCGGTTCTGGCCATATTTTTCTTTTCAAATAAAATATTTAAAAAAATATATAATATAAAGATAAAATAAATTACAATAATAAATTAGTTTGTTTGAACCCCTCAAAAGTATTAATTAGATATTTATAGAAAATCTGAAGGTAGAAATTGAAATGGCTCTTTTCATTCCTAAATTATAAAAAAAAAAAAATCACAACAGGATAACCTTGATTACAATAGATTATTGAGAAGTTGAATAAAAAAAAAAGAAATGAAACCATTTGTGTGTGTATATATATTTTAGATCTAACTAATTAGTGAAATAGTATTCTATAAATATTAGAAATCCTGAATAAAGCATGAGGTCTATTACAAATGTCAGATTTGTTTTCTTATGTTCACAAAACGCAAACGTATACAAAAAATTTAAATAATGTTATAATAATATGCTACCAGAAGTCTATGGTTTACACCACTTTGCTATGGCCAGGATTTTTTAATTATAATTAATCATAAGTTTATCAAGTTTTGATTTAGATTAGAGTTACACTCTTGTGTAAATTAAGCATGAGACCTCACATGACTACTTCTTTAACTCTAAAAAACAAAAGATGTAAATTATTAATACTTGAGTGCTTGCCTGTTTCCAGATATGCATGGTACTTCTATACAGGGTTCTGTTGTTGCAGGTTTAGGTCCTTGGCAATAGGAATCAGGAACACGAGCAAAAGTTTGTGAGAAATCAAGAAATATTGAGCAAGGCACATCTCTTTTACGAATTCCTTCACCACAACTTACACTGCATTCTCCCCAAGGTTCCGGTTTAAAACTGAAACAATTGATGGTAATTTACCATTTAACAGTAGATATAACCAAAATATATTTTCTTACACATTTCATTAATATTGTAGTTTGTTTAGAAATAATGCTGAAACTAAATTTTAAATGATATTAATAAATAAATATTATATTAAAAATAAATTATGTGTAACATTCAATATGAAACATAATTTCATATTTTCATTTTACTATTCAAAAAATTGTAATAATGACCTAATAAACTAAAATATTACAAAAGACTTTATTGGTTTCTTCTGGTTTAGACCGTGTTGATAAGTTTTTTGCCAAAGTTTCACCAGCCATGCTGCTGACTTCTTCAGGGCTGAAATGAGAATAAGCTCCTTCTCATTTCAGCCCTGAAGAAGTGAGCAGCATGGCTGGCGAAACTTTGGCAAAAAACTTATCAACACGGTCTAAACCAGAAGAAACCAATAAAGTCTTTTGTAATAATAGTGGCCGTGGAAACCTAAAAGAGTATTTAACTATAATATTGCTTTATTATAATGACTTTAATACAACAATAATTAGGCTTAATTATTGTTAATGTTTTAAATATTAAACTTCCTATTCCATTCAAAGATTCTTTTCATACCAATTATAGAGCAAATTTTCTTATTAAATTAAAAATATATTTTTACTAATAACCGAAACTCGAGCATAAAATAATAACACCATGTTTTTAATGTGATGAAATAATTATCACCTTAAATACAAAGTTTCCATCAAATTAATAATTAACATCTCTCAATTTATGGTCTATGCCTCAAATAAATTATAAACAAAACTTTCATATATTTGAAAATTATTGATAAAAATAAAAATTAGTATTCATATTTACTACTATACTCTGGAACAACAAAGCAACATTTTGTTTATTTATTATAAGTAGATATGTACATAAAACAGGCTTTGATCTTAATTTTCAAATAATGTACATATATTATATTTATATGTCATATTTAAAATATATGATATTTAAAATAAATCATAAGAAAAATATATTGAGAATATGTTAGTAAAAATATTATTTATTTAACAGTCAGTAGCTAGGTATATAAACAAAATTATTTATATTAAGTCCCTATTTATCATAATCACTAAACAACAGAGACTAGCTTTAATATGAGTTTTCATCAAATATAAAGTTTTCAATGGTCAAAGCTCATACAGTTCCTTTTATATACAAGCACCCATCGATTTGTGATAGCAGATTAAATACTTTGGTGATTCAAGAACTCAAGGGAAAAAAAAAACGGCAAGTTTGTTGTATCCAGTTATAGGACCAGTACCATGATTTTATCCAGGGGTGCAAGCTTCACTTTACCATCCTTTCTTTCAGTGTTCTAGAACCTAGTTAGAATCCCAAGTGCATCATATACCAGAAACATGAATAGCCAACAGGAAATTTCTTTGATTTCCTTACTAGGAGCTGGAACCCTCATTAGGTATTTCAATGCAATATAAACGTAAAAAGATTTATGACCAGAAATGAAAAACAACATTAAGATATGGAGAGCTTGTGCTGGGTTTAAAAAAGTCAAGCAGTTAGTAAAAAAACCTCCTTTCAGAACCAAGAGGCTGAAGCCTAGCTAAATGAGCTTTGATTGACCATGAGATTATGCACAAATTATTCCAAACTTAAACACATCAATGCATTAGTAGAGAAGTAGATGATGAGACACATAAAACAAGTGTCAATAAGTACTCTAGACTATACTGAAGGTTTTGATCAGTGCACATCACTAAGAGCTCCATTCTAGCAATGAAACTCTGATCGATTGCTAGAATTGCTTCGTGGAGTGGCTGTTCTTTTGAATTTTATGATATAAACTAAATGGTTCAACTTAAAGGAAATATATTTATTTAATTAATTATAATAATAATAATTAATATAATAATACTAATAATTAATAAAAATATAATAAACTCTCACATTCACAACTAATATTCTTAAAATAAAAATTGTTCTGGTATAAACAATTTTAGAGCAAACAATTGTAAGCCATAAAACTTCTGTCACCCAATGTCGTGGCTAGATCTTCAGTATTTTCTCTTTAACAATGGACTCACAATACTTATATTTTTGTCTTGGTATTGTTTAAACCACTTATTAAACATCAATTAACCTTGCATTCATTGATGCCATGAAAGTTCATTTATAAAATCTTTTTACTTAAAAGTTCGACCACTTTCATTTGATTATTCATTACACACTCATAAACTGTGATGTTTGATCACATTCTTCAAAACTATACACAGAGTAGTGCTAAATTAATTGCTTGTAAAATAAAAACAACTAAAAACTTATCTATAAACAACCATTGCATAAAATTAAATATTGTTATTGCATATATAACCAACATCAAAATAGAAAATATTATACATATAGAGAGAGTCCATGGATAACCTTGATTAGGATGGGTTTGTTACTGTGCATCCTTTGATGGACCCCTTCTGAAATAAAATTTTGACTATGCTAGTGGCTGAAAGGTGGTTTGTGTTACATAAACTTTCATCATCCTCCAACTCACTTTTCAAGTTTCACCTGAGCAGGTTATAACAATGCTTCAAGACTAAAATGCTACTGTTCATTGCCCACATGAACAGATTATCAAAGCTGAGAAGTGGCTGAATATTTAAACATCACATTATTATTTTTCTTAACCTTGAAATTAAGATTCATGATTTATTATGAAGTTTGCATTAGTGTTGGATTAGAATAAAACTAAGCATAGTAGAGAACAAATGTATTGTTTTTATGATCAAATAGTTTATTGAAGGCAAGAAGTTGTCATTAAGTATGAGGTAAGATGTAAGATTTATTAAGGTTGAATATTTAATATGGAACCTTTATATAATTCAGTTTTAATAGAAATTTTTAAGAATGCACTATTCTAACAATATATTTTAAACTTCTATTTATTTCTAGATTTCTATTTATTTTATTGTTTTAAAATAATTTAATTTTGATCTTTTTTAATGGAATAATTTATATGTAGTTATCTCCTATAGAATTCCAGTAGGTCTCTTATAAATGAAAACAATACAAAAATGTAGGTTTTATGTTTTGTTTGCTGTAAGTAAATGGCTTTGAAAGTACAATATTTAGTAAGTCTACATCCATATAAAATGAAACGTATATAACAGGTTATGTATCTACCAAGAAAATTTGTTCATAAATTCATTTTTGTGGATTTTTAAATGAACAACAACCAATCCCAACTTAATTATGATGAAGTAGTTTGAGGTTAGGATATCTTGAATTTTTCTATTTTATTTATAATAAATTCTTTTAGTCTTTAAATAAGCTTTATAATTGCAAAAATCTGCCAAATTTCAGTTGCAAAAGTCTTGAAAATTGAACTATAGAAATGAAGATAACACTGAATACATATAAAGAAGGGTTAAAAAAGTAAAGACATCACAAACAACCAGAGTGTTGAAAGAGGATAGAAATAACAGCATAGTGTTGTAAGATTGAGAATAAGCAGAAGAGCAAGTGGTGTTAAATAAAAAATATTGTGAACAGGAGGGAAACTGAGTAGCCTAGCTTCTCCCCCTTCTCTCTTTCTATAACTTAAGCATTTCTAAATAATAGAACTATTTTGATCCCACCAACCCTTTAAAGGTTTCTAATTTATAATTATACTACTATAAGCAATTGAATGTTATTCGTATGCATTCAAATTTTCTTTTCACGACATAATGATTTTTATTTGACAGTCCTAGAGAACGAAACCAATCATCCTCTTTCCTGTAACCCTCTTACTATCTATCCATATCTCTATTTGATATCTAATTTTAATTGTTTTATTATCTTTTTGTTTGAGTTCTTAATAAAATGCATAAGAAACTTTCAATAGCTAATAGCCGCGTGTTCTGATTATTTACGATAAGCCTAAAATTTACAAAGAAATTATGTATAGAACCATGCTACAGATAGGTGGTTGTCTTTAAATTTTTTAGTATTAAAGGTTATTGACGCGCTATTGAAAAATACTCCTGTAAGTACTGTTGTTTCTTATTTAACTACTATTATCGTGTAGTGCTAGAACTGTGACAGTGCTATTGTCATAGACAATGAACGTAACATGTGCTGCAGTAAAAGCAGCGCTATACTTCACAGCAGATAAATAACAAAGAAATATAGGTGCTAAAACAAATTCCACGTTGTTACAAAAAAATTGTTACCTTAGGAATCTTGGCTCAGTAAGAGAAAAAATGCTTAAGATGCCCAGGCACTCTTAACAGAAGACCTACGAACTGTCTACAGATGCTAAAAAGCAACGGTCATCCAGCTTAGCATCCACGTCAATGTGGATGTAAGAAGTTTAAAAATATCGTTTGAAAAATATGTGGACTAAGTTTTGATCTAAATGATAGGCTTTCAAAAAGTTAGAGCCACCTAGAGGGTGAGGCAAAGGATATGCAGGAAATACTGTAAACAAAATTCTTAAATCCAGACTCAGTGAGCTTGAAGTTCTTCTTAATAAGGCTAAGCAGAGCCTACTTTACCGGTCGGTTGATATTCGCGGCATCCCAGTGGCTCTACTTGCCTGAGTCAGAGCAGGCTTTAGTACCGTAATTAATGAAGAGGACTTCGATAAGGTAGAGTGCCGGAGACCTAGGTAATATGATCCAAGAAAGACATCAATCATTATCCGTTTTTTCCAGCAGTCTGTGCAAGTCAGTCTAGGGTAGAGAAGAAAAGCAAAGGGTGTGTTATTACACATGGAATATTGGCTGGCAAAAGAATGGAATCCCACCAGATAATCTTAAAGAATAAATGACCCTTACTGACTGGGGTCTTTAGTGGCGGGCCCTTCAGAAGGGGAAATTCAAATACGTTTGGTTTGCACCCAGTAAAATGCGCTGTCAAAACGATGACAATCCGTCTGAATTCTTGAAGTCCATGCACCATTTAAAATATCAATCTTCTTACACCAGTCTGCTCCTTTTATATGTCAAAAAGTTAAAAGGAGGCCTGAGGCTTTAAACGTACAAAAGGGTATCAGAGGTGTTTAGGTATTCTGTGATTTGACAAAGACAGTAATTAGGCAAACAAACTCCCTTTACTTCCACTCCTCATCCTAAAGTTAAATAGCAAGTTCTTTGCAAAACCATCTCTTTGCAAGTCATCTTCGTTGTCAGTTTTTCTTGACTATTTTAAAGTTATGTAGTCCCAGATAAAAGTTTTTAATTTTTTTTTTTAACAGCGATACTGTTTATATATATATATATATATATATATATATATATATATATATATATATATATATATATATATATATATATATCTATTGAAGATATTTAAATATTTTGAATTGGTAATGTTTCCAAATCTGTGAGTTCAAAGGCAAGTATAGCCACAAAACAATGCAAATGTCCTTTAAACCTTCATTCTACACATTGCTTTGGCATCTTCTGTCTACACTTAATACAGTTTTCTTAAAAATATTTCGGAAATAGAGTGGAAAACTATTTTTTCTTTGTTTTCTATGTGGTAATATAAAATAACAAATGATTCCTAATGATAAGATGGGTAAAGTAGATTGTTGAGAAAAAACAGACTACGGTATAAAGGAATAATTTTGAAATCAATAATGTTTCCATGCACTATGTAATTTGTTATATCTAGTCTGTTAATATATAGACACGAAATTTTATTCTCATAAGAAAAAAAAATTCTGCAGTCTTAGTAATTTACTAAAAGATACATTACTATGCAGATATTGGATAGTTCATCTTGTATAATTCATGGAGAATGGAGATAGTTGGGGGAGGGTGCAGTAAAAAAAACACCAAATAAGTCAAGACTTATTTTTATTTGTGCCGACGTTTCGACCTACTTTGTAGGTCATCTTCAGGGCTATGAGAGAAAAAACAAACAAAAAAAACTATTAAAAAAATTACAGTGCCAAGAATATAATAACATATAGAGTGCAGACAAGTAAAAATAGTGACAGATATATAATTAAGGATAAAGAATATAAAATTACAGAATAAATGTACAGAAGGGTGATAATGTAGACATAATACAAAGAGAAAGAAAAATGAGAAGGTTAATGGAAAGATACAAAATGAAAAAGTATAAAAAGGTGAGATATAAAGTTATGGAAAACCTAGTTTAATTACAGATAAAATATAAAATGGAGTTTCTAGGAGTCTATTATCATACATTTTATATTTTATCTGTAATTAAACTAGGTTTTCCATAACTTCATATCTCACCTTTTTTATATTTTATTCTTTTCCGTTTTTTATCTTTCCATTAATCTTCTCATTTATCTTTCTCTTAGTATTATGTTTACATTATCACCCTTCTGTACATTTATTCTGTAATTTTAAATTCTTTATCCTTAATTATATATCTGTCACTATTTTTACTTTTCTGCACTCTATATGTTATTATATTCTTGGTACTGTAATGTTTTTTTATAGCTTTTTGTTTTGTTTGTTTTTTCTCTCATAGCCCTGAAGATGACCTACAAAGTAGGTCGAAACGTCGGCACAAATAAAAATTAGTCTTGACTTGTTTGGTGTTTTTTTACTGCACCCTCCAACTATCTCCATTCTCCATTATATCATCCAGTCAACTATTTTCCATAACAGTGTAGTTCATATTTCCAAGTTTAAAGGTCTTATAACATTAATAGTGTTTTAACCTTCAAAAGCAGTCTAGTAAGCAAAACAAGTACCTATGCTAGTTTTGAATCTTCACAAAAGGTTAGCAAGTAAAAATCATTATCATTTTTAGAAATTCCTTATGAGATTTTTAGTTTTTCTTATCTGTAGATAAATTATTTTGTCATAAGTACTTATATTATTGATAAGTACCCTTCAAAAACGAGCAATGGAATAGAAATTTAATGTTCAGCAAATTAAATAAATAAAGTTATTTTGTTTATATTAATTACAATTTTATTCCCATTTTAATTGTTAAACATTTCTGTACATGGTGACTGAGTATTACAAAACTATCAGATCCAAGTAATTTTTAATTAAACAATTATACCCATGCTTCCTAAATTGTTATTTATGAAACGTTCATAGAAGTAAAATAGAATATAAAATAGAAGCACGCATGCAAAAATGCAAGATTATGTGTAATAAAGATAAAAACTAATGCTTAGCAATATCGTGTATATATATATATATTTAAGTGCTAAAAAAAATGGAAAAAATATTAAAAGTGAATAAATTAAGATATTTAGTGTCCAAGTGTGTATAAATTAAAGCCATTGTGAGAGTGATTTAAAAAATTTGAGTTGCACAATATATATAAAAATATAAACTTAAAAAAATGTATTGTGTGTGTGTATATATATGTATATATATATATATATATATATATATATATATACACACACACAAGAAACTAACTAACACTAGGATGTAAAAAGTAAAAGTCAAATAAATAAGAGAAGTAGTTGAAGTGATATCAGATCCATTAATTATTCAGCTTATATTTACAAATTTAGTTTGTATATTATTATACTATGATAATCTATAAACCACTTTTAATTTTTCAACTCTTAAGTCTAAATATCATTTTAATTGCAAAATTAGGAATTTATTTTTTCTTCATATTGGTCTAATTAATGACGTTTAAACTTAATGCTGTGTTGCTGTATATGTGCAATAGTAGAACATTTGTATCAGGCCATAAATATACCTGATAAATAAGTATATATATACATATATATATATATATATATATATATATATATATATATATATATATATTTATATATTTATATATATATACATACACACTACTATATCACAAATATTACATGTGTTTATTTCTGAAAGTAATACTGTAAAGAGAATAAGCAAAAACTTTTCATGAAATGAAACACCTCTTGGTCTTGTGTGGGAAAACTGTAATTATATGCATAAAAATGTTCATGTTTATTCAAAGTAATTTAAAATAAAATAAATCGACCCCTGCTTCTAGATAAATAACCAAACATGCCTTTCCATAGCTATTAATTAAAATTTAAAGATAATACATTTATAAATATATAATTTATTATTTGCTGTTAAAAATAAAAATAACTCATTTTCTTAAAAAAATTATTAGTAATAATAATAAAGTTATATAATTATAACCTGAATGAATGAATTAAAAAAAAAAACCTTGAAATTGATTTTCATTTCCCTTTTTTAATTGTCCATCATTATCATTGATTGTGCCTTCAACTATTTCAACAATTTATCATAAACAGAAGTATAATTATTTCCTATTTCTTCATGATCAAATTTAAATATTTAGTATATAGTGAATAAATACATAACATTAAGAAATACCTCAAGTATCTTATATCCTGTTACTTCCTATTTAAATATATTGAATGAAAAGTACTAAAAATTGATTTCTTAACTGGCAGAATTTCCAACTAATTTTTGCATACTGCTAGCAAATAACCATAAAGGTAAGTAACTGGCATAAAAAACAGATTATATTATATCTATCTAAGCAGAGACTATAGATGGAGATAAGTATATTTAATAGAAGGTACCATAATAATAATAGAAGATACCAATATTAAGTATTATTGCAAAAAAAATAAACGACCATAAAATGAAATTAAATCTTAAAAGTGAAAATCATACATCAAAGAATCAAACATATTTTACATATTCCTTATAAAACCCCATAAAAAATTCTTAATTCATGGTCAATTACATAAGATGAGCAAACTTCATAATGATCAAAAGTAATTACAATATAGCAGCTTAACTAAATATAATGAATATTTCTTATAAATCTGTATGTCTATTATGAGCAGTTATTTTCATTTTACACAGTATTAAATTGTATTTATAGTAACTAAAAATCAAATTGGTTTCTATTTACATTTGTTCCGGCCATTAATATTTACTTGATCGATCATTAAGGTTTGTATATATTGACTATTATATTTATTGTGTATGTAATATAATATAATGTATGCATTTAAACTAGACATCCCATTATATCAATTCTCTTTATATATAGTGTATGGTTTTTATTAGTTTTCCATTTATCTATTATTAATTATACTTAGTTTGTTTATCATAATATAAGCATGACAAATGTATTTTTAAGAAAGAAATTTGAACCACTGAGGGTCTTTTGTTTTGTATTTTATTAGGATATACCTAGGCGGATCCGGGGGGGGGGGGGGGGGTGCACGGGGACCGTGCCCTCCAGACGGCGTTTTGTGTACTGCGGAGAATTCATTACAGTACATACTTATAGGCAAATCATGTGATGATAGTTGTTAAAATAACAGAAATAACATGAGTGAAACTATTGTTTAGATATTTTAATAAACCTTTCTATAAATACTAGTAGTGTATTTCTAAGTTATTGTTGATTTTTTTGCCCGTCTGCTCGTTGTGCCCCCCAGAAAAAAGTCCTTGATCCGCTCTTGAGGATATACTGTTTCTAGAACAAAAGTTGTGTAAGAACATGATTCAACTACAATTTTTTTCCCAATTATGGGTAGTCACTTAATAGAGGCTAGATGAGCCCAAAGAAGTCTCTATGAACATTTAGTTGGATCCATGGCAATAACAGAATAATTGATTAGCAATCACTGCTAGTAGTAATAAGAGTTAAGTGTCATTAAACTACAATACTTCTGTTCCCACCTTTCTGCACCAAATAAACTTAATTCAGCTTTCCAATGTTTTGACAACAATTGCTTTGACAAAAGAGCTGAATTTTTAACCTCTAGCCCTTACTAATGGTTTTTAGATTTTATGTCTTTATAAGAGAGAAAAAGAAGTGTAAAATAAATAAAAAAATCTTCACTGACGAAGATCAGGTTTATGCCATTTTGTATAGATTATAGTTCCCCAACACATGCCTAACCTTTGTTTGAATAGGTAGTTGTGTTGAAGCTATCAACACTATTTTGTGTTGAAAGCTATCACAATTTTGTTGTTTCCGAACAAATATTTTAGCAAAATAATATTATCACTAAAATAGAGCCAAAAACTCAAAAAGAAACACTATTATTTATTATAATGCAATTGGGACAAACCACAATGCAAAGCCTTATGTTTCAAAAAATACACCTACTTACCAGTCGACGTTTCGCCTATTCAGGCATTATCAAGACACCAAAATCAAAAAGGGGTTATGTGAATCGCATCTCGAAGAAAAAGGTGCAAAACATCCCAACGATCAACAGCCCAAACAGGCTCCAAACATGAGACAGCACCCCGCCACCAAGACGTTCAACATACAACTCTCACAAGTATGTTGAACGTCTTGGTGGCGGGGTGCTGTCTCATGTTTGGAGCCTGTTTGGGCTGTTGATCGTTGGGATGTTTTGCACCTTTTTCTTCGAGATGCGATTCACATAACCCCTTTTTGATTTTGGTGTCTTGATAATGCCTGAATAGGCGAAACGTCGACTGGTAAGTAGGTGTATTTTTTGAAACATAAGGTTTTGCATTGTGGTTTTTCCCAATTGCATTATAAAAAATAATATTATATTTTAATCGTTTCTTTAAATTTTATTAATTGTTTTATATTTTTTCAAATGGCGAAAAATGAATGTCAACGTTGTTTTTCTCTAAAAAAGTA
This sequence comes from Arma custos, assembly GCA_037127475.1. Taxonomy (NCBI): domain Eukaryota; kingdom Metazoa; phylum Arthropoda; class Insecta; order Hemiptera; family Pentatomidae; genus Arma; species Arma custos. Next base: position 71,556,144 of record CM073761.1, on the reverse strand, counting down.
CTTTACTCTACGTTATTGTTACTTCACACACAAGTCTATATTCTCTCAGAATAGTGCGAAAAGTCCTGGTGTTTTGGAATCCAATTGAGACAATGGTTGCGATTTAATTTTCTGTGTGACCTAACAAAGCGGAATAAATCATATTTTGTATTATTCCATTATTGCGCCTCTAAATAAGAATCATCTAAGTAATAGAAAAATGAAAGTTTTTTGCTTAATATTTTAACTTTACCAAGTATTTCAAGTATTTCAAGTTGAAAGTCACAGAAACAAAAATTGGGTGAGGTTAAAGGCTATATAAAATACATAAAATGACACAAATGTGAATTTCATTTTTGTAGAGCTATTTACTTTACTCTATCTTTTCTCTGTCATAAAGACCTAGAATCTAAAAAGTGTTGGTAAGGGCTGGAAATCAGAGATTCAGTTTCTAAGAGTAGTTGAAACATTAAATTATGATAAAATCCTACAGAATTATGAATGTTTAAGTAAAAGATGAGCGTTGACCAGAAGAAAACATCCTCCAACATGTACAAATTCTTTTTCCTTGCTAAAGGTGAATCTGATTTGATTTTTCCTTCAAAATTTATTTTTGGCCAACTTTACTGGAAGCGACTTTTCTTTACAATTTTTCCTAATTGATTAAACATTTTATAATCTGAAATTTTATTCTGTTTATGGTGGAGTTACCGCCTCCATAACCTTACCTAGTAATTACTGTTGATTTCTATCTCTTAGAGAACATACATATTTCACAACAAAAAATTATTAAAAAACAGAAGAGAATTTTATTCCGTCTTCAATTTGAAAAATGTTTAGTAAAATTTCGACGATAAATTATCAAGTATAAATTCTACAGTAAAACACTTATTAATGCATATTTAACATATTTTATAAAAAGATAAAAAATATAAAAACCTGGAAAAACCTCTGTATTAATTTAAAAGAATATAACATTGTTATCCAAGAAAATCAATTTACAATATTTTATAATACATTGTTTATTTTCAAATGTCATACTGTTAGTATATTTATGTTTAAGTGATAATATCAATAAAATATAATTATTATCACAGATAATCATAAAGATACTCAAACGGAATATAAACATATATATAAATATTAATAATTCTTATAAGAAGTGCAGAAAAATGTATGAAAAAAAAGTTTAAAAAGGTTATCTAATCTAATATTTCACAAAATTAGTATGAAAAAGAAACATTTTGCCATACTGTGCTTATGCTTTAATTTCAAGCACGAATAATTTAAAATTACCTTTCATAAAACCATCCACAAGCAAAGTACATTTTCACAGTGATCTGGCTGAAAAATGATTAGAATTTACACAATATACCAAGAAAATTAGAAATTGTAAAAACTTCTATACAAAAACAATAAAAAACCTAATAAAAAATAGTTGATAAAAGTCATAAATAAAAATTAAGAAGAAATTTTGTCAAATTTAAGAAAAAGGTTTGTTGCTTACACAGAATTTTTATAGGATTTCTATGAGGTTTAAACATATGTTTTCCACTAACCATACTTAATTTAATATAACAATAGGTTTAATATAATTGAATTATTGTTTCAAAAAAGTAGCATTGCTTCTCAAAAATGTCACCAATAATTTATCTAATTCACATTAATTTTTTTTAAAAAGTTTTGTATGTATATAAGTGTTATTTTGGTAGAATTATAAATTAATTTAATGAAATTTTAACAATTGTTTTCTTTCTTTTCTTATATATATATATATATATATATATATATATATATATATATATATATATATATATATATATATATATATATATACCAAGCTTTAGATATATACATACATTAAGAAATATTTTAGTATTTATTTACTATTTATAACTGCATAAACAATACTGTAATAAAAAATATCTGCCATGCCAGTTACTTACAAAATAATCCAGTTTTATACCTAATATCAAACATAATTATATAAACAATATTTCAAGATATACTACTAACCATGGTACAAAAATTTATCATAGTTATATATATTAATTTAGTGGAATATTCAAATAGTTGATATTAAATGGAATAAAATATTTTGTATTGATCGAAAAAAATCTTACAATGTGAATACAAGCAGTTCAAGGACAGTGTAAAATCAGTATAGATCCATGGAATATGGTCGGTTGGCTCAGCAGACGCATGAAGACCTATATATCTTTTACCAAAGCAGACCATCCTTGGATCAAACCTCCGAGCAGCTATTAACATCCTGGAAAACCGTAGGATTCCCAATAGTACAACAGTACTTGGGGTTGGGCCATCACTCCTACACCTGGTAAGTAGCCTCATTGAGCTTGATTGGCCTCATATAACCGTATGTATATATGACAAATCTTGAACTTTGCAGTTCCCTGACTTGTGGTCCCTTATTCAAGTACTTGCCATGCTTGGCATTATTTATCTTTGATTATCTATTGAAACCGCCTTAGCTCACTTACCAGCATATATTAATAAAGACAAAACTTGTTTTAAGATTGGTGAATAAATGCATGTGCTATTCAGTTAAATATAATTCATTGCAACCTTTATTTTGTTTTCCAAGACGGAGTAGCTACTTTTTTGTCCTAGTAGACAAAAAACCATTTGTTAAAAACAATTTCCCTAACATTCATTATGGATACGGATAGAGTAGGATTTCTTGGAATTTTAAGTATATACTAAGTCTTTGTATCATTTCATAGATGTCAAGCCTTGCACAGTAATGTCCAAATTACATAATAGAAATATCTTGAATTCTTAAAAAACACCTTAAATAAGATAAATAAAAATGGCTTGTTCAGAAAAAAAACACGAACTGTATAACACAAAAACTTATAACTCCAATTTGTATAGTTGATTTTTAATTAATTAGAGTAAATTCCTTGTATTGATTAATCTTGAAGGAAAGCCCAATAAGCACTCCAGAATAAAAAACAACAACATTCTTTCACGGTTATCTATCATGGACTATTAAAGAATTTACTTGAATTAATGATAAAAACATAATATACAGAATTTACATGATTTCATAATTAGGGTGACAAACTGGTTGTATAAATGTTTCAGTGTTGGTTTTGAAAGTAAATAATTATCAACATTTTACATTTCAACTAATATCTTCAGTTAAATGCATTTAGATTGTGCTTATTAGTGACATAGTTCTCTTGTAAAATTCATAGTTGAAAAATCTCAAGAGTTAATGTGGAAACTTCTCTGAATGACATACTAAAACAAATACTTCCAGTTGATTTTAATTCCACTAAAAGTTAAAGCGAGAAGATTTATGTTGTAACATGAAATTCTATAGCTTTTTAAATACTTTATTCTTATAATTTTTTTTCTTTTTTTAAACTGGATTTATTCTTCATTTATTTAGGGTAAGAGAAATAAAACTTTATTTTGTTACATTACTTTATTATTATAAACTGATGTTCTTATGATGTAAACTATCTTTCCAATAACATGTTGATGGTTGTCCAGCCTGATGCTATCTGTTATCATATGCAAATGCTCAAGGCTCAGATTCTTATTTTAGCTGCACTTTATTCTTGAAGGGTTTAGTATTATGAAGCCCTCTGAACAAAACTGAGCTAGATTTTATAAATTCAATACTTTACAGCTCTGATCATTTTTTAAAACTTTTAAATACTTTAAATTGTTTAGAAGATAATTGATAGTTTGATTAAATGATAATTGATAAGTGATGTACATTAAAATTAACATTTGAGTTGAGCGTTGCTGAATAAACCTAATTATTGAATTTTCTATATTATTGTGTTAACAATAATCAAATAAATAAATTAACGTTAAATGTTAATGTTCTATAATGGGTCAAATTGTGTATTTGTAAATTTCATTAAAATGACTTGCCTTAGCTTTTATATAAGAAACTAAGTAATAGGGTATGTGAACGTAAAAGTACACAATGGAAGATTAGGAAAAATTGTGATATCTCTGTTGATGATTCTCCAATGGAAGTAGCTGTCAGACAGAATTTAGTAAAGTTAGTAATAATTTTTAAACGTTATACGGATATTGGGAACATGATCTTTTTTGTAATTGTAACGGACTGAGATAATTTAAGTTAGATATATTTTATTAAATTTTAATTATTGTTAGAAGGCTCATGTCTGTTTTGTGGCGGCGCGAAGTCAGCAGTTCATAAGTCCAATTCGGAAAGGAGGTCGGAAATGAATCAGGGATTTCCGTCGCTACGAGTCGACCTTATTCGAATATTTAAAAAGTTAAATTTAATTTGATAGTTCTTGGGATAATTATTACCACCAGGTCGCAGCACATTACGGACTCAGGGATAAGAATGATTACGCTAGCTAGAATAAGCCTTCAAATACCCGATCGTTTTCCCTCAAAAGTCAGAGTTGAATACTGGTATCGGTGAGAAGTAGCGGGACCTGAACAAGAATCCAGATGGAAGGTAGGAACTTTTCTCCATATTGTAGTCAGATTTTTATTCTGGGAGAAGCCAGCGGGTCGTTCACTTGTAGATAGAGTCACTCAATTCTGATAATTAAAGATTTTCTTTGTCATTCGTCGCGTTTCGGCCACAAAACAGATGGGAATCTTTTATTTAAGTTGTAACCATTATTAGTGCATATGGATATTGTTATAGATGATGTATCGAGTTTTATTTGGCAATTATTAATGATTATGGGATAATGAATAATTTTATTAAGGGTTATGGGATAATGATTACTGATGGTAAATATTTAAGTTGTAAGTGTTATTAGTGCATGTAGAATTATGGAACTTGTTTTATATTGATTTTATTGTTTTCACTAGTGGTTATGGGATAATGATTATTGATAGTGAATATTTTGCAGATGTAATTTATTATTTTCTTAACGATTCTTAAACTACTCTTATTATCATTATTAAATGCTAGGTGTAACTGTATAATATTTTATTTCAATATAATAGCGTCTTATTTTTGATAGGTGAATATTTTGGGATTTATTTCTTCACCCAGTTTCCCTATGTGTCCTCGATTATGCTCTGTCCTCTCCCAGCACTTTTTAGGAGTCCATAGGGCCTAAGAGAGAAGAGGCCCTTAGGTAACATAATTATAAAAAAATAATTGATGGCTACTTAGAAATATATATAAACCTACCTAGCTTCAAAACAATAGATTGTTCTTACAAGTTAATTATTTATTTATATTTATTTATAACTGTAAAACACATACATACAACAATAAGTTAATACAAAATTGTAATGATTCAGTTTATTCAACAAATAATATTTACATTTTATGATAAATATTAATTTTGATTCATCATTATCATCCCAAGTGATACTAATCCATCACTTGATCTTGGCTGTTCCAAAATTATACATCAGGGATCTGACATTCCCAATAGCAGCCTTCTGTAATCCCATTTAGGACTGAATATTATAAATTTTGCCTCATTTCCGTTTGTAGCTTTTTTCTCTGTAACTCTCAAAAGTTAAAGCAGAGTTTTTACCCCACATACCTTGCTTTGTTTTATGATTTTAATTTATTGAACCTTCAATAAGTTTTTGTTTGCAAGTTTCTATAACGATTATATTTAAAATATTATAATTTATTTTTTAAATTTCGTTTTATTATGTCAAATGTGAAGATTGATTTAGTACTGGTGCTAATATCTGATTATACTGGCAGACATAGTTTAAAGAAGAAAAATAAATAAGATAAGTCGAAAATCAAATGCTGACTGCTTTAGTATAAGCTTTCAGTAGATAAAAAAAATTATATGTTTCACATGTAATGAGCTCTTTACATTTCTCCTACTTAACAAACCAATAACTTGTTATAATTAGTAGAAAAGAGTTTAAAATGATTTTTAATATCTGGACAGTGAATAAGAACTATCATACAACATATAACTACTCATTCAGTAATATTGTGATCAAATAAGTAATAATTGGAGTTTATAACCTCATCAAGATAAATTTTTACACAACAATAAAATAAAAATAATCGTACTTAAATACAGTAGTAGAAACTGCAGGAAAAGTATTGATTTTCAAGTTAAATTTTGCATATTTTCCATTAATTTGTATCTAAACATTAGGAAATTAAACATAACTATTGGGTTTGATTGAACTCTACAAATAATTAACCCATTATAAACGTTAATTAATTTAACTAAAATACTTTAGTGTGGTAATTTTTTTAATAAAATCACATTTTAAGAAATATACTAATAGATAGAAGTTTAAATAGCAACAATATATGTATGTATGTCTTGTAAAATTAATCATCATCATCTGTAACTTAGAGCTATTTACAAATAACTGATAGAAACATTTAATTTGTAAAAGAAAATAAAGACTTATTTTCTAATTCTTCATTTTCTTATTGATGATTAAAAAAAAAATAACAGAAAATTTTTACTACAATTTTTAGGAAAACATCACAGTACAAGTTGTACTTTTAATGCTGAGTAAATTATCTTTCATCAACCTGTAATTTCTTGCTGAGGTAAACACAATTTAAAATTAATAATTTAATGCTTGTTCTAATTTGAAAAAAAAAGCAGAATTGTATAAAAATTATGATATTTTTGATAAGCACATCAAAATAAAATTTAACTTTCATTTTGAAACATTATTAAACAAATTATAACAGTATTAGAGTATATTTTAAATTAAATTTTTCTACATAAAAAAGAGGATAATTATTTTCTTTGCCAATAAATATGAGCTAAGAGCTAAAGAAATACATACTCTGGTTGGTTAGATGAAAGAGATGATAATACAGGTTCACTTATGAGTCGTTCAGCGATCGGTCTAAATGGTAAATAGCCATGAAGAAAACCTCCTTTGTCTCCTTTAAGAATATAAACAAATGATAAAGAATTAACAAAAAAATGAAAAATACATCAAATATTGTTTCTTGAACACAAATTTTACATTCACAAACAAAAACATTATCATGTTAAAAGATCTTTACCATTTTGTTAGAAGAAATTAATGATAATTTATTAAAACTAAAAATTTGACAAGAGTGGGGACATTTTTTAAACCAATAAGTTTTGAAATAATTGATTTCTTAAAAAAAAAGTAATATAACCCTCTTCCTTACCTCTGCTGCCAACTACAATATTCCAGGTGTATTTTTATTTTACTTTGTATTTTCTCTTGATTGATGTTGCCCCATCTTTGTAAAGTGGAACAATGAAAGGGACACAAATGAACAAGAGAAAACATCAATTCATATAAATTATTTAGCAAGAAGATTGTTAAAGGCTAATCCGAGCCCTATCCAAGGATTTTTTTTTTTGTTTTTAGTTATTCAAACATACATGAAAGTAATCAAATCAACGATTTTCAATATTCTATATCTAAAAATTAATACAAATTATTAATACCTGTGTTGCAAGGAATGCCAGTAGTGCAAGATTGAGTACTGTCAGGTTTAGCATTTTTTTCACAAGAACTCTCTTCACTGCTAAAGTATGGAGATGTATTACAAGTCACAGATCTTGTTTGTACACCTTCTCCACAAGAAACTGAGCACTAAAAGTAAGAAATGCATTATGTACAGTGTATTCAAGACTTGATTGGTACTTCAAGTCCGGAATTTTTTTGGAAAGTTTCAGGGGTGAAATTTGATGAGGGACAATGTGTCGCCTTTGTGCATATATGTGTGTGTGTGTGTGTTTATTTTTTTTTATTTCATCTTACTTGTAATAGCCACTATTGGAATGACAGCATAAAATAATATGAGATTATTTTTTTTTAAAGATTTTATTTTAATAATATAGATATTATTTTAAAAATTTTAGAAATATTATAGTAATTCTAAGTTACAGTTCTCATGTTTTACTATGGAATTTTATGGCTGTTTTAAAAAGAAGCAAGACACAATTTATTTTCACTCCTAAATATACTTTTTATTTTAGCTTAAGACAGGAAGGAGAATAATTAAATTGTTGACAATATTATTTATTCATTCTTAAAATATTAAATTTTTAAAGTATTGAATTTTAAAACATATTTAAATATTGACATTAAAAAATATATAATTCAGTAAATAACCATAAAACAGCAAACAAAAATAAATTTGTATAATTTATTAATTTCAGACCATTATAAAGATTCTTCTGATGATGTAACATAATGTCAATATTCAGAATAAAATTAGATTATCATTATTTTAATTGGTAATTATATATTCATAAATATTTAAGTTACTTACACCAGACCAAGGGCCCACTTCCCATGTTGGAGGGCAAGGTACAGTGTTACAGGGCTCTCTTTCCCTAGGCCTCGTTCCTTTGCAAAGAAAGTCTGGGACCTGCAGATAGATCAGTGGCATATAATATAATCCATTTTAAAAAAAATTGTTTAATGGTACTAAAATGAAGCAAACACCATAATTCATAATACAATATTTAATTTTATTGAAATATAAGCATACCAACTGAATTATCTATATAAGAATTTATATTTACAATATTAATAAAGTTAAATGGACAGAGAATACAAATTATTGATTAATCCATAAATAATAAAATCATTTTTTGGTAGTGATATTTTTATGCTTGATTAAAATAAGTAAAATGTTTAATCTTTTTAATATAATATAACTGCTTCATACCCAAATATCAGGGGTGTATTCAGGAAGGGGGTGAAGGGATTGACCACACAATTAAAAAATTAAATGATGATCAACAATTCATCCCGACTCACCTACAATTTTTGGGGTATTCCATACTTCTGAAACCCCCTAGCAGCCTTTCCGTTTTAACTGTCCAAGTACTGAAATAGATCTCTCGACTTCGCTGAGCCCCTTTACACTATTGCCCCAATTAATAAAACAATGTTATAAACTACAGTATAATGCAAAGGAATAAAGTCAAACGGTAAGTTGAAGTCATGATAATTGTAAACATATTCATGAAATGAGGAGACACTAGAAGATGAGAAAATAAAATAAAAATTATAAGGATGTAATTTATTCTTGAAAATATATAATTATTATAAAATTATATATTATTAAATTAATTATTGGCAACAATATGAGAAAAATAATTTTTAATTACAGTAAATACATTAGGTAGTGAACATCCACCTTTAGTAAAGGGAAGTTAAAAATCTAATAAATTTCAGATAATCTGTTTGTTTATATAAAGTTTGCGAGAAATTAAAATCAAAATACAGAGTAGTTCAATATTGAAATGGTTAAGGGGACGACTTGATAACTCGATTAAAATTCTGACCTTTTTTACTTTACCATATTTACAGACCATGTTACATATTTATTTATTACTTATTTATGATGTTTCATAAAAAAGTTCACGTCACTCAGATTCAGTTAGAAGAAATGTAATTGAGGTAAAACGATCCATACGAGGATTTATTAAGAGTTTATTTTTTAAGAGGATCATTTTTAACTCAGCTATACATTTTCATTCCTTGAAACTGAATCTGAGGATGGCATCATTTGACAACATTTCAACATTTTGTAATGAAGTAAGACAAAGGTCAGGGATTTTAGGCAAAGTTTAAAATGGGGTTTTAGATATGAAATGAATTTTCAACTGGAAATACGTCTCTTCCATAAGAGAAATCGAAAAGTGATTTGAGAAAAAAACAGAATTTATATTAAAAAGCAAAAGGGGAAAAACATTAAAAATAAGATGTTTTGAATTACAATAAAAATGTAGCCTCGAGAGACCATGCTTTGTACTGTAAAAATTTGCTTTTTCACAATTATCAAATCAAAGTATTTCATATAATTCTAGTTAAAAACTAATGTATTTTATGTGGAAGAAATTAGTCCGGGTAGAGGTCACTGAATGAATTTCTCGTGTAATTTGAGAAAAACTTTATTGATAGCCAACGTTTTGACCTACGTTGTAGGTCTTCTTCAGGGCTGTGGAGGGGAGGGCTGGGGGGTAGGTCCTCACTGGCTATGAAACACAGACTGGCTATGAAAATCAGTCTGTGTTTCATAGCCAGTGAGGACCTACCCCCCCAGCCTCCCCTCCCACAGCCCTGAAGAAGACCTACAACGTAGGTCGAAACATTGGCTATCAATAAAGTTTTTCTCAAATTACACGAGAAATTCATTCAGTGACCTCTACCCGGACCAATTTCTTCCACATATATTATCAAGGTCAACAATTATCATTCACTAATGTATTTTAATTCATTGATTTCCGCATTTTTTGTCAAACACTAGCAGTCTTTATTACAATTTTCCCTTTTAACTAAATTATTGTAAATATAATAAGTGATAAAAATAAACAAAATAATATGATTAATGAAATTAATAATAGAAATGGAGTATTTGTCAAGTTTTTAAATATTACTTGCAACAAGGAAATATTAAATACATTAAATTATTTCTTAAATTTATGAATATCAGAAAAATAAATCTGACTAATACCAATCTGTTGTTTATAAGACGTTGCCATTCAAGTTTGGGGTATTAGTATATTAATTAACAAAAGTATAATAACTCAGAATTGATATTTATGATAATATAGGTAATTTGAAGCATCCATACTGCGACTATAATTATGAAATGGTTTACTAGAACAAAAAAAATAATAATGCTCATAATTACAAGAAATTTATAAATTATTATACTAAATATGAACTTCATTCAAAGATTGACAGTGAAGTTTTAATTTTAAGTGAATCTATGACAATAAGATATCTGAGGGGCAAATAATTGTTTATTGCCATAACGATATTAACATATTTTTCTAAGGAAACACTACACCAATACATTTTCCTTAATGCTGTTAGTACTTCTACAAATATTACATGCCTTTGTTAGAGTAGAGTTTGCTTTTCTCATGCAGCTGAATGTTCTACTTCTTGATCCACCTCCACAACTAACAGAGCATTTGCTCCAACTACTTCCTACCCATCTGTAACAATTCAGAATCATTTAACAATGACTACATTTTTATTTTTTCATTTCTTCAAAAAAGAAAACAAAGAAACTAAAAGGATTGGCATGCATTAAATCGTATAAATCAAAATAAGAGAAAAAAAGAGAGTTAAAAACGACACCTATAGGCAAATATCTATCTATGTTAAAAGTCACCTCCAATATATAAAACTGTGTCATACATGAAATAAATTTTTAGATCTATAATCAGTAAAATTAAAGCAAGTGATGAATTACAGTATAATCTTTCCTATCTCCTGAACCATTTAGATTCCAGAAATCAAGTGCTGTTAATTATTTTTGGGCATAACAATATACACACTATCCATGTTAATGATTATTTTCATTCTCATCATTGATAGTAAAAAAAAAAGAAGAAACTGAGATGTAATAATTTTATTGCAAAAAATAACAATAAATCAAGAGTGGCTAAAATAAGAAAGAAAAGTATAAAGGAGGCAGTTACTTAATTCACCTAAAGTCAATTGAGACTTAATTTCAATAACTAGTAGAATGATTTGATAAAAGAAGTTTAAATTAGGACACAGACCAATATTATTTAATTTAGTTAAAATAATATTCTTATTATCATGTTTTTAAAACCAATGTTATTTGAATAATCCATCATGAATACACCAATTTATAAGTACCTTGTCAACATGAGTGTGTGTGTATGTGAGTGTGTTAGACATTAAATTTTCACCAAATAAAACAATGTGGTACTTTAGTTATATTTTAATTTAGGAAGAGAGACATTAACGCGAATCATAACATCATTATAAAATATTAAATATCATGAGTAGTATACAGAACCAAATTAATGAATGAATGAATTAAAACATTAAAAAAAAAAATCTGAAACCACTTGTTTACAATTGAGGCATTGACATTGAAAAGGAGGTAAGTGCCAAAATTGCCGGAATTTTTTTTTTCACTGAAACGATTCTATGTTCCAAGGCAAATAGCGTTGAAAAGAAGGTAGGTTCCTATCACCTCCGTTTAGTTTTGAGCAATGTCACAAGATGCCGCTGGTGGCAACAGAATGACTGATAATTCTGTTTCAATAAAAAAAAAAAATTTCGACAATTTTGGCACTTACCTCCTTTTCAATGTCAACGCCTCAATTATGTAAATTTAATAAGTTTAACTAGGTACTATCTATCTAAGACTGGAACTTTTCATGAAAACATTGAATGGGGTTCATCATACTGTAAGGAATCACCAGTAATATCGGAAAATGTTACCTATTTATAGCATGAATTAAATCTTTGACTATTTAGTAGGCTGGGTCAAGTCAAGTATTCACAATGTTGGGCATGATACAGTATAAATAAAGTTAATATATAAAGATAAAGTTTTAGTTGAGAAAACTAGTAAGTACGAAAACCTGTCTGAAGAGCTAAAACAAATATAATGCATGAATAGACTAAGAATATTTTCCATTACACTAAACAATGGAGACATTATTAACATATTTTGATTTCTTTAATCCAATCTTTATTATTATGTATTAAAATTCCTTGGAATTACTCATAAAGAATTGGAGTAAGTGCATATTACTGGAAATTTTATAGAATGGAAGTGAGTAACTCATAATTGAAATGAATAATTCTTTATTTATTCTGGGTTAATTAGCAATAAATAAATTCTTAAAGACTAAATTAATTAAGTAAAATAAGCTGAAATTATAGAACATATGCATTATAGTTAATTTAAAAAAATAATTATGGATCAAAAACTACATAATGTGTTCATTTTAGACTCAAGCATAAACTAAAACTCATGTATGAATTTTATAAATACAAACTTGGCAGGGCATGGATGAATGTTGCATTCAATCATTTTTGTTTCTGGTTTTTGAGACTCATCGCATAATTGAGAATCAACAACATGACCAGTGACAATGTTTCGGCATAGAACTTGAGACATTTTGTAACCTGAAATAAAGAAAAATAAATTAAAGTTGTGGAATGAGTTCAGATATAAAGGGTGATGTATATACTAAGAGTTAATTAGAAATTTAGTTTATTAAAAAAAAATATTTTGAAATGGATTCTCGAATAAATATTTACCTCAGTATTCATCATTATTAATTCAAAAAAATCAAGATTAAAGTGGACATACGATTATATCAAGGGGAAGCTTTGATAGGTTTGAAATCACAATCAGAACAATGAAATTCGTACTTTCTATGTTATATAATTTTCTATTAAAGTTATATAATCAGTTTCTTCCTAATCTAATTAATGATTAATTTAATTATATTTTTAATAATATTTTAGCACAAAATCTTTAAAACAAAAAAAAATAAAGAAGGAATTCCTGTATTTATGCGTTTGTTTGGATATTATTAGTTTTCATTGTTTGAATTCCTTCAATACTTTGGTAGTATATTTTTTAATACTCTTTTTTTAGTCTTGAAAATCTTATATTTAAATTTAAAATCTTATATAAAAATTGTAAAAATATTATAAGTTTATTTTATTTATATAAAAACTCCTTAACGAAACCAAATTATTTCTACTTGAATTATGATTATTAAATTGTATTATTTTTGCAGTTCAACATACCATTACCACAAGTAACAGAGCATAATGAAGCTGGTTCAACTACCCAGTGGTATAATGGCTGGGTGCAGGTAGAACCATCTCCACCACATACCCCACAGATATCCACTCTTGCTTCAGAACCAATGACTAGGTCACATCCAACTCTCTGCATCAAATTATTGCAATATTATTCAGTTATCAATAAAATAACATCTATACAAAAAAAAAATGTAAATTAAAATATCATAACAATAATACAAAAATTTTAATCATTTTCACTGTCAGTTCAGAAATTGTGTGAATTCCATTTTCTGATTGAGTAATAAAAACTATTCTTACTGATTTATTTTTCTGTTTTCATTACTAAAGTTATTATTTGTGTATATCCATTAACTATACCTCATTGCTTATAATAGTATTTATCATTAAAAAAAAATTCTACAAAATGAGGATGTCCAATAATGTCCAATAATATGTAATATATATATATATATATATATATATATATATATATATATATATATATATATATATATATATATATATAACGTCAATGTAAAATGTACATTTGGAAAAGAAAAGGAGGAGTGTTATAAACTATGAAATAACATAAAGGAATAAAGAGAAATAAAATGTTGAAACCTTGAAAATGGAGAAATGTGTCAAAAAAAGAGGTTACAAAAGAAAAATTTAAAATTATAATGGTTTAATAAATTTATTGAAGATATAAATATATTATAGAACATTATTCTGTCCTTCGAAAATTAGTGGATTGATTTTTAAAGAAGTATCGTATCTTCGCTTATATTTGCTATTATTTTTTTGTGGAGGGCTTTATATATATGTTTTTAATAATATTTATATTAATCTGATTATTAATCAGATAATAAAAATATTGTTATATTAACCAAACTGCTGGTTATGCTTGTTGGCTTATTGTGGTTAACTTTGTATTTTTCTATAAAAATACTAATTGCATTTATAATTATCAATATATAGTTCCTGAGATTCTCAACTGGATTTTATTTTGTAACATGATTGGTATTGACAAATTTTGGATAAAATAAAATGAACTTTTGAAAATTATATAATTATATAAATATCACTCTCTCTCTCTCTCTCTCTCTCTCTCTCTCTCTCTCTCTCTCTCTCTCTCTCTCTCTCTATATATATATATATATATATATATATATATATATATATATATATATACATATATACAAATACATACACACACGTGTTGTGTTTTAGTTCTCGAGTTTCAGTCCTTGTTGAACTTCTTAGCAGTTGTTCTGACAGGCATCTTAATAAAAATGTTCTATTATTTTTAGCGGCGACTAGTTTTTTATATGAGTTTTGAAAACCCTTCATCAGGGAGCATGTATGTATACCGTGTGTCTGTTAAATGTCGTCGTAAAATCCCATTTCCTCGTATGTTACTGTTGATTATCAATATACACTCTTATTGCGATTTCCTCTTTCCGCCAATAGTTATTTTGTTTTCCTTTCTTTGGAAACTCTTTTTTCGCCAATGCTTCTGCAGCAGCTTCTTGGACAGCTTCTTTCAGGTGATGGTATTCTTTCACTGGTTCAATAGGGGCTTTGTAAGTTAATTTTTTTTTTAACCGGTTTTGAAAAAGAATTTTGACTGATTCTTGTTGCATACTATCTAAGTTAAACTTTATATATGGTTGTGGGTTACTCATTTCTGGTCGGTTTTTTTGAAAGGCTGATGCATGATGTATATATGTACAATTGTATGTATATATGAACTTTTATAATTGTTATATATCGATGACTATAAAAGTTTATATAATCAAATTGTGTAAAGACTAATTACAATAATGGCAAAAAGGCACAGTAGAATACAGATTTAAAATAACTACTGTTACCTTTTCTTATGAATTTTAACACACTTTCAAAGTTCATTTTTTGTTACACCAACAGAGAAGATATAATTAATTATATAGAAAAAAAATACTCTCTTTATTAGAAGGAACATAACTCTTTATTAGAAGCATTTGTAATATTCAATATTACAATAGTACGATAGCAATAACTTCATGTGAATTATATTTAATATTTTTATAACAACAATACCTTAACATTACTTTAATAGGTTTTTCTTAATGATTAAACTATTCATACCTGACATTTTCCATTCACACACAAATCAAGGGTGCCTGGCTTACAACGTGTACCATCTTGCACTTGAGGAGCGAGAGTAGCAACCAAACCTGTATTTGCTATGCAACGGAGCTCACATGGGTCATCTTGAGGTCCTTGATAAGCACTCCATTCAAGAATTTGTCCTTCGTATGGTATTTGGTTATAGGAAGCACACTGCTGATCTCTGAACTCCACTCCATCAGGGCATGCCTATTAATAAAAATTATAAGGACTAAATAGTAGTTAAGCAATCATTATAATAAAGTCACAAAGCCATTTACTTATATTAAATAATATAATTTAATAATCATAAATATTAAAATGATGTTCACTAATAGATAATCAATACTTATAAATTAAGAGTATATAAATAAATAATCAGGTTCACAAAGAACACACGGAAGTATATAAGGCACATCTAATAATCCATGGCCTGGGTTGTTGGATGTGCCTAATATACTTCTTAGAATATAAGAGGACCAGTAAGATTAATACTGGACTTATTCAGGGCTTGTTCTTCATCACATTTATTTATTTAATTTTGATTTGATGATTGTCAAATCGTTTTTGACAATCAGAAATTCAAAGGGACATCAAAGCACTCTTATAAATACCTTCTAATCGAGTATTCATCCCAATTAATAAATATGTCATTAACATGAGGAACTAAATTAATAAGACGAGTCTAGTGACTCCTATCAACTCTTCTATTCATCAAGGGCCTGCATGTAGATATCTGAAGTTCCGCCTTCAAGAGTTGACAAATATTTTGAAGAACTGTTGAGATATAATTATGACCTCGATATGCTGAAACTTACTCAGGAAAATCACTTTGAATAATGAGGTCTTCAGAATTGGTTAGGCAATCATTTTTGTATGAATCGTTAGAAGTGTAAGGTAGTGTAAAGTACCAGTTGACATATAAATTTACACAGAAGTAGGAGTAGATACCTTTACCTACTTAAGTGGTATTACTATATGATGGGGGTGATAAATATGACTTGTATATTAATGAAAATAATTATTACTCCCCAGTCTCTGTACACAGTATCTATTTTTCATTTAATTAAGAACAAACAAAAAATACTGAAAATTTATCCCAGGTTATAGACCCACAAATATAGAATAAAAGGTTATATTTTTTAAGAACTTATAAACAGTAGCTATTTGAAATTTTACTGATTCGATAAAAACAGCCTCATAGGTTCATTGTTAAACAAATCAACAAAAATAAAACAAAACAACTAAATTATTAATTTCAGTTTTTAAATCTTTAACACTTGCCTATACAACATTACAGGCCACTATGCTATAGATTTATGACCACCCATTGCGGCATTAATTCGAAGATAAGATAGCAATATTGTAAAATTTTCATCTTCAAGAACCCCAAGATAGAATTATCTGAATAAATCCTGACTACATTATTTTTGGAAGAAGCACCTGTGGATGCTAATATTTAACAACATGGCATAGGATGAGTTGAAGATTTACCCTCCTCATGAGATTCAGAAACTACAGAAAACAAACTGCTACACCATCACCACTACTCTATTATTATAATATTATAACCTCAAATATTTCACAAGGGATCATGCATCTTAATAATTTAATAACACATTAATGTAATTTAAATTAGATTATTTAAGATGTTTAAATAGTCCTGCTACGGATTTTTAAATAGTCATTTTGTTTTAATTGAAAAAAACATTAAATGGTTTTACTACAACATATAGTGCTCATAAGCTCTCTTATAGCACAATGTAGTAATCAGTCAGGAAAGTCCTCCGAGAATCGAGGCAGAAATTCTAAAAAATGGAATTTTAAGCCAATTTAAAACAACGTTGTATATTTATCTGCCCCCCCACGACAATTATTTATTCCAGTTTTATTCGTGCATGGTTGAAGAAAATAAAAATACTTTAGTAGTCAAATATAAAAACGGTAATTGAAACAAATACTGGGAAACTACCGAGAAAACATAAAATGATTTCAGAGAAAAAATAAATGATTTTTTCCAGTTTTATGGCCCAATACAGTTGTTTCATGGAACCTTTTCTGAATATAGGGGATCAGAACCAATTAATTGTCATCTTTTTGGAATAAAAACATTTTTTATTTTTTTTTAGAATAAAAAAATTGTAGCATTCAGTATAGATACAATAGGAATCTTAAAACAATGGCGACTACACTCATTTTAAATATGATATTGAATAATGTTAACTCTATCGCATGAGATGTACCATATGTTATTTTCTCCCCAAGCTGGTTATTTATATTAAAAGTTATACAAAAAGCAGTATCTTTTGTTTAATTGTTGTATATAATGAAGAGTTTTGACTGTAAAACATGTAACATTCCTGTAGAACTCAAAATTCGGTCGAGTTGTAAGCTTGGGGACAGTTGAGGCTTTTTATTTGTAAATAAAGAACTTAATTTAATTTCAATTAAACTATATAAACTAATACATTTAAATGTAACTCACCTGCATATTGCACAACCGGTATCGAAGAGTTTCACCAAAGCAACCATTTACTTCATTACACTTCCTTATTTGAAACGACGTGCCTCCATCACATGTTCGAGAACATGGTGACCATTCTGACCACATCCCTTCCTAGATTCACAATTTATATATTATCAAAATTAATATCAAAGAAACACAATTGAAAATTACGGTATCAACGTTTTATGCTAGTTTGTTGCAACTAACAATGAATAATTCGTAGGAATCGAAATCAATTGTAACTTTTTTATTAGAGCAACTATATTATAAATAACCAAATACAAACATATGTGAATATTTGCTGTTTTTGGATTGTGTAACATTTTAACATTTAGTTCTCAATTTGCAGTGCACAAAATATTTAACTATATATGTGACGTTAACAATAAAAGATTCACAATACAACCTATTTATTCAAGAAATTAAATTAACTGATATTACCCTGTATGGATTCTACAATCAGTTGATTGGTAATTTGTAGAATTATAATACAAATTACGGCATCAAAGATAAGGAAACACATAAAGAAAGACTTATTTAAAAAAATAGTATTATATAAATTAAAAAACTTGAGAATATAACTAACGATTGTTAATAAATAAAGCAAGCAACTATTATATCATAATACAACATGCAGTTAATATTGATATATAATTCAATTATTTAAAGTATAATGTAGAATTTAGAATCATCGAAATAGTCAGACGCGGCATTAATGAAGAAGGTTAAAAATTTACTTGGGATAATCAAAGCTAAAGTTATCAAGTAATCGAATTCTAACGGCGATATTCCTTTAGTATAAAAGTAGTCCTTAAAAATATTGAATTGCGACAAACGCTATAGAAAGCTGTTGTGCGTTTTTGAATAATAATATGTGAAAAGTCGTGCCTGATTCCATTACATTCCGCTTTAAGGGATGACTGTGGCGCGTACAAATAAAAAACTATACGTTAGAAAAGGGTCTAACAATCAAATCCTAATAGTGCTATTACTTAAAAAGTAGTCCTTAAAAATATTGATTTGCGTTAAACATTGTAGATGGCTGTGCTTCGTTTACAAAAGGTAATACGCGTTAGGGGTTCTTAAAATATATTGCTTGGTGCTACTTTTTAATAACTGGTGCGTTTTCAAACAATAATACGCGTTAGAATGTCTTATGTGGAAAATTAGTGAATGATTCTTTTAAATTCCGTTGAAATGGATGGCTGTGGCGCGTTTTAAAAATAATGTTATGCGTTGGAAAAACGTCTAGCAATGGATTTCTAACGCCGCTGAGTTTTACAAAAGTAATTGTTAAGAATATTGATTTGCGTTAAACACGATCGAGGGCTGTGGTGCGTTTAAATAAGGTAAAACGTTTTAGAATGTCTTATATGGAAAAGTAGTGCGTGATTCTTTTAAATTCCGTTGAAATGGTGGCACGTTTTAAAAAAGTCCTTTTCGTTATAAAAGGGTAATGCACACCAATGCTTACCAAAAATAGTACTTGATGATAATACTACTTATTTGCTCAGTGATATTATTTTTAATTTAAATTTCATTTAAAGAATAACACGGCAACGGTTTTTCAAAACGTTTTTTTCCAGTTTCTGTGAAGTGCAATAGTTAAGTTTATCTTTTTTTTAAGTGACCATCCCGTCAAATTCTTATATGACATCTCCTATTGTGTTAGTTTCTTTTTGTTTTAAAATACTTATGGTTACTTTCAATGCTTCCAGGATCGATAAATATTTCTTGTGAATGGTGAATTTTTCATTATAAAGAACAAAGAATCTTTTTTTTTATGGTTGCCTTCTTCTTAAAGATCTTAAATACAAAAATAAAATAGTAAAGCTATCCCATAACCATAGTACTTTTATTGATACATGATTTTTGAATCAAGTATAAAATAGGAATAAGAAGCTTACCACATTAGATACTTGAAGGTTCTCGAGTTCTTTCTCTTCCTCTTTCATCATATCAAAGGACGTCAGTGGGTCATTACACTTTACAGCTACCTATAAAATAAATAATTATCGATAATTTTTTATTTATTTCTGATTTTTACATTAGTAAAATGCAGAAAGTTTGGTTAGACATTTTAGAAAAATAATAGTACATAAATACAAAATAAAAAAAGTAAACATATAGAAAAAAAATTGATAATTATAATACTGAACGTTGTGATGAAGATAAAATCAAAAATATGGTCATGAGTCAATACTACATAGAAATATGGAAACTTCTAGTAACAAAGCAACTAAATAAGAAAAGGAAAACATATATAATGGAGAAAGGAGATAGTTGGGGGGGGGGGGTGCAGTAAAAAAAACACCAAATAAGTACCAGAAAACTTATATAATTAAAATGTATTATTGGGTGGATAAACAATCATATATATGTCAAAGGGTCAGAGCTGTTCTAATACTTGGAGCTTAAGATAGGAAGTAACAGAGATTAACACTATCATTGTTGTGTTTAGGGTTCAATACTGTATAAATATTGCGATCGTATGAACTTATATATTTATTTCTAGGTTCTGTATAAAATGGACAGTCAATAAGTATATGATTTAAATCGTCACGTGTGTTATTTAAGCATAGAGGGCGATTGTCTTCTGTATTAATTCTGTGGGTTGTTTTATTGGCGTAAACAATTATTTGTTTGTTGGGGGAAATTCAAATTTGGCTTAGAAGTCTTATTCTCTCTACGGGTATATCTGATGTCAGGTATGGCTGAACTGAATTTATACAGAATAAATTTTTGTATAAAACATTGTACTGAGAGCAGAGTGCTCTATTTACACCTTATTCGTATAACATTTTTTTGTATTTATTTATCATTTCGTTTTTATGTTTCAGCATTAGTTGGGGGTTTCGCTCAGCCCAAAGCCAGCTATATCCAAATTCAGATAACATACTCTCAAATTGACTGGCCCAGTTAAATTCGATTACATTAGTAGAGGACTTTTGAACCGATAAAATTTTAATAAAACATATTTTAGATATTCTATTATTACACATTAATAAGATTTTCAATCACCAGTTTATTGTAGGTTAAAAGACTTGCAATTTAAGCATTGTTGAGCTTGTTTCCTGTCTTATTATGTAACTTGGGGTTTGCGTAGGCCAGTAAAAGAGCGATTTGTAAAATCTGACCTGAATTTTCTACATTTTATCCGAGTACCTTATTTCACAGGAGTATAATAAAGTTGAACGAATTAAACTATTGTAAAACGGGGTTTTTAAGGTCCAGGAAGGTGATCTAGAAGTGATTTAAATTTGTGTAATCGAATTCATAGCGATAGCAGCTCTAGCCATCATATCTTGACTTGCCAAATGAAAAAGAGCCGAGTTAGAGAAAACTATACCGAGGGAGCGGAAAGAACTTACAGTTCCAATTTTATTGTGGTTATAGTACAGGGTTTCTTTTTTAATTCTACCTTGTTCTCTCTTGAATATCACAGCTTTAGTTTTGTTTATATTAATTTTAAGGTAGTTTATTTCACAATATTTTTCCAAGACGTTTAGTTTTTTTGGCGCCTCGACTAACGTGTTAGATAGTAAAACTAAATCGCCAGCATACATAATGATCGTAATACCATTTTAATGGTCAATACCGACACTAGAACAACCTTCATCCAATAGATATTCACTTAAATCATTCACAAATATTGAAAAGAGCATGGGTGACAGAATTATTAATAGTTATTTTATAGTATTGGACGACTATTTATTTCATAAAATATTTTTTTGTGTGTTTTAGAGAAGTGGAAAGTAAGAAGGTACCGTTATCATCCAATATATTAGTTAATCCAATTAATAGTTGATTAAAATGGTAATTAAACATGGGAAAAAATCGAGTAGCCAGTTCTACGGCAGCTATAAATGTTTTTTGAGGTTTTTAATAGGATACGTTTACAATCTAACTTCAAACAACAACAAAATATGCCCATTTGTTTAATTCTACAGCTCCAGTGGTTAAGTCTAATTTTCTCCAAAATGAGTTGTATTTAAGTATACGGAATCGAGTGCATAAGGGGCTAAGTAAGGCACTGGCTTGAAAAGAAGTTATTGCTTATATTACAACTACATTTCAAGCCAAAAACTACGAGAATGAAACGATAAACGTTTCAACTAACATTGCGAAGTATAGATGGTTTGTTAGATGATTGTTCATTTAACGTCACTTTATACTGCTATGGCTAATCGGACGATGCTACATTGGGAGCTCTGTCATCGTACAGGCTCGGGTCCCCTGTTTAACGTCCCTTCTGAAGGACGGCGTAACTAAGGATTTTTTACTCCCTTTACAAAACCTTGGGGCCACTTGCCGGACTATGAACCCACGATTTTGAGCTTAGTAGTTTGTTACGCTAACCACTAGACCACAGGTCGCCTCACGAACGTATAGGTTTATTGCAACGTTCATTTCTTGATGAAAGGATTACCAAAATCTACACATTTCCCCTAATAACTTTTTTTTTCCACATTAAAGATCATGATTGTAAGTATTTTTGGAGAATATTAAAAAGGAAACGAATGAAAAATTCAAACTTGTTGTGACACAACTCGAAGCGACAACCTGCGGAATTAATACTCAACTTTTCTAGCAGGATCAGAAGACAGGTTTTGGGGTACAATATTTAAAAAAAAAATTAAAATATCGGTTTTAGAAAAAATGAACTGAGAGAATTTCTGAAGTGTGTCTGTGTCTTCTTGAGAACGATTGTACACACTCATGCATATGTATGTATATATTGTTAAGTTCAAATGGATATATACATAGAAATATTTTTTTTATGTCACCAGACATATATTTTTGAAATTCTATGAAGAAAAGCACCATAAAACGGCAAAATGAACAAGACCGCCTAAAAGGGAATACAGTTTTTATTCAACATGAAAACAATAATAAAAATAACCTAAATGGCTTATTGTGATTATTTTCCTCATGTATATTTGAGGTTAGTGATAGAGATTGGATTTATTTTATGATCGTAAAATCATAGTATGATTTAATTATTGAGGTTCTATTATATTACTCGGATTAGACATGAAAAGGAAAAAGAATTCGGAATTCTATAATTGGATTAGGAATAATACGGCAAATAAAAGTATTGCGTTAAAAAAAACTTGAATTTTAAAGTTTGCGCTTCTTACTATCAAGTTTAAAGAAAAACTAAGCTCTATTGGCTCCTCTTCCTAAGTTGGTCTCTAAACAGGACTTGATTTAGGGAGAAACGTCTCCTGGCTGGAGGCCAGACGCCACTCCAGCTGATTCTATCTCAAAGAACAAATAAAAAATCCGTTCTCACAGACATTTCCCATCCTTCTAACACTTTTCAAATAATATCGACACTTCGCTATATTGAAGTTAACAATAAAATAGATTTTACTGCATTCTTCTACACATACCATATATAAAATAAATATTGAAGGATTTTCTCAATTTTCTAAACTTGGATAATCAAAGTTGTGGTTATCATTATTCTCCGGTTGAAAATTTAATTTATTTATAAAAGTATATAAATTAAGTAATTAATTAAACTACAGTCTCTCAAAGCAGGTTGTCGGTGATCTAATACTTTCTTTGTGTAAGGCCCGACTATATTGCATTTATTAAGATAATTAATGGAGAAAATTATTTACATCCTATTTCGGTAGGATATTGACTTTTTCATTCATACTACTGTGTTATTTAAAGTACCTAACCGTTCTGCAAATGAACCAAAATCCATAATACCAGCAGACGCGTATGAAATACTCATTTAAATCTCATTTGTTTTACATCATTATTTATGTCGAATAGAATTATTAAATAAATACTGTTACTTATTATTAGAGTCAGGGAAATAAAAATCTCCTATTAATATTTATATCAAATTAGTACACATCCAAATCAATTGGTCACCATTAGTTGTGTGATAGCGTTATAAATTCTAAACGTTATAACTTAATGAAGAACTATACCGATATTCTAAATAATAATAATTCTTACATCAATATTCTAAATAATATTTGAATATTACTGTTCTTAAATTAAAATATAAAATATTTTATGAACTAGTTATAAATTATCATTATATAAAATTCAAGATATCACAAAAAATTAAGATTGTAATCAATATGGATCTGGATGTTCAACATAACAAAAAAAATCTATTACTTGAATTGAAATTGGTTCATAAAATAAAAATTATAGTAGTAATAGAGAAGAAAAAACAAAACAAGACAAAAAAAAACCAAGAACAAATTGAAAGAATAAAAAAACAAAAAACAATTAAATAGGCAGTCATCAGGACAAGGGTCATACTGACACTTCGAACAGTAATCATATCTGTTTATTAATTGCTATTTTTATGGTAATAACTTTTGTTTTGAAGAGAAAAGATTTGCCCTGGACGGGATTCGAACCCGGGTCGTCTGCTTCTCCATAGCAGTGCTCTAAACCACTGAGCTACCAGGGGTTGTTACCAACTCAGACAAATAGGATCGGCGAAGAGAACGGATTAGTCTGACTTGGATACGACCCCTGGTATCTCAGTGGTTTAGAGCACTGCTACGGAGAAGTAGACGACCCGGGTACGAATCTTTTCTATATATTCCCTGCTAGGCCAAATCTTTTCTTTTCAAAACGAAAATATTTAAAAATAATTAAGCTGCACAAGCTTAACACGAAATATCAATCATTTAATTGGTATAGTAAATAGTATATAGTAATATTATTTATACCTCACCTTAGTATTTACATAAAGATGATTAAAAGAAATTGTATAACTCATATACAGGCCGCTAGGTATCGCCAGGTGTGCTGACGCAATGCCACATGTTTACCCTCTCCTGAAAGAAATTTTCCCTAAAGAAATCTGGAGTTGTGCCTAATTATTTAGTGCTCCGCAATACTTTTCGTTGTTTTCACTGATAAATATAAGAAAAAATAACCGTTATTCGCACTTATTTCTGTAGTGTGCCTGTTGCAACGTTAAATTGAGATTTTTATGGTTATAATAACAACAAATTATTATTTCCGTTTTTTTAAGTTTTTACTTATGTGTCGAACTGTACAAATTTCATGTTAATTCAGTACAATTTTCAACCTAAAAGTACCTTATAGATTGTTTAAATTTAGCGTATAGAGAGGTTCGTGACTTTCATTATGGCGCTTCGCTTCCATATAACTGCATTTCATAATACAAGAAGCGTAGCATATGTTAAATGTAAATAAAACGGGTAATTTTGACTTGAGTAAATCCCTTCATTTTCTCTTTTAGTTCATTTTAACACTATTGTTTTAATATCATATATCTTATTATATGTCTATATCAATCTCGAAAAAAATATTTAGGTGGAAGTTGCATGTACAATAGAAATACTGAAATGACTGGTTGAGTCACTGCTTAGCGTTCGAAGAAATAGAATAAGAACCAGAATAGAAGGAATAAGGGAATGAAAGGTAATTGTAGGAGGGAATTATGTTTGACGGAAGGAACTAAGAATGAGTGAAATTATCATTGTCTGGCTAGGTTTGATTTATTTAGACAGTTATTCAATATTGTTAATTTAACCGATATAATCCACAACTTATATATATATACTAGCTTTTGCCCGCGGCTTCGTTCGCGTACAATTTGGTCTGTCACACAAAGTTTCGTTACAGATCATTTAATATAGATAATTTAATTTTTTTTAACTATAAGTTACTCGTACATCCAAAATTTCAGATGTGTAACTTCAAAACTTACAAATTCCATACAATCTTTGAACCCCTCTCATGTTAAGGGGGACCCTTGGACGTGGAATTATCCAAATTCCTTTCTTATTGCTCATTTGAGCTATACAAAGAACCTATCTGCTATTTCAAGATGTTAAGTTCAGTGGTTTCAGCTGTGCGTTGACCGCTGGGTGTGGTAGTCAATGGGGTTACGGTTTTACATAAACTTCGCCTGTGTGGTGTGTTTATAAAAAGTAGCCTATGTCCTTCCCCAGGCTTGAGATTATCCATACCAAATTTCGGATAAACGGATCAGCACAGCCGTGAAACATACTATACATTGACACTGATTAACAAACGGGACGGGTAGAAGTTACTTTCATGTACTGTTATTCGAGTCAGTAAAGGATTATTATAAAATGTTATTGAATTTATTGAAAAGGATTACTTAGTATAACGTTTTCACTTGTCGTAGGACAGCAGCGAGAAATTAAAACTGAAAGGATTGGAATAATGTACACATGTATGTATTTTATCGATGTGTTTTTAGTTTTGGCGGTCCTACTTACCTACTGAAATATACTCCTGCAAACTATGTTACTTGATTTGTTTGGTTCAGCGAAAACATGTAGATTTTGCGAGTAAGAAACACGTGAGCAAGCATACAAACTTTGCCCCCCTTTTCCACCCCCTTAGGGGTAGAATTTCGGAAAATCCTTTTTTATCGGATACCTACATCATACAAAGAACAAACCCTCCAAATTTCAGGTCTCTACGATCAGAGGTATAGGGTGTGCGTTGATTCGTCAGTTATTGAGGACAAAACATTTTATATGTATAGATAACATGATACGAATTCCCGTATTTTCCTTTTTTACGGGTCGATTTTCAAAAAATAAAAAAACACTTGTTTCTTTATTTTTAATATAGAAGCTAAATCTAAAATTGCCTGGTGCGAAATGTTGAAAAATGAGTTTTTTTTTATATTACAAACGTTTGCTCCCCTTTCTCACCCTCATAGGAGTAGAATTTCGGAAAATCCTTTGAAAAATCCCATCGAGGACAAAGCATTTTATATCCATAGATAAGGCTGGTTAATGAGGTCCCTCTACACATGATGGATGTCTTTGTCTTATAGTTGTTGTTGTCTTATTACTATATTCCACTATCACTAACAGTATCCATGACTATTGTTCTAACAATAGCACTATTATATCTAATGAATTGAAAATAAATATACTCCAAGTTAGGCTTCATCATAATTTTTATGATGTGGATATGCTATAAGAAATGCGACCAACAAATGCTTAATGGAAATAATATTTTTCTAGGATAGAGTAACTCCTGATACCACTTTCTTTCTTACACACTATGCATTTTTTTAGGAATACAATATTTGTAAAAAGACACGGATAGCACCTGTGAGATCTGAAGTACCTACTGGGGCTCACACAGCCTGAATAATGTCTATTTTAACCGGAATTCTAAAGATATTTCATGTTCCACTTTGATTTTGGTTTGCCCCTCGTATCAGTATGGTCAGTGCTTATTAACTTTCTCGGGATTCATTCGTTTCTAAGCCCAGCAACTTTAAAAGCATTTCCTTAAGGAACTGTAGGAAAGATAAAAGTTTTGCAAATTCTAACTTTTAAGTTTCTTGAGATAAGGACCGAACTATGTAATTGAATATGCAAATGATTTTACTTTTTGTTTTTTTAAAGTTACCGTAATTAACAAATGTTTAAATGTCTCCATGTATACAAATGTATTTTCATGTATATCTATCTACGTTTATTTTAATCTTTGATGTCTCTGCTGCTAGTTATATCTTTTATTTTGCCATTAATGTTTTTTTTTCTGGGACATGGTTTACCATTTCACCTAATTTCCTTTACAGTGCATTCAACTTTCTAGTTTCCGCGTTTTATTATAATTATATCAATTTACCAGTCTACCAAAATATGGATATTTAGAACCAAGAATTAATGCTTTTAAGATGATAAATAATTATATGCATTAATTATCGTATAATTGTAGTTTCCATTATTCAAAACATACAACTGCTGCATTTTTATAATTGAAGACATAAGAGGATGGAGTTGCTAAATAACAAATTTTTAATATTTTCTTATATCAGGAATAAATGTGTTATATTCTTATTCCCGTCTTGAAACATTAAAACACAATATTCTTGATTGATAGTTTACATGAAAAACAGTTTAAAAAATAAAACAAAATAATCTTCTATAAACCCTAGTTGTTATATGGGTTTCTTTCTTCCTAGGACTGAAATATTCCTCAGCGATGCTACAAGGTTACAAGTAGAAATTACATCACAGTGCTGGCTGGGACTGGCAACTGGAGTGTCTAAAAAATCTCTCAGATTTTGTTATTTCAAATTAAGGCATCCTCAGAAATAAGAAAGGAAAGGAATAAAAAATATTTTGTTATAATGAATAACAACTAAGGAAATTTCTGAATGTACACATTTTCAATATAAAATAGCCTTACATCTAAGATTCACCATGAAAATTATGTAAAACGAGAGGTATATTATAACTAAATTAATTATTTTTTTCATAATGGTCTAAAAATTTCCGTAAAACAAATAAATGATTTCTGATGAGTTATTTATTTGCAAACAAAAAAAAAGGATTCTTGCTATTTCATTCCTTCCTATTTGGAAATTATTTTTAGTTCCCCTTAATCACCTGGTTCTAACTTATCTCTTTACCTCATATTTTATTTTTCATTTATTTACAAACTATTTTTTTTGCTATGTGAAAACATATTATATTTTGTATTATATATATATATATATATATATATATATATATATATATATATATATATATATATATATATATATATAAAATTAAATAATTAAAAAGAACTATAAATAAAATATATATATATATATATATATAAATGAAACTGAACTAGTTGAAGTAGTTTGGTGTTACAGCTTATCATTCGGAATATTGTTAAAATATCTTCTATTGTGAAATATTGCTTATAAAATATAATACTTATAAAATCTATATACGAGTATATAAAAGAGTTCGTCCTTACTGAAAAGACCATCGCAGAGCCAAAACGGAATAAGCTAAAGACTTGAAATTCGGACAGTAGGTACATTTTATAAGGCCAATGCGCACTAAGAAAGGATTTTGGAAAATTCGTCCCCTGGTGAAAAGGGTGAAAAACGTTAAAAAATACAATTAAAAACTTCATTTTTGAAGCTAACACTATGAAATTTTAGATTTAGCTTCTACATAAAAAATTAAGAAATATGTGTTGTTTTTTTATAGAAAATATCGTAAAAAAAGAAAATACGGGAAATCCTATCATGTTTTGTATACTAATTTCTACTAATATTATAAATGCGAAAGTAACTCTGTCTGTCTGTTACGCTTTCACGCCTCAGATACCGAACCGATTTAAATGAAATTTGGTACAGAGATAGTCTAGAGCCTAAGAAAGGGCATAGGCTACTTTTTAATGCGAAAATGGTTGTAAGGGGTTGAAATAGAGGATGAAAGTTTGTATGTAAATTTCTTCATTTTAAAGCTAAAAGCTTGAAACTTATTTTTTAGGCTTTTAATTAGATATAAATAAATATGGCATTCAAAGTTTGTAAAAATTTTACCCTTTAGGGTGTAAAATAAAAATAGGGGATGAAAGTTTGTATGGAAATATGTAAGGTTTATGTGGCTAGGTGAGGAAATATACCTAAATGTGCCTTCCGGTGAACGGGCAGACATGTGTGGGCAACTAAGGTGTGAAACGCGTGCGAATATTAAAATTTTTTTAGCTGCAAATTCATTATAATTTACTGCGAATTGATTACAATACGATTTTTTAACACGATTTTTTGTTTTACTAAATTAAAGTTCTTCGTGAAATAAATAAACAGTTTTTGGGTTAGGTTATTAAATATTTTTTTTTAGTTGGGTCGTGTTTTGTTTATTTCATTTTTCAAAATAAGATTACTTTCGAATTTAGTTGGATGTTATTACGTCATTATTATTTCTTGTACATTTGGATATTAGGTAGGTACCTTATAGCGGTAACTCTTTGTAATAACGAACAATTTCAGTTAAATTTTTCGTTTTCTTAAGCTAACTTAAATAAAGTAAAAAGATTTTGTTTAGAATCTTTCGTAAAAGACTATTGTTTTCGTTAATTTTAACCCTAAAAATATATAAATTTAATTATTCTCCTATTCCCCTCTACTGCGTGAGGGGACTTCATACCCTAGCCTCTCATTCAGGTCCCGGCTCCGAAACTGCGCACATCGCTGCTATTTTAAATTTAACTATTAAAACTAAAGTTAAACAATGTATACAGACAAAATAAAGTATTCAACTATAATATAAGGTAATGAACGAATTTTTACTACTTCATATGAGAAATGAGTTTGTTTCAAAATAATTTTATAAATTGTATGCCTGTAAGTAAACCATTCATTAATTTACTTAGATTTAATTGTTTAAAATACTTTTTTACAACGTTAATATAACCCTAAAAGTTAAAGTATAGACAAATCAAATAGATTATTTGACTATAATATATGGTGATAACCAGATTTTCGCTATTACAATTTTTTTTTTTTAATTTGATTTCTTTTTTAACGTCGCTTCGACTGCTGGGGGCCATTAGCGACGACTATTGCAATTTATAAATGAAATAGTTTTAAAATACTTTAATAACTCCGATGTCTGTTAAATGAACCATTCTTTAATTAACTTAGATTTTACTACATAAAATACGTTTTGGTAAAATCTCTGTGTTTTGGCAAAATATGGGAAAACAAACAACGTTGTTTATAAAAATGTACTTAAATAAGCTATTTGTAGTATAACATTTATTTTAATCTATGTATGTATTTTATTTGCAAAGTAATTAGCCTAAAAAATTAAAAATGCTGCCCGAAGTCACTATTCCACGCGGACGAAGTCGTGGGCACAGCTAGTAATATCATAAAAGTGATGAATCGCAAAAACAGACTGAAAAAACAGAGAATAATTACTTCTGATTGAAAGAACGAGATAAAAATTTAAATACTCGACACCTAATTCGAAGAATAAAAGCGGCGTATTATTTGTTAATAAATGTATTTCTATTAGTAGGAGCTGTTGAGTAATGTTACGTCACACATAAACTTTTGTGTTGAACATTTCAATTTGTTTTGGCTCGAACGAAACGTTACGTCTACCATATGTCTTTACATATTTTTTTCCAAACATTTTATCCAAGTTCAACAACATTGAAAAAAAAACATATTCATTTTCATTTATACATTACGAGCTGACTCAAGGTATAATAAAAAATAAGGAACATAATCAATAATTAAAGTAAAATAGATTCGATTGGAGCAGACAATTGTAAACTAGAGGGACAAGGATGTACTTGACACAATATGAAATCTCTTGACACAAGAGAGGATAGCGAAAATCAATTACGGCTTAAAGTTTAAAAGGGTACTGGCCAATGACAGAATTATACTTGTACCACTGTTATGATTTAATTAAATCCATCAACAGTTTAGACTTTAGACAAGTTAACTTACCGTTGAGTAGGGTGAGAGCCGGAAATATCATCGGAAATATCTACAAGAATTCTTGCTTCCTAAGTAAGAAAATAATTATTTACAGGAATTCAATATTTTTCCTTTCTATTTTTCTCAATATAAATTTGAAAAAATTCACTCTGGGTGTCTGAGCTATCAGTGAGATGCTACTACATACCGCTCGTTAAGGAAAATCCTGCATTTAGTATATTTTACATTTCTTTAGAAAATTATATTACTTTACCGTTAAATAACACAAATGGGCTAATATATATGCATACTGTTAAATTTCAAATCCGCTTACAATATTAGAAAAAGCATATTTATATCCAATAGCACTTTTTCAATATTCAAGATTTTTTTATTCCTAGTACAATTGCATAGAATAATGTTTTATTATTATTACAAATGCACTTTTAACTGCTGCATATTCAGCTGAAATATTTTTGGATTTGTACAGGGTATTTTATGACCTTATACACAATAAATAGAATAAGTATTTATTTTTAATTAACAGCATATATTTATTTAAGTAGATGAAATACTATATGATTCGTAATATTTATGTATTACTAGTGTTTAGTAGCATTTATTACATTAATTATGTTATACATAAATCGGGCAATGAGTTAGAAACTGTTTCTTTAAAAACTCTTTTCATAAACTAATTTAGTCTGACTACTAAATCTGAAAAAATGTTCTATATTTATATATTATATCAACTTATTGTTTGCTGATTAAATTACAGAGAATAATGGTTTTATTATTACAAATACTGAAACATTTAAAACCGTTGTCTATCCAACTTAAATATTGTTGAATTTGTACTGGAGATTTTATGACTTTATACCCATTTTATTTTTTATTAATTGTTATAATTTTAAATATTTTAATTTTGAAGAGAAAAGATATGTCCAGGGCCGGAATACGAACCCGGGTCTTCCATGTTTTCGTCATGGTGCTCTACCACCTGAGCTATCCTGGTTCGTACCTCGGTCAGAC
Source organism: Arma custos (assembly GCA_037127475.1). Lineage (NCBI taxonomy): Eukaryota > Metazoa > Arthropoda > Insecta > Hemiptera > Pentatomidae > Arma > Arma custos. The sequence continues at coordinate 71,523,721 of CM073761.1, read as the reverse complement.
AAATCCATTCTCTTCACTGATCCCATATCCCCGTGTTCTCGCAATTTCCGATATATACAAGGAGAAGAATGTTCATTGAACATTACTTTAATTAGGATCTTGTTGACTTACGTCATTATATATTTTTATAATTTATTTTATTTTATTTTTTTTATAAATAGTTATAATTTTAAATATTTTTATTTTTATTGTGAAGAGAAAAGATGTCGCCAGGGTCGGGATGTGAACTCGGGTCTCCCATGTTTCCGTCATGGTGCTCTACCATCTGAGCTATCGTGGTTCGTACGTCGGTCAGACAATCCCAGCCCTGGGCATATCTTTTCTCTTCAAAATAAAAATATTTAATACTATTGAATTCGTATTATTTATATATTAACAGTTTTTAAAAGTATTCACTTGAAATATTTTATACTTGAATCGAGTTAAATAAGTTAAAACCAGATTTTGTAAACTTCTTTCTTAAACTATTTTATACTGAATTAATAGACGATTTGATTCTCAGCGATATGCATGGGATCGTATTCAGTGCTTGAAAAATGAACTAACAATTGGTTGTAAAAAATAATTAAAATCTATAACATATTAAGTTAAACTAGAAATTGTAGTTTTAAAATTCGCTGAGTTGTAGTGTCGATTGTTCTGGGTTCAAATCCGGCTGGAGAGAAGACTTTTATTTGATTTGTTAGCAGCCGGAGATGAATCCTATACCAGGTCTTTCCTGGGACTCACCCAGCCTCTATGAAGTGGGTACCCGAAATAAGTGGGACAAATCTGGTAGTTGACCGTGATCTAGAACAAATCACCAGATCGTGAAGAAACAGAACAGTCTTAATTTTAAAAAAAAAAAATTTATATATTGGAATTTACAACTGTATTATAACAAGTAAGGGGCAGGAATGTTACATAGAGGCATGGATAAAGTCAAGTAGAGAAACTGCCCAGAAGTAGTACTCAAATAACAATTTCAACTTAGAAGGTTACGAGGCCATCTCCTTTTCAGACGCCACGGAGGATTGTGAGGAATTGAAGAAGTTGCTAGGTTTGAAACTAGCGGGTTTAAGTCAGATCGATATATGTTAAAAAATAATAAAAATGTATGTGTACTTTGTAATGTAACACGCATTATTAACATAAAAGCAAACAAAATAAGTCACTTTTATAATGTAATTAAACGAAAAAAAGTCGCCATAATCAAAGGTATAAGGGGCAATTTGAATACGTTTTTATTCAGTAGTATTATCTGTAAAAAAAAAAGTAAACAAATAAATACAAAATAATTTGTTCATACATTACTTTTGTAAAATTAATTAATATACAGATATAAATTAACGGGAATGGTATGTTAAATCATCTTGAAATATTTTGAAACCGGGTTTCAAACGGTTAAATACATCTATTTAACAACCACCGTGTTCAAATAAGCAAGCCACGCAAAATGTCCCGTGCGTGTATATGTGCGTCAGCTCGTGTGTAAACAGCCTATCTGAAAAACGGAGTGTGAAATTAGGTATATGAGTTAGTCATGTGTCACAGAGCTCCGACATTTCCAGTAAAATCGGCTAATGGAAAGAGCCGTTTTATATCATCGGTTTTACATTTGTCCAATATTAATGTACAATTTAACTGCCTTCAGTAACGGCGTGGTAGTTGCCTTTATTGAAATAGTCTGATCGGATTCGACAGCCGAATTTACAAAAAGGCTTCTAGGGTTTTCAGTGGTAAAGCAGTTGATGAAAATGGAAAAAATTGGAAAAATTGATAATTAAATAGATAATATAAAGAAAACAGAAGAACTATTTTCTCAGCTTGAAAAATAATCTTTAGAATTAAGAGTATTAGGTCATATATATTAAAATAATGTTTAAAAGCTTAAAAAACACGTATCAATAGAAAAAAAAACACTAAAAAATAGAAAAAAGCGTGGGGTGCTTGATATTAATTGCTATAATAATATATTTATTAGACTGGTATCGTTAAAAGTAGAGTCATTACAAAAATATCTTAAAAAACACCTCTGAACTACCCCTTTACAAAATCATATTGGTTGCTTAATAATATAATGGTGTTTGACATAATAATAAATTGTCGATGGTAGTTCTACAATAGGAGTGTCTTCAAAAAACAAAATTGTTCCGCAACCAGGAGACATTCATTGCTAGAAAACGTTCAGCTGTGCGATGAGATTTTTCCTAGCACCACTCCAATCTGTACAGTACTGACTTCAGACGAGCTCTAATTTTTTCCATTTTTTCCTCAGGCAATCCTCCCCAGCCTTTCTTCTCAATCAAACATCTAAGAACGTTGTCAAATCTTGCTTCCTTTTCACTCTCTCTCCATATCTCATACAGCATTTCGTAAGTGACTAATTCGTCCATTCTAAAATATTGTAACATTTTTTAAGATTTCGACAAAACGGGCAAATATGGGCAAACTTTTCTTGTCATGTTCTCTTCTCTAGCTTCCTAAGTTTACGTTAATACATAGAGCAAGACGTGAATCGACGTAATAAAGAAGTTACCTTCCTCCAAAATTCAATAAGTGTATGATTTTTTTGAATTTTATTCGTTTAACTTGAACAAAATGTTTAAGCCCTTTAAATTACACGTATTCTAATATAGCCATGTCAATACTTACCTCAAATGATGTATAAACAGAGAAAAATTCACAAGTTGAAATAACTGGAAAACAGAACCGTGCACACTGATGAACAAAGAACGAATAAGTGAAGGTTTGCACTATTCCCTTTTATTTAAACGTTGAACAGGCAAGTTTGGGTGTTAAGTACGACACTTATAGTGGCATTAAAATTTTAACTATTTTGATTCCAATATCCTCAGACATTGTATCTGTCATATGTAGTATTAAAAATCCTTGAAAAAAATAGCTCATTTTTCCGATTTTGTCCTCCTAGAATGGCGAAATTTCACACTGTGCAATGGTTCGAAATTCAGTTATACATAAAAAGATCCCAATGGGTAGATCTATATAGCTATTAGTATATTTAATAATTAATCTGCCTCACCCGAATCCGAACCAGGGACCAACAGTTCAGAAAACTCAGCGCTTAAAACTTTCAGCTGAACAGCTCTTAATAGGGAAATAGCTAAAAATACATAGAGCTATTAAATACATAGAGATGTGCTATTTGTAGTTAATGATATCTACTTTTTTTTTCTTCGTATAGACCACTTCAGATTACGGTAACTTTACATATAACTGTATTTCCCTTATGGTAACGTAGATACTTTATAGAATATATATCTGCTTGGTCAAGCTATGTTTTTTCATTATGTACCGGTATCCAAGGAAAATCAGCCTTCTCTTCTATAGTATCAGAAATTCTGCCTTTAAATTATTGTAAAAAAACAAAAACAATAACAAATAAATAAAACAAACGTTTCCATTGAAACTAAATGTAACTTACATGAAGCTGGTTCGATGTTTTGGTATCAGTTCCGTAGGTTGCCGCTTCGAGTTATGTCGCAAGCTTTAAATTTTCATTCGTTTCCTTCTCAATATTATAGAAAATAAAAATAATTTAATAATTACTGTCTGTATACAGATTTAGGAACCGACTTACAGGTTCTGCTTAGGGTTATATCATCTTCTATACTTCGAAATGGTTTGCTGAAATGTTCATTTCATTACCGAAATGCATACATTTACCATAATTGTACTTTTTTTTTCATACTGAAACTCACGATTATATTTATTTTCGAGAATATTAAAACGGTATTGTTGTTTATTCTAATCATGTTGTAAGAGAAAATTGTGTAATACATGGAGTTTCGCATAATCCGGATAAATGGGGGTTCTAACGCAGTAGGATTCATCTCTCTTATCCGACATACCAAGGAATAAAAGTTTCATAAAACAGGATTTGCATTCTTTTGCATGTATGCTCTCCGGGATCGACCGTTTGAGGGTTTAGTCCTCGATGATCAATACGTCGAAATATTACGACAAAGGAGGGTATAAAGAATATATATAGAGAGAGAGATGTAAGTTGCTCTAAGCGAAAGCAAAGTTGGCCGAAGCGTAATGAGAAGGTTCAATCAGGCCAAGTCAGAGACCGACTTACAAATAGGGGATGTATTATTCAAGGGGCGTATAGGTAATATTGACGTAGATTCTATGAAGGGCTCGTCTCCTCCACTCTTTGAATAAAACATCCACTGACCAAGCCTTCCCTTGTCATTAACCTTAGCCGTCCCTTCCTCTTCTAATTATCCATATATGTGTTAGTCGTCCTCCATATCGGGGGAATATTTCTACAGGATCCAATTCTTCATATGTGCAAGCCTGGGAAATCTCTGTAAGAAAACCGACGTCGAATTCGATGACAACGAAAAACGATAACTTAGTAGAATACAATAGAACAGAACAGAAAAATAATTTTATTCTAGTACCAGGTCCCTTAAGAATAACAAATGTGTAACAAAATATAATGATTATATGTCCCCGGCCTAAGGGCTAAATTAGTAAATAATATATTTAAAAAAGTACTTGAAAATAAATATAAACTAAAACGTATGTTATGGTAAAGATAAATAAATCGAAAATAAAGATCCTAACAATATAAAAAATATATATTGTTAAAGTTGAAGAAAATAGACAGCAATTCATCTATTACTTCTGATGGACCCGAGCTATTAATAATAACCGACTAGAGATCATCTGTTTGCGAATTAAGGAGATGCAGGAAAGCTTGGATTCGAATGTAGATATCTTAAGTTAGTGAGTTCTTAAGTGTGGTGAAACGGGTGAGAAAGGAGCGCTCAAATGTTTAGATTCTGTGGGAAGGAGTATAAAAGTCGGAAAGGCGAGATGTACCAGGGAAAATTATATATAAAATACTGTAGCATTAAAACTCATGAAGGCCCCTAGTTCATTACAGGGTAGACTGTTACGGTGTTACTGTGCAAGGATGTAATTTGTCAACAACTGACAGGCTTATCCCAAAATTAACTCTTTCAATTCAATTTTCAAGTAGATTTTTACTATCCATTTAAAAAATATTAAATCTGTTAAATTAAAATTAAAAACCTGTACAACTACAACTTATCAGACAATGTAACCTGAGCTTATACAATTGTATTTTTATCACATTATGTTTTATTTTATTTATAATTTTATTTTTTCCTTATTATAAAATAACAAGAAATAAACACGAATCTGAGTGAACATACCACCAGTTTTATCAAGGAAATGATATTAAAAAACTTCTAAGGATCATTAACTTGACTTGCTTTGTAATGAAAATAAGATATAATTACAAAAATATGGGAAGATTTAAAGTAACAATGATCTTCAACACAGAATTTTTTTTTGTTATTATATATTTATTATAAATAAATAAATATATACTTAAGTCTGTTTATTACAAAGAGCCTTCCTCTGGTTTTCTTATATTCAGGGTGTCCCGAATTTAAATGGCAAAACTTCAGGAACTTATAGGGGACCGAAAAACTAAGACAAAAAGTCCTTTAGAGATTTGCTCGTTTTTGCTTAGTTTTAGAGAAAATCGCAAAAAAAGAAACAAAACAAAAATGTTACAGGTAGCGATTATCACCTTGCAAAGTTCGTCAGGCTAGGTAGTGAGATATGTAAACACTTAATGTTATCCTTTACATTTTTTTATTTGTTTACATTTTGGCTTCCTTCTAGGATTATAATTCCTAAATCAGTCTTCAGTCAGTTATTCAGATATTTTTGTGTGAATTGCATCAGCCACAATGCCGCATACATATTCTAATGTTGAATACGCTGATATGATTTTTGTGTATGGTTTCTGTAACGTTAATGCTTTAGAAGCGGTGCGGGAGTATGCGCGCCGATTTCCAAATAGAAGAGTGCCTAATCGAGGAGTCTTTTCGTTAACTTTTAATAGACTACGAGAGACTGGGTCATTCTTAATACATAATGAAGGCGACCAATTCCTGGCGGCAGTGAGAGCAGATTATCGGAGAAGAAATTGTGTTCAACGCCACTTCGATAACAATCCTGAGACTAGCATCCGAAGAGCATCTGCTGCATTAGCAATATCGCGGCAAGCAATATGGCGAACTTTGAAAGGTGATAATCGCTACCCATACCATCTTCAAAAAGTTCAGAATTTATTACCTCTAGATTATGTGAAAGTTGGGTCATGCTTGACAAGCACATCAAACGGACAACAGGAGCTGAAATGAGGTACCTTCGCAGAATGGTCGGTAAAACAAGGAGGGACCGAGTGCGGAATACAAACATAAGGGATCAGCTGCAGGTAACAGAACTGAAGACCTCCATTGAAAAAAAACAGCTCAAATGGTTCGGCCATGTCTGTCGCATGGACGAAGAATGGCTTCCTAGAAAGGTTATGGAAGCCCGCCCGATAGGCAAAAGACCCCGTGGACGCCCGAGAATCCTCTATGAGGATTATGTCCAAAGAATAGGAGGAAAAAGAGGTAAAACCCTGGCTCAGATGAAGAGGAGTTGTCGGGACCGGGAGGAATGGCTCCATTGGATTGAGGCCTCTCTACGCTGAATGGCACAAAAGAGGTAGCGAAAGAAGAAGAAGAAGATTATGTCAAGAGATTGAATTTTAGTAACTGGTTTCTTGAAAAAATTCGCGATGATAATTTTTTTCCATTAAAAATTATATAGACCGATGAAGCTACCTTTACAAGAGGAGGAATTGTTAATCAAAGAAATTATCATGTATGGGCTCTTGAAAATCCCAGAGCTATTAGAGAGAAAAGGTTTCAGCATGAATTTGCTATTAACGTTTGGCTTGGAATTTGGAACGGATTACTGGTGGGACCATATTTTTTACCTGAAAGATTGAATGATATCACATTTACAAATTTTTGGAGAACGACTTTTCTAATTATTTAGATGACATTCCCTTAGAACAGCGGATTGAAATGTGGTTCCCACTCGATGGATGTTCAGCTCATTATAGCAGAGTTGCTCGAGCTTGGCTGGATATAAATTATCCACAACGATGGATTGGACGTGAAGGAGTAGTACCTTGGCCACCCAGATCACCTGATATTACAACCATGGATTTCTTCGTATGGGGAACCCTGAAGCAGAAAGTTTATTCGGTGTCAATCAACTCAAGAGAGCAATTAAGAGACCGAATCATAGATGCAGTGCACCAAATATCATCAGAACAATGTTTAGCTGCAATTTATCAAGTGAGTGCTAGATGTAATGCTTGCATTGGTGCAATATTTACATTAAAAAGAACATAACATAAATATAAATGTAAATAAATAAGTATAAAAATGAAAACTTGTTTTGTTTCTTTTTTTGCGATTTTCTCTAAAACTAAGCAAAAACGAGCAAATCTCTAAAGGACTTTTTGTCTTAGTTTTTCGGTCCCCTATAAGTTCCTGAAGTTTCGTCATTTAAATTCGGGACACCCTGTATAATAAAATGATAAAAGAGTAAGCTTGGAATAATAAAAATGCAACAAAATTCAAGTTCATTGAAGTTGTCCCTT
>CM073761.1:69430764-69638764 GCA_037127475.1 Arma custos | reverse complement strand
CTCATTTTTAAATTATAAATTTAACTATTCATATATGAAATGATACAAATGGATACCTCTAAATGGTTGCAAAATAATAATTTCTCAGTAGTTTGTTCGCTTAAAACATACTAAAAATAAATGAAAGGAAGCTGTTTTTTATTGTAGCAGTCTGCGTTTTGACCATTTTATACGGAAAAGATTTTTTTACAAATTTTTGGTTGAAATTCCTTTTTAAAATAAAAAAAAGTGGAAAAAAAGGTTGAAAATTAATTTCGTAATAAAAACAAGAACATAATAACTAAAAATAGAAACATCCTACATTCTTGCTAAGCAGTAAATTCAAGTAACATTCCTACATTGCTTTTTACATTACTACTAAAATCCTTATAGAGATTACATTACGACTTAATTTAAACATTTTATTTAAAGTTCACCACTAACATTGTTATAGTTTTGAGGTTCTTAATTTTTTTTTAGTTTCACTTTTTTGATCATTTTCTCAGGTGCTTTAGATATCTATCCAGTTTTCTTTAATAATTAAGGAATAGGAAATTCTTTCCTAATTATATTATATTCAAATAAGTGGCCTTTGAATGTTCCTTAAAATAATCTTTGCAAGAATATTAAAAATTACAGCACTTTAGCGGTACCGATAGGCAAAATTTACGATTCCCTCTGTTGCATCATCCGATTAACCATAGCAGCATAAAGTGACTTTAAATAAATAAACAACAAAGAAACCCAATGCGATACATAACGCTATTATTGAGATTAACAATATCACTTTAATTTAATCATAATTTCTTTTTTGTTAGAACTTTAGCCATAATTATATCTTTTAACTTTTAGCGAATTTCTAAAGTTCTTTCAGGGACTGAGAATAGTCAAATTTCTTCTCATTGGCTGCTTGTAAATAATAAACCGTAATCTTTTATGTATCGACCATCATTTTTTGATCTTCCATTTTGTGGTTATGTCTTTTCATCTCTTCTGGTTCCTTTTCCGCATCTTTCGCTTCGTTTAGCGCTTTAGATATAGAAGAAGAACGTCCGATTAGAGAAGCGATGTTGTTTATTGCTATTATAATTGGATATTGTTAATGCAATTGTTAACTTAACTTTAGCTTTCAAGGTGTATGCCAGGGCCCAAGCCTAGGCCTCTTTGCCTATCTAAAAGTAAAAGTAAAAGACAATAATTAAAAAAATTGTTTATTGAAATTTACAACAAGCAAATATAATGAATAGTGCATAATGGCATGGATAAAGGTAAGAAGCGTAACTACCCAGTAATAGTATTCTAATAACAAATTCAAACTAGAAGGTCACGGGGTCATCATGTTTTCTGAAGCCTCGGAGGATTATTGGGAATAGGTACCTAGGTTTGAAACTAGCGGATTTGAGGGAGAATAAAGTTTGTTATGAAAAGACTGATATCGGATTCGAGCCAAATCAGCAACAAATGGTACATTGAGGTCATTATGAATGACTTTATTCGGAACAAAGTAAGGGGCGTTGAGGATTTTACGAAGGATTTTTGATTTTAAGGATTGGATACGAGAGGAATTCGATGCCTTGTATGTTAGAAACATATTGTGCATCTTAGATGAAAATAACCGATTTTATTAGATCCACAGTAAAATAATCGATTTCTTTTTCTATGAATCGAACTGTTCACAAAGACTCGCATCTGTCATTCGGTGGCTCCCCTCACAAATGGTCTGTGGCTCTAAATTACTCACAGCTCTAGAATCTAAAGCTAGTGGAAAGAGGCTATCGCGTATTTCCATTTGACAATTTAACGCTTTCGGGACATTTATTCCATGAATAGAACTTATTGAGCGTGAGTTAGCATTCGATGAATGGGCAACTGTTATCGTGGACCAAACGTAATAGAATAAAATATTCAAAGTAGCTCTTAGTTCGAAAAATCCAAAGACCTCATGGAATCATCGGTCATTGCGATATTGAATAGAAATCACTTGAGCAGTTACTTTTGCAAGTAGTATAAGTTTTAACTAACCATTGGTCTCCTTTTTAATATTCTCGAAAATAAAAAATAATCGTGAGTTTTAGTATGAAAAAAAGAGTTTAAAAATTAAAAAAAAAAAGTGAACGTTTCATCAAACATTTTGAAGTATAGATTATTATATAACATAAACAGTATGTGTAAGTCGGTTCTTTAATCTGTATAGAGCCAGTTATAAAATTATTTTTACTTCCGAGAATATTAAGAAGGGAAAGTTAAAAGTTTTTGTGACTTAACTGGAAGCGACAATCTGCGGGACTGATACAAAAAATGAGTTAACAGCAATTTTAATAAGATATACACACCTTCTCTCTATATTTATAATCGTACATTCAATGGAGTACAATTTTATTTTTATGAAATAAACAATTCAATTTTAAATATAAAATATTATGCCAAAAATAGTTTTTTGAAAGTGGAATAAGTCCATTCTAAATAATTATAATTAAAATAATTTTCTTATTGCAATTTTTATTATTGATTATTGTGATTTCATTGTATAAAGTTATGACATAAAAAGAGAAGAGTTTTCTGTAGAAGAGGCAATAGCAAACAGGAAAACATAGGGATGTAGAAATTATAAACTATACTTTAAAATAATTTGCTGGAAGAAACTTAAAAGGGATTAACTTCATAATTTTTTTATAAAACTAGTATGGAAAAAAATGTTTTACTTAAAATATTTTTTTATTTGAAAAAAACCCTAAATACTTCAGCAAAACTACTATTCAAAAGTAATTTGCATTTTATTCTTGTTTATTTATATCGCTTTTTTAAATTTATATGTCTTCATTATAATTATTTTTTTGCATTAAAAATCCATTTGGCTAAACCTAATGCCTATGAAAATATGGACTTAAATATACTGTAGTTATTGTTTCTCATGCTACTAATGTGGTTTTAATCCATTTGAAGCTAAAAAATCGCTTATTCATTTTAATGATTATTATTTGATAATGAAATTTAAAAGGATTTGTAGTGTTAAAAACATCATTAATAGATTACCGTTAGCATATTTTTATATTAACTCAAATGCAAACCTTTAAATATCTCGATAAATGAAAAAATGTACATGTACCACTTCTAAAAATCACAGCTCTTATATTGAAATCATTAGTCGTCCATACTTATGGATTTACCTGAACCCGTATCACGCATAAGACAAAAATAGTAACGCATAAGATCATAAAATTCATATTAAATTCGTCTCTAGTGTACAGAACTGAATGAGTAAAAGTGAGGATCAAATATAAAAAATTAATTTCAACAAAACGTTCAGTGCTTTTTACCAAGTCAGAGGTTACCAGAGTATCTTAAGATGTTTCGCATGCTATACTAAAAAAACAACACGTTTTCATTACTATATCATAAAAACATGTTTTAAATTCTTGTAATGAAATATATACCACGTTCAATGAGGGCTGTATTTTGTTTTATAATTCTATTTTTGAATGTATCGATGATAAGATAATATTACTATAATAATAAACAATAACAATAAATTATAATTGTAAACACAAACCGTAATTAATAAGAATAGTTCAATATGGTTAAGTATCGTACATAACATTCAGTGTTAGGACGCGTTCACATTAAGGTGATATAAGAGGAGCGATATATCGTAAGGAATATACTACTATAATTTATTGCTAGGAATATTGAATAAAAGTAGCCGATAAATCGGCGCGACCTCAGTGATCAAATTTGGTGGGTGCTCATTTTTCACCGCTTCAGTTACAAAAATGAGCTCAAGTGAAGAAGACATAGTGTTTTATTGGTTGAGGCATTTGATGAGAAGAAAAAGAAAATACCAGATACATCAAGAAACAAAACAACTTTATTTTCCGTATGCGGCAGTGGAATAGTTCTAGATGGTTTCATGGGCTTTCACTAAATAGAAGAGAGTACTTACTGAATTATATTTCTTTCTCCCCGTAATATCCACAGTTCGAAATATCGGACGATACAAATCGCTGAGACTCCGAGAGATATGTCACTTACGATATGTTGTGCAATCACGCCGGTACGAATATTTGTTATCGTCTTTCTTTAGATGTCGTGAACTTGTCTGTGCGTATCGCGTAGTGCATATCGCTTACGACGTATCGATTATTTTATATTGCCTTAGCGCGGCCTTATTGTACACTAAAGGCTCAAGGCTTCATCAGATGGAAAATTGACGATTATGAATAAAAACATAAGTTGTCCCCAGCTGAAAAACATCGACGCTTTTCTTCATAATGTATAATTTTTCTATTTTATACATTGTATTTATATATTTTATACATTTATATTGTTATATTATAATAATATTATATTTTATAAATTTGGTACGTTTAAAGTTGATGAATTTATTATGTACTATGTAAGTCATACTGTTTTTATGTAAATAGATTGATTAAATTTTGTTTAATTTTATTTCATTAAGTAAATTTACTGAAAAAAATTGCTTTGTTTGTTGATTTAGAATTAGTAACCTGTTTGTATTTCTTGGGCAGGTGATACGGAGCATAAATTCTGGGAACCTCTATCCTGGATTATTATTATTTAAGCTCAACAGATTAAACATTTAATTTAACAGCAATTTAATTGAATCTATTTAAATATTGATATTCAAGACTGGATAAGCAAACCATTTGACACTCAAACTGGAAATACATTTGCAAACTTTACTGAGTCAATAAAATGTTTGACGTTTATAGGTATAGCAAAAATCTTTAGTTGAGTATTTTTGTTATAGTAATAACCTTTCATATAAACCTTTTTAATATAAACAATTCTATTAATAGCACATTAATAACACAATAATAGCATTTCAGTGTTGAATAATGATTCTGTATCTGTTAAAAGTAATTATTGATAAATTGCAAAAATTAATTTTCATAATTCTTATGATCGTTCTAATATAATATAATAGTATGCAATAAGTTGTGTTACTTAACCTGCTTCATATTTTTAAGTCATCATATAGCTATTTTGTTTTTTAATCGCATAAATGCAGTGTCAGCTTGACAGAAAAAAAAATTAAATAATATTAATAGGAAAAGAACATTAAATTCAAACGTTGGCGGTTTGTGAATATTTATTCTTGAATAAATTATATTGTTTTGTGTCCTACAGATGACTCTATATGAGTTATCAATCCTAAAAGCGATCGTTATTGATAGAAAATTATTTTTTTCACTTTCCTTACTTAGCATTTTACCAGCGATATGAAACTGATCTCAGTTAATTTTGACTATAGGTTAATTTTTGTATGACAAGGATTCCCCTTTTTTCAACGGTGTTGACAGAATCTGCATCTTGTCCATTGATAAAGCGTCGTGTTCCTTTCAGACTTGGAAGTTATAACTTATGTTCCTTGGTTCCGAAAAGACTCATATCCGAGTTGAGGATACTAGTCGTTTCTATTCAAAGCTGCTGCTCTCCGATCCGCCACACCTAGCAGGTCTCTAGCCTCATGAAGAGCTAAGGTCTGTCAACCCACTCCAGAGTTTGGTGTTAAGGATTTGTTTTTCAGTTGAATCTGTCTTCTTTGTTACGAATACGGCCAATCATAGTCTTCCAAGTCATAGAGATATAGATATTTTGTCGTCTTAGGATGTGGCCTTTTACATTTTAAGAGACTACATTTTGGTTTGACAATCGCACTGCTATTCTTACAAAGACTATCGACAATATAATTTCTAAACCAATATCTATCGGAGTTATAGTATACAGTAAACTTTAACCCTTTAAAATACATAGTGCCACGGATACAACTATGGCCTATCTTTATTTTGCACGAGAATTATTCCTTACTAGGAACTGTTATTCGAGCGATAGTAATAAATAAGAAACATAGCCTGCAGTATTTGTGTTTGGTACGATCATTTAAATAAATCCAAAGTTGTATAAAGCCTCAAAGAGGCTGGTGAAATATAATTTAAGATAGTAGTGGGTATATTCACAGTCTTCTGTGGATGATGAAGATGGTTTGCTTATAGCAACTCATTGTTATTGGGTGGTGAGTTTTGACCAGTAAACATATATATGGTATCCCATATCTGCTACAGTTTTACCAAATTAATATCAATATCTTAATTTTTTTAATATTTCGTATTTGTAATGAAAAAGTTGTTAGGACACAAACCTCTTGTGGTACTTTTCAAACTTTAAAATATTTAATAAAATCAACATTGCATAATTAAAATTATGTTGGATTTATTGAATTTGCATGTTTCGTGTCGCAATGTGTGTTAAATATTCAATTGTTCACGTAGGCTTCCACAGTCTTTGGTATTGTGCGTATGCTCTTTTTCCGGGATGGACCGTGTGGTGTTGGCTTTGTTTGCCAAGCTTTCGCTCATCGTGTTGTTTCAATTATTTTGTTTGTTGAATAAAAATTTGTTCATCTGGCATAAAAACTGGGAATCCTTAACCTAGGTCATTTAAGCTTGAAAAATATCTTATAGATTTTCACGTTCAATTCAGTGTAACTTTAAGATTGTAATATTTATGAAAAACTATTTGAACGTTTCCAAACGCTATTTCAAAACTATAAAACGATTATAAATTATATATTGGAATGCAAGATAAATAATTTAAAAAATGGAACGATGGTTTGTAAACTGTACTTACTATATTAAATCTGCAGTTTGATTTAATCAGTTTAAATATTGATATTCATGACCATTTTACACTCAAACTGGAAATTGAAAATTACACCCTCTTAAGAAAAAAATGGACGTTTATAGGTACAGCAAAAACTACTAGTTGAGTTTTTTTTTTGTTACATTAATAACTTCAATAAACTTTCATCTTATGCAAAAGTTGACTAGGCACAGACCTTTTGTGCTAATTTCGAATAAAACTTTAAAATACATGATAAAATAAAGACAGTTTTATTAAAATTATATTTACTCGATTTACTTAAGTTGCTGTTGGATTTTCTTAAGTTACATGTATCGTTTCGCAATGTGTGTTAAGTGATAAAAGCTTTTTCCATCTTCGCCTAAACCATGTGTTTCCATACTATATTATATTAAATTCCAACAGATTCATTATTAAAAATATTGAACGGGCTACATGTACCGAAATAGTAGAGGGACATTGACGCTATTGGGATAAAAACATTTAGGCCAGCAGCTGGGAAGGGGGCTGAGTTGGAGATTATTGATTCGGAGACGCAGTAAAATTGTAAATGTATTGTTCGGGGTTTTTCAGTAGAAATGGAAGGGAGGGGTGGTTTAGGTCAAAGTATGTTCTCCACCCCCTCGCGCATGCGCACTTTCCTCCCCTTTCCCTTTTCACACACCCCTCAAATAATATTTTCGGCTCAGATGAGGTCACGATCGAAAACCTCCCCGCTTTCATTCTCATTTTTAGGCGGATTCTCTTTCTTCTTTCTGTCTGGATAATTCTACTTCAACCAACAGAGATTCTCTGTTTTATTGCTCCCAGAGACTATATAAATCTCTCTCTCTCTCTCTCTCTCTCTCTCTCTCTCTCTCTCTCTCTCTCCCTCCCTCCCTCCCTTCCTCCCCCTCTTTCTCTCTCTCTCTCCCTCTCTCTCACACATATGTACGCGTGTATAATTTAAACACTTTATATTATCTCACTGTTTATGATAAAAATTTGGTATCTTCTTATGTAAGGTTGTCCCTTCGAGTTAAGTCACAAAAAGTTTAAACTTTTCATTCTTATTCTTTGTTAATATTCTCGAAAAAGTGCTATATGTACAGTTGCTGTCATTGATATTTATAAAAGAATATTGCCTTTATATAAATGCTACATTACACAATTTATAAATACTTTATGATTCCTTCTGGCCAGATATATATTATATTTCTTCATGTTGGTTATTCTAAAGGCACTTAGTCCCAGAATGAAGTTCCTTTTCTATTCTATTCTATAACAAACGTTATTAACATAAATTATGTCGATTACATTAATTTCGTCATTAACCTAGTGATATTGGAAGAAACTATATCGATATATAAAAGCAACATAAAATTTCTAGTTTCTTTCATTTAGAATGTTTATAATGGTCTCGATTTTTAAAGAATATTTTTGAATTTGAAATAATGAAAATCTCAGACCGTCCTAAGATTTCGATTTTTAGTATCCGTCTCGGAGGTTGTCACTTCGAGTTTTACATAAGTCACAACAAGTTTCTTTTTTAGTATTCTAGAAAATAAAATAAATATTATTACTAACTGTACATAGATTAAAGAATCGACTTCCACATACTGTTTGGGTTATACTAAGAGATGTTTAATGAAACGTTTATATCTTGATGATATGATATAAATATACACATAATATACACATTTCCCATAATTATGCTCTTTTTTCTTGCTAAAACTTGCGATTACTTTTAAAGAGTATTAAAAAGGAAACACATGGAAATGAATTTAAAGTTAAAACTTGTTGTGACTTAACTCTTACTGTTTCTTAGGACTTGGATTATTTCGAATTCAAAATTATTTGTTGAAAATCGAGACCATTACAAGCACTCTAAAAGATATCACAATATTTAAGGTTATTTTTATGTATTGATATTTTTTTTTTTATTGTTTTTTTTTACTATCACCTGATTGTTAACGAAATTATCGTATCAATGTAATCGATACTATTTATGGTAATAACCTTTGTTACACTATATAATTGAAATGTACATTTATAAATATATAGCCTCACATAATAATATTTAGATAAAATATTTAATATAATTACTATTATAATATTATTTACCTTTAGATAACGTTTTTCCTTGAATAAAATTGTTTTCAGATCATTTTTAAATTTAGAAATCATTATTCAAAGGTTTCTTTGGGATTCGACCGTGTCGCAAAATTCTTCACCAACGTTTTGCTAGACATGCTGCTAGATTCCTCAGGGCTTAATCTAATATTAATAGAACATCTTCAGCCTCATATTAAGCTCTGAAGAAGCTAGCAGCATGTCTAGCGAAACGTTGGTGAAGAATTTTAAGACACGGTCAAAATCCGAAGAAACCTTTGAAGAAATGATATTTATTGGATATATTTGTAAATATTGGCCGTGTCAATTTAAAAAAGTATTTTTAAATGTTTCTGTTAATTAGTTTATTACTAATGCTTCCATTTGAATAAACGTTATATCTTCTTTGAACCACGCCTCTGAGCTTAAACTGTATTATAACTGATAGAGATAATTATTAAAAACAACACTGATACAAACAAATGTAAGTATATTACTTTAAGCTGATAACATGTATTGATTTAAATAATACCTGATAACTGATATTGACTGTGCAAATAAACTCTTGATTTAAGCGAAATTATAGCAATGTAACACATTGTCGTTTCGGATGAATTACACCAAACTATAATTTTTAAGTTAAGTATCCCATTATTTTTTAAAAAAATTAAAAAGTTGAATTATTACAGCCTCTAACAATGCAGAGACATTTCGTAATAAATACTTGATGTAAGTTTCTCCTTATATTTGGGGATTATTTTAGTTCGATTTGAAGTATCGTAGGTATGATATTAGCAGATAATGAATGCTATAAGGCTATGATTGATAAGAGAACTAGTTTATTCTTCAAAAACAAATTAATATATTACATTTTTTCAAATAAATTTAAATGTTATAACAGCATTGTTTAAAAAAAAATTAAAAACGAAAGACACTAATAAATGTAGTCAATACAAATAGTTATTTGCCCATTGAATAGTAGAGATGAATTTCTAACTTTAGAAAATGGACCTGATTAAAAATATATATGATCAAGAAATCAAATGAAAGATAGAAACAGTAAAGGTTGTTCACAAGAACATTTTGAATAGATGTAAGGAAAATGTATACAAGTATTTTATAAGATTTAACTAAAAGATAAAATAATAATATTTTATATGGAAGGAAAAAATGTTTACTATTTTGTCCATGAATAAAATTATTATTTCATCATTTTTAAACGTCTCTGTAAAATAGGTTATTAGTATTAAGTATTACTGTTAATACTTTCATTTGAAAAACGAATCCCTTCTTTGAACCACGCCTTTGAATTTTGATTCTATTATAACCGAAATGGGTAATTTAAAAAAACACAGAAACAAACGACAAACGAAAAATAAACAAAATAATGCCAAACAACTTTAATCGGCTATGCAAATACTGTTGATTTTCGCATAAATTATAACAGTATTAATATTTTGTCGCATCGCATTTTTGAGATTTGTCGAGATCGATTAGCTGAGATGATCGCATCGTATAGTTAACTATAAATGATAAAGATTTATAATATTGATAACAGAGATTAAAAAGATCGTCATTACCTGAAAAATCTTTACTCCCTCATTCTGAGATTAACCGTAGATTGTCTAATTAAGTGATCGGTCGGTATGAACTTACCCTTTGAATACCGTTTCGTATAGAATTTATTAAACTTCTTAATTCCTGAACGGTTGTTTAATTTAACATAGTAATAAAGTTTTCGGATTATAGACAATGATAACGTTTTAAGAACATTGCTCTAAAAAAATAAATAAAGGAGAATATCTTGTCTTTACCACAAATGGTGTCTAGCGATGCCCCTTATTATTTTCCTTACTTTAGAGGGATGTTCTCTAAGTATAAGTGCGGTTCTTGTTCGTGCGCGGAGCTTTAGTTTAACTATTCAATCAAATTATTGAATAATTCGAATAATAAATATTGTCGGTATGTAAATAGAGCTGCATTCAAGGCACGTGGAACAGCACATATGTCGTTCTTTTTATACTTTCTAAACATTTCTCTTAGGCCTAATATTGATTTTCTGTCAGTAGCAGCTTAAACAGCCCCCCCCTCCCAACTCCTAAAGAAAACTTTTACCATTCCTCCGAATCCAAAGTACGCATGAATATGGCTTTCGAATTTAAATAGGACTTATGATAGAGGAATGGAAAATCATATTAAAGAAAGTAATTTTAAAGAATTCTCAATAGGAATTTTGCACAACCCATAAAGGGTCTTGGGTTCAGAATGTGGTATAGACTGTCCTGTTTTGAGGAAAACGGTTGTGTAGGGAGATAATCTGTCGGTGATCACTCTCAACCACCAGGTTTTCCCGCTATTAAGCCACTTTATAAAGGGTGGGTAGATATATAAGGTATAAAGCCCCAATAAGGTCTATAGATTCCACAGGGTCCAAATATGGTGGTTAACAAATCAAATAATATATACGTCACTGCCGGATTTGAACCCGGGATCGCAGCAGAACTCAGTCTACCACTAAGCTATCCCTCTTCCCATAATATATTTTGCTATAAAAAATAAATTCTCCGCTGGATTTGATTTCAGCATCATAGTATAGAAGAACTGATATTGGACAAGCTCAAAAAAATATTTTTGCACTTTTTAAAGGCTGGGTGAGCCACAAGAGGGTAGCAGGAATCTTATAAAGACTGTTAAGGATTTGAAAATAGTCGATATTTTAAGATCTCATTTTACTAATTATTTTATTTTTCTTAATTTCAGATGTTTTTGAGCATCTACATACATACTTTTTATCAATAAATATCACCTTTTTATTTTTTCATGTTATTAATGTGAGTAAAAAGTTTATAGACACTAAGAATATTAGAATACAAACAACATTTTTTTTATACTTTGTGATTTACTGCTCCATGTGTGTAAAAACATACCCCACAAAGGAGGTGGTTAGTTGGTCACAAATAACTTAAAGTTCTGAAAAAAAATTATATTATTTCATAGGCGTGGATTTTATTTTTTTTCGAATAGCTAAAGTATTTAGCTTTTTCGATGGTTCAAGAAAAGGCTCCTCTCTCCCCTGCAATAAATCGACAAAAGTCAGCCAAAACTTAAAAGAGAGTCAACAATTATAAATGGGATCCAATGGCAAAAATCCCAAAATACTGGAACAAAACCAACCAGTCGACGTTTCTCCTATTCCCGGTATCATCAGGAAACTCATGTAAAGAAAATCACATCAAAGAAGACAATGTGGAACACATCTCACGTTAACAGTCCAAATAGAAGCAGCAACCTTGTACCAAGACGCTCTACAGACAACTCCAAATTTTTAGTTGAATAGGCGAAACATTTACTGGTTGGTTTTTCTCTAGTATTTTAGAGTCTTAATGCACTATTTTGAGGATTTTTCCTATTGAATCTTAATAATAAATGTTTAACGATTACTTATGATACCTACTTATGAAATAATGTCTAATTACGTATTAAAGTGAAAGTATTTTCATCGATTATGTCAATCTACAAACGAAGTATTGAAATATTTGCAATATTGTTACATACGTATTAAATTGAAAGTATTTTCATCAATTATGTAAATCTACTGTCGAAGTATTGAAATATTTGTAATATCGTTATAAATAACTGTAACTAAAATTGAGTAATTATTTTTAAAATTACTATTATAAACATAACAATGTTATTATTAAGTATCTATATCAAATATATTCGTATAAAAAGTTAATTAATATAGAAGAGCAAAAACTCAAAAGAGACATTAAATTCTTTTTAAGACAAGATTGGAATAATACCAAACATGTAAAACCCCAAAACACTAAGATAAAAACAGGAAGCAAGAATGCCTGTCGATATCTTCAGGACAGAAAGAGAATTATAGCAAATGAAATAAAAATAAAAGCACGTCCAAACCTCAAAATACGAGGCACCAACCAGAGACAACAGAAGATAAGAAACCATATTAAAATGGAAAGTAAAGGTACAACAGAAAAAGGACAATATCAAGAACCCAGTGGACTTACGGCTATTCCACATAATATATAAATATCTATAAAAGAGCAAAGGTTCAAAAGTGACATGTAATATTTGTTATACGAACTGAAATATTCCATATAAAAAGCCTTTAATGTAAAATAAAAACAGAAAACAAAAATATCGATATTTCGCCAATCAACCCATCTTCAGGACAGAAAGAGAAAAATAGTATAAGAAAAAAAATGGTGTATCTGGTTTAATTTCTGAAAGGAAATACAAAATGAAATCAAATACCAGCCTCAAAATGAAACGAGACACCGACCAATTTCCGTTTTCTGTTTTTATTTTACATTAAAGGCTTTTTATATGGAATTTTTTCATACATGTCTTAATAAAAAAAATTTAATAACAATTAATGAATTAGATTGTTTTTGCCTTTACGTAGCAATGCAATTATTTAGTAATTATTGATCAGGCTGGTATCTCTTCTTTTGTTCGTTTTGTTTTTTGTTTTCCATCGAAAGAAGTAATGTATTCAGTATTCAGCTGCAAGGAGCTGTAAAAAAATCTATTTTTATATCATTTCTTGCTGATGAAATAAATTTATTTGTGGAATATAACTTATCTTGTGCATCCGTGGCTGCACTAATTATTATTAAATATTGCATTAATTTAAATATCTACATATACTATTTAAATAGGTAATTTTGGTATTGTTTTGTTTATTAGGTATTACATCATTTATGATAAAAGAACTTTAATTTTTAATTTAGCTTCATTATTTAAATATCTGCTCCCATCATCATGGCTGTACTTAAGGATCATTAAAGTTTCATAGAAACCACATTGAGATGTTCTATTTTTCATTATCAACTATTTTTTTCTTCATAACTTCAACTTGTTTGTCTTTTTATTGGGACCAAAACGATATTCATTTGGTAAAAGTAGTTAATGATTGGACCCTTCAGATATTTCCCATATATGTATATGCATAGATGTATAAGGCATTTAAATAGGAATTTCTTTTTAATTTTTATAGTCAGGAATAATATTAGTGAAATTTAAGGTCTATAATACTAGTGACCGAAAAATCAGGCTGAAGCAACATTCTTAAAATGTACTTCTTATAAATGTTTGTTCTAATGCATCGAATAATAATAAAGACTTTATTTAATCTGGGACAAGTCCCTTTAGAATAAAAATGCAAAAATAGAATATAAACTATAATGTCTTTGAATAGAATACAATTACAATTGATTATTTACTAAAATAAAAAAATGAAAATAAAATGGGAGTTAGCTCCAATGACAATTATTCTTTTGAATAAACAGATTAAAAGAATGAAAATATAAATAAATAAGATAACAATAGTTTTAAAGAAAGATTAAATAAATTTTATGAAAAAACAAACAACAAAAATAATAAAAAGCTCTCTCTCTCTCTCTCTCTCTCTCTCTCTCTCTCTCTCTCTCTATATATATATATATATATATATACACAAATTTTATGAAAAAAAACGAATGAAGCAACCAAAAAAAAATGGAGAAACAAAAATGCTAATAAAACAACTATAACTTTTAATTAAATTATAAGAAATTGAACAACTATTTTCGATATATGATATAACTATAGTTCTATAATTCGATGTAGTTTAATTTGTTAATGAATGATTATTAAAGAAGTGAAAAAAGAATTGGAAGATGCCATGGAATAGTTTAGAATCTGACATGCAAACAAACGAAGAAGTGTTTCTGCGTCAGTAAAGGGGTAAATGTCGACCAACAATACCTATCGGTAATGTGGGTAGGGAATTTTGGGACTACCTTACCACGCCGTGAACTTTATTGTTTTGAATCAGTTCTTCGTCATTTATTATTTGAAAATTTTTTAGAAGCAGTAAAATGGATTCAACTTGGGGAGATAATTTATTTAAATTATGCAAATTTATGGAGAAGAAGAAATATCGTGAAGGAAAATCTAAGAGAAATAACTCAATTTCGTGCTAAGCTCCCATTACATTACAGGCGGCACTGGAAATGAGATAGACAGTCAATTTAAATAATTTAATGGTCAGTTCTTCATAGAGTTTTTTCCCTCTTTATTCCTTCTTGATCAATACTCGAATACATTTTCTTGCCCATGAAGATTCATTCCCTTCCAAAAATAGGTAATTAACTTAATCATTTTTTGTGACGGTAATACTTATGCAATATTTTGGCTCTCATGTTTACGAAATTCAGAATATATTTGGTCATGTTGAATATTTTTTTATAACAAAGAGTCATTACGACGTTTCATTACATTATTTTGAATGGGGACTTCTACACAAAGATATGTGCATTAAAGATAAAAGATTTTTATTATGAATTTTTTTTTTGTTGGTACTTTCAACCGGCTAATGATTTTGAACGAGCACCGCTCGCCACTGGCGGATCTAGGAGAATTTTCAGGGGGGGCATGCGTCAATGTGAATTTGTTATCAATGTATGCGATTCATATATGAATGAAGATACATAAATTATCAATTTTTAATTCAAGACAACTGAGGCCAGAAAAAAATTACATGGATAAAATAAGCTCCTTGAGCAAAGCGTTAGCTATCTATATGTGAATGAAAAACATAAAAGGGTTCGGAATCGCCGATTTTGGATGCATCCATTGAGGAAACATTCGATACAATGAATAATTTTGGTGTGTAAAACGTGTTTTTTTCTTGTTGAAAACCAACTAAAATTCAGGGCAATATCAACTAATGAGAACTCTAGGGGGGGGGCATGGCCCCCATGGCCTCCCTCAAATCCGCCTATGCCGTTCGCGTGCGGTCGGCATACTCTAACGCACCGACCCAAGCGCTGCTCGCAGATTTCGACTTCGTATTACATACGACAAATCGTGCTTGCCAGTCGCTACTTGTCATATGTACCGGCTTTTGCATATAATTTCTTTTCTTATAGTTTATACAATTTTTAAAATTTTCTGTAGGTGTTTTTTGAAATAATAAATGAATGATTATAATTATAAATAATATAATAAAAAAAATGAACATGATTTTTTCGATTTATTATAAATTTAAAAATGATTTTTTCGATTTATTATAAATTTAAAAATGATTTTTTCATTGTATAAAAAATGAAAATTTCATTTTTACTCAATTTCGTATGATATGTTGATTTCTATTTATTTTGATTAGAATGATGTGAACTATATTGAATATTATATTGAATAATATTGAAATAATAAAACTATTCTTTGTTCTATTTTTACTTTATTTTTTTTCAAACAATATAAACTTTTTAAATACAAAATAAAAAAACTAATGTTTTTGGTTACATTTTTGTTTAAAAAACCCCAGCGTCAAGGGATTAATAGTATGTTTTGGTAAATTTGACTTTAGGGAGTCCCTCCCGTTGATATATTATTTAATTTTATCTTTTAATCTAAAACATTTTTACTGGTTTATTCAATATAAATTCTCCAGGACTGTGATCCTGAAATCAAATCCAGCGGAGAAAACAATTTTTTATAGCAAAATATGTTAAAGGCATTTTTAAAATTTTTTTTTTACCGATGTTCACAATGTTGTCTATAACTGAGTTAATGTTTCGGTTTTGAAACTATTCGAAATTAAGTTAAAAATAGTATATATCTTACAAATTCTACAAATTTAATTGAAATAGCTGAATGATTAACATCTCAGTAATAGATTATGAATAATAGAAGACGGAATTCTAAGAAGATATTAGATATTATTATAATATTTTGTGACAGATAAAATGTAAAAAAGTACTGTTTAAGGCATTTAATACTAGTCCTTTGGTCCCGGGTTCGTGACCAGCTGTGCATCTACTTGTTTATTCCGTCATCAGCCGTGGATTGATACTGTGGGACGATGATAATCTGCTGGGATTCAAAACGCCTCTTTAACGTGAGCACCCATATGTATATAGACATTGCATGTATGTATATTATATTAGTTAGTGTATACAATTCCTCATCAAAATTATGAATCCTCAAGATACTAAGGACTAAAAAAGCTAACTATACTAATATCTCTTAAAAGTGTTGATTCTATCCTACCCTCTTTAATAAAATCACTAACATTTTATTTTATCATTATATCCTTTCTGATTAACCCCCAATCCTAAATAAACATTATATATCTTCCGCATCATGCCCTTAAGAGTATCCTAATGTTACCTCTCAGTTTTAATTTTTACATTAATCATATTCCATACTCAATTCAACACTGTTCCCGTTACCTATGTGCGAATTACTTCAAAATCTATTCACCATTTCCTCTTTTTCTGCTTGCAATGCTTTATCTGTTTAGGACATTGGCTATTAGCATGGGGATCTTAATTTTGTTTGTAGCACTTCTAAATAATTGGACAGTCGTGATACCAAAGCTTTGTATTAAATTATGCAACCAGGAGTTCCTCCTTCACCCTGGAAATTCGGAGTATACGGCGGCACACCCACATCTTTCTTCTCGAGTGTTTCCGTCATTGTCCACGCTCCCGCACTATATAACAGTACATTCTTTCCTCGTTGTTAGTTACTAATAGAGTTCACCAATTTTCGGAAAGACTTGGAATAAATAAAAATAGAGATACAATCAAAATTGGATTAAATAGGACTAATGCTTTGGCTAAATGAAGGATTTAAAGCAAAATGAAGACTCAAGACATTTTTATTGGTTTCAATGCTTCCTTAACTATTTTTTAATTCTTCCACCCTTCCTAAATTATTTCTTAATGAGCAACCTGTAAACAACACGTCGCTCAAAGTTCCCGAAAGTCAATATGGACCTTTATTTAATAAATATTTAATATTTGCTTTATAGCCATTAAGTTACTTAATCATTCTCAACATCCTCTAAATCCTGCTGTAAGTTCCTCGTATCACTTATCATCCTACGTCATAGCACTATGACTATATCTCAAAATCTATCTACATCAAATATATATTTGTATGATCTCTCATATATGATTCGTAATCTTATGGAAACCTTTCGAATTCTACTTTAAAGACGAATGGATATTCCCTTTCACCAGTAGAGAACATCTATTCGATTTTTTTCTGTAACAAACCACCAATGCCAAGTACAATAGCTATATTTATGATTTTCGGAAGTACAAGTCCACAACCCATTTATAGGAAAAAAGAACCACTCTTTCTTACCTATTTGTTCCTTCCCTAATACTAAAACACTCGATCGGTCGAATTATGGACTTGGTTTATAGACGCTCATTTAATGCAACAGCTTCATTCAACATGATATTCACGACTTTCTAGGTATTGCAGTCGTACTCCTAGCCGTCGAATGCTAGACAAATCTAGATTAATTCGGAGAGTTGTGCTAGATTAGTTCGAGAGTTGTGCTAGTGTCTGGCTACACCAAATATGAATTATGTAAATCAAGTCATTTGGGAGTGGGATAGCTCAGTGGTTAGAGTTTCTGTGCCGAAGGTCCAACCTGATGCATTTAATTACTCTGTTAACAGCCACGGATAGAACCTGGAGGATCTTGAGACCCACATGGGTCTCACTCTATAAAGTGGGTACTCATACTTGGGAAAAAATCTAGCGGTTGTGCGTGATCTCAGACAAATCACCTCCCTCCACAATCGTTGTCCTTAACAGTACAGAATCTACCATGGACTGAACTACAAATCCTTCATGGGTTGTAGATTAAAAAAAAATCAATTCATTAATCTTTGTAGCCTCATCTATTGTTCACAAGGATGTTCGTATACTCTAATCATTAGTAATCAAAGGAGGCGAGAAAGAGAACATTCAGGAACATTTCGGATGGGAGATCTCGGGTACTTCGGGGGAAAGAATTGCGATGTCTATCTTATTTTTGTTGTTCTTCAATAATTTCAAAACCTTCAATAGTTTCTAAACCTTCGATAAAAACAAGAATTCACTAATGTATAAGAAATGGTGTTAATTTAAATGAGACTTACAATTTGAGGTACCAAACGAAATGAAAACCAGTGATCACTCGGCAAAGGCAAGAACCATTCGAATGTCCATATTGCATAAATTATCTCATACCGGATATGACGTTATACGCTGTAGCTAAAAATATTTAATTTATTGATTATTATTTTTAATATAATAGATATATATTAAAATAATATATATATATATATATATATATATATATTATTATTATTATTATTATTATTATTTGACGCGAAACAGTTATGAAAGACTACGCGACTATGACGCAGGTTTTTTTATTTCTGGGCCCGTCTTTTCCTCATGGTTTCACTGAAGGCTTTTCTTCTTTCTTCTGTCCAGATCTGGGATGGACATTTTTTTCTGTCTGCAACTAGAACCGCATTTTTGAGGAAGTTTTTGTATTCAGTTCTGTTTTCTAATAAATATAGTGTTATCCCTTGTTTCTGTGTTCCTTGTTTTATTTGTTCTGTGTATCCTTGTTTGAATTTGTAGCATATAATTTTGGTGAAATTTTTTTGGTTTAGTCTCTCCTCGTTCATCCTCACCATAAAATCTGAGTCTTCTAACCCTCATTTTTGTTTCCAAGTCACTCATTTCAAAGTAAATTTCTTTGTTAGATTTCAGCCGGTATCCTTCTGGTGTTACTTTGGGCCCGTGGATTCTCCTAAGAATCCTTCTCTCTATTTTAAGAAGTTTATCTTAACTGGGAAAGCCCATAGTCTCAGTCCCGTACAAAATCACTGGTTTTACCTCTTTATTGTAGTGCCTGATTTTGGCCGTTTTGGAGAGGCATTTTTTATTATACATACTACTCATTAAGTAGCATAAATTCTCGAAATTTTTAATTCTGTACTCCGTGCTTTTCAGACTAATTTCTGCTTATTATTTCGCCCAGATATTTAAAACTTTTAACCACCGAATTTTACCGAATTCTGTTTTCACTTCTTTCTTACTAAAGTGGGGGTCTGTAGTCATAAATTTGGTCTTTTGAACGGAGATTTTAAGTCCAGTTTTTTCGGCTACTTTCTTCAAGGAATTGATTTGCCTAATTGCGTCTTCTTCCGACTCTGCCAGTAGGGCTAAGTCATCCGCAAAATCCAGACATTTTACCAGTATATTACTCTTCTGATTTCCTACTTTAGCCCCATAATGTCTTCATAACATTGTCGAGAACAACGTTGAAGAGAACAGGTGAAAGTACGTCACCTTGTCTCATATAATATAATGAGAATATCAAATCATCAAAGTGCTTAAGGAAAATCTAACATCGTTCTTATGGATAGTAATGGCTGATTATTACTGATTTTCGAGTTATGGCCTTATATATAAGCAAAGACATTTGATAAATTTATTAATTATTATTCTTAAGAAAACATATTATACGTTTGCAATATAGTAAGAATATTATTTGATCAAATACACCAAAGAAGTTGGCCTCGTGACCTTTTTAGTTGAATGTGTTATTGGAGTACTACTACCGAGTAGTTTCTCTACTATCCTTATCCATGATATTATGCATCATTTTTGCCATTATATTATTTGTTGCATTGTTATAATACATTTGTAAATTTCAATAAATAATTTTAAAAAAATACACCAAAATACGTTTATAAATGCCAAACGAAAACTTAACGTCGTTCTTATAAACATTAATTGCTGATTATTAATTATTTTCGAGTTATGACGTTGTATGTTGCAACAAAAGACATTTAATGAATTCATTAAGTATAACTTTGAAAAAAATACCATATGAATTTTAAATTATGTTATGTTTTAAAGCATTGTCATAATATAATTACAATAGTATTTGACTAAAATACATTCACAAGCGCTTAAAACAACCTACTTGTTACTAACCTAACAGATAGTAATTGCTGAAATGATTAATTAATGATGAAAGTATTTCTTTTCTTCAATAAACATTTAAAATAATTGATGCTACAATAGGGAAAATATTTTTATATCTCCAAATTTCTCTCCACACTAAAGAGGTTCTTCTTATCATCTTGTCCCATTGCTGATTTTTTGGTAAAGGTCCATAGATTAGATAGAGTTATAACCAATTTTTTTATAGAATATTTATTTACTTATTAGCTGTAATATTTAGTAAGCTAGTCAGGAATTTAATAAAATCCATTTATCCTGCTTTGATCTCCTCCGCACACATTCTGTTATGCCCAACTTCCTTGCCATTCCTTATGAATCCTTGTTACACTCATTATCTCGTCATGGAAAATTAGTTATTTTGAAATATATATAGCTTCTGGAAATAGGTTTTGACTGTGAACAAGATCTTGCGATCATATATACAATTATACGTATGATATTCTTAGCTGGTTCTTAGATTTATAGATAGTATTGATATCAAATAGCTGCCCGGAGTCTTCTGCGACTTCTGAACTCGAACAGACATATACCTTGGGTTTAGATCAATCTGTCACTGTCCTGGAACCCGAATGTACGCTGGTGGGAAGGGCAATGGTGAATCAACCCCACAGGGACTAGTTATGGAACTATAGGCCGCCTACCGTTGCAGCATATGTTTGCAAGGCGAACCACATATTGCTCATGAAAAGATTATTTTGGCTAGCGTATGTTTGGAATTCCATAATGTGTTGCAAATCGAATGAAAATTGGGAAACAGTGGGAAGAGAAACGTTCCATTCTGGCGGGAGAGAAATTATTAGTTATAATGAAAGGAATATAGGAGTCAGGAAACCGGGATCTAGTTTCCTGTTAATAGACTGAGTGTTTGAATTGCAGGAGATCGTAAATGTAGAAAGGGTCCTACGTGGTGATGGTCAAGTATAAGAAAAGTCCGAGGAATTTTTCTCTACGACTGTTGGAGAATACCCATTTTTACTGGCTAGTTAACCTAGAGGTGGCATACAAGACCGCCACGAGGTTATAACAATGTGACAAGACAAACATTTAGAATGCAGTTAATAAAACGCATCAGTATCTGCTCGAATGTAATCGAGGATCCGCCGAATAACCGCCATAGTTGAAGTAGGGGAAGATATGTGAGGCTTTCGGGTTGGTTGTGGAAGATGTCCGGAATGGTGATATAACTAGAGAGTACTTATCGATCTTTTGAGAGTTTGAGTGATGTGGGGTTTCCAGAACAGTTTGGTCCATAGGGATACCACCGATTTTGACAGAGGAGCTGTCTAGAAACGGAGTGACATTTTAGGAATAATTTAGGAAGAGGAGCGATATGCTTGAGGAAGGAATGAGAACCTATAACAATATCCAGAGTTCTCACAGCGTTAAATTTTAATTTATTCAGGTTTGTCGAGGCATTTACCCCATCCAGAACATCCTGAATATTGGAAAACGCTGTTAATATTTAAGAAGGAGTAAAGGATGAATAGCTATACAATACATCGGCATATATGTGGTTGGAACAACTGAGTATTAAATGAGGGAAATTGGTATAGGAATTAGGACGAACCCTAACCTGCTCATGCTGGAAGGATTAGTGAGGAAGCTAGGGTTCGACTAGGAATGGAGATCGTTTTGTTCGGAAATGAAGGATTAAATAGTGAATAGTGCTGTTGTATGAGGATAAGGGTTTTAGTTAGAATTTAGATGAGAGCGTATTGTACGAAACTGGACACGAAACGCGATGAGAGGGTCAAGTAGTTCAGCCTTTCAGAGGAAACTAACATTTGGATTTGAATTATTATTAGAGGTGTGGAAAGGCTAAAGAGGATGGAGATTAGACAATAGTTTTTAGCAGATATAGTATTAGAATTATTTTCTAACGCTCCTCATAGAAGAGTTTGGAAATACCGAATTTTGGAGAGGAATATATATATATATATATATATATATATATATATATATATATATATATATATATATATATATATATATATATATATATACTAAAAGAAGAACCGCTAGGATTTCAGTATCTTTCTAATCCAGATTGGTACAATTTAATGAATACTCATTCGAACTCACTGGATTAATTACGAGATCTTATTATAGAGGAATAAAGATCAGTAGGAGAGTTATCATAAAAATAAAAATTATTGAAATGAAATGATGTAATAAAGACGAAAGGTATTCGTAATGCAAAAGGATGTATAGAAGGTATTTATTTAGTTTATCAGGTGATAGATACCAAGTAGACTGATGAGGTGAATGATTTACAGATAGAATGGACTTCGTGGCACGCTCGCCCACTGGATTTGATATGAAGCTTGAAATTCGGCGAAAGATCATCTGTCCCCCAAGGGTGTGTGAGACCCATCAGCATACTAGTGGCAACTCACAAAAACCGAATGAGGGCATTATGACCTAAGCCCGTGAATCTCTACCGGGAATCGCGTTGTGTGCCATCCGTAGGTATCCAGGATCTGCTTCTGAGAAATAAATGTAAGCGCTCGTTCGCCTGCTAACTTCAAACAGCTGTAATCCTTGGATCTAAAACGATTAGGAACAGTGCTAAATCCGATTGTTAGTCGGTTTGTAGGAGGCTGGTTGATCGGCCCCAATGGTTCGCTGCAATGATTGGGTGACCATCTCTCTCAAGTTATTAATGTCAGTAGGAATAATCGCGCGATCAGAGATCACCAAGGTTTATAGCGCCAACTGAAAAAAAAAATATGTATGTATTTATATTCCGCACTAGTCTCACATAGCAATATATGTACATGCACCAGCTCTTATGATGCACCTGCTTGAGCTGAAACGTTGATTTGTGTTTTTTCTTTAATTACCGTAAGACTTATAATCCTTATAATTTTATTATTACTATTGTTAGTCCTATTGTAACCGAGGATGAAAACTCTCCAAACATCTTTTGCCTTTCTCAAGCTACTGTATCACCAATTGTCTTCCTTCACGGATGATCTTTAGACTATAAGAATTGAAAGTGTTAGCATTTTGTGATATAACCGGCATTGGATTAGTATTGAGTAATAACTAATAACATTACTACATGAATAATACGGTTAACAATGATGATTGGATTTCAAAGTTGACTGAATGCTCAGTAATTATATCGTAAAATATGGACAACCTTGTACTAAGTATATCAAACGAAGTAGTTAAATTCTCTCTTGATTCGGCTTTAGAGGAAACAAAGAGACAAATCGAACTCTTGTTAATTAAATTACAACGAATTAAATTACAAGAATCAATATCGATATCTTTGTATAATTGCCACTAATCAGCGTTAGTTATCATTAATATTTAATTAGATAATGAACCGCTGTTCTCTCAAAGTTGTCCTGTCCTAAAATCGTTAAAATTTAATCGGAAATCGAAACACAAGTGCCAATTATTTCTGAAAAGCATTTCTTCCGTGTGTTCGTTTCACAATTAAATATGCAATACAAGGCCTTATAAAAATTGCCCTGTGTTAATTTCATATAACCATGCCTACCTAATCTGAATAGATGAATACTTTATTATGCTCGGAGTATGGATTTATATCAAATTATAAATATGAAAACAAAATTAAGTAATACGGGGAGGTAACCTAGGGCCTAAAGGCGGGCCAACCTAAATTTTACAAATTATACACCTGCTCATTTAACTGTATAACAGTAGGGTTTAGTAGAGCTACGCCGATATTATTCTTAAAATTGAAGTTCAGTTTAACAATTATTCTATACCCTCCTAGTGAGACTATTATAATATGAGTATCCACATAGTATCCTTTTGAGATGTTGAGTATGATAAAATAGCGATTTTTTATTTTACGTTGGGTTTATTGATGAAAACAAATAGGTTTATAAGAAAGATGACTAATTTAATTTAAATAACAGTCCTAAAATCGAAATATTAGAATAAAATGTAGCTTGTTTTGTAAAATGTAACACAAATGTGTCATCAGCGTGCATAGTGAGGACAGTACTTGGATGGGTTGGGATGTCAGCTGTATATATCGTGTATAAGATGGGACCCAGGACATTACTACCTTGAGGAACACCGGCAGACTGGGCAAAGTGGGAAGAGTAGGAAAAATCATGGTTTACTCTAAAGGTTTATTACTGAGGTAGGAACAGATGATAAGGAAGTAAGTAGAAGTTAAGAATTTACGGAGTTTGTACAGCAGACCCGGATGCCAAACCCGATCAAAAGCCTGCTCTACATCGAGAAAAGCTCCCGTGCAGTACATTCCGCGCTCTAATGCGGATGAGACAACGTCCACCAAACAATGGCATTGATGGATAGTGGAGTGTGATGTTCGGAAACCATATTGGTGATATGGGATTATTTGGTTGGATTCTATGATAGGATGAAGACATTTCAGAATGAGTTTTTCAAGTATTTTGCCCATTATGGGCAGGAATTCCATTTAAATACAAAAATAGAATATTTTGTTTCACGGCTCAAAGCAGTCAAGAACAATGGTTTTATTATTTACAAATTTTTCAAAATATTCATAATTTAACTGATCGAGCACGACAAAAGAGCAAAAAGTGTTGGGTTCAACACATATACGTTACATATTGTTTTTAAAAATTCAATAAGGCGAGAAGAAGACAGGAATGAAATAAAGAAAACAGTCTAATTATTTTTCCATGAACCACTGAGATGAGAATAAATCTATTGCTCAGATTAAAGGATGTGTAAACGTCTTATATATATATATATATATATATATATATATATATATATATATATATACATTTTTTTCAATGCTGATTAAGAATACTAGATACTAGTTATGTGAATTATAGGTCTCATTTAATATCACTGCATTCTCTGTATCGAAATAACAGTCCTAAAATCGAAATGTTAGAATAAGATGTAGCTGTTTTATTTTTTAAAGCGATTCATTACATTTTTCTATTTAAATCAACAAACAAGTCAACTGTGGCTTTTTGAATTTTCGATTTTTAAAAATATTTATAATTTTTAATTGTAATCTGATCGAGCACGACAAAAGCCTTAACAAATGTAGCTCCTCGATTTGATGCTAGGCAACCCCGATAAAATATTACATCGCTAATAACTTTTTTATATAATAGAGAGACTCATTACTATTTATATTCAGAAAAAAATCCCTAATGCGTAAAAATTATGGTGCCCTATTTCATATTGAAATAAAAAAAACAAGTGAAAACAGTTTAAATAGATAGATTGGATTTATAAAGATTACATATCATCTTTAGATAATAATAATTATATTAGTTGTTTAATTTATTTATTTTTATGAGATGTATTTTGAATGTTATATCATTTTAACTTTTCACAGTGTATATGCGTAGTAAATCGTAGAACCACTCGTACTTAGCAAGCAAGCTCTGTAAAACCGTAAATTGCGGATCTTGGTATTACAGTTTTTCCTACATTGTTGATTGTTGTATAAGTAATGTTGGAAAGAGTGATTTTTTTTATCGATATATAGTAATTTACCTAATATCGATAGACAAGTAGTAAAGGGATATAGTAGCTGAAATATCCATTGATCTTCTGATGGAAACAGAATATTAGTCAATGGAACAAGCTCCGTCCTAGTTTATTATTGATGTTTGACTTAGATATTCCACGGAAATAGAAAAAGTATTCACTCTAATATCAGTTTTGTTTTAAGTCGATATAAATAATGGAACTGTATGGTATAGCGTGTATGTTAAGTTGCTCAACAAATTCTGAAATAAATACATTAATAAAGTAGGATCATTTGAATCCATAAATATATTTTCGGGAATATTAAATTTCTGATTCCCAAGATTTGAAAGATGCACATGCAATGTAAAACAATAAAAAAGAAATATTTATTCGAGCATTTTAAATTCTTAAAATATCTTTTTTTAGTTTTATTAAAATCAAACAACAATGTCCCTTCAACTCACAAAGAATCTCGGTTTCAGTAGTGCTAGGAAATGACACATCAATTCTTGTCCTAAGGTTATCAAATATGCGTGGTCAACATCTGCAACAACTGCAATAAATGCCCAAACCCAATGATTTAAATTTGATATGCATAACTGAAGTTTTAAATGAAAACTTGAGTGTTGAGGTTCAATTCAAGAAAAGAGGTTGAGTTTCCCATGCTAAAAAAAATTGATAAAATATAAAAAAAAAAATAACATCGATGTGATTATTTTTACAAGCTGGGAATAAAGATTATGTTACATCTCATTAATACATGAATATCTCATTAATATTCCAAACAACAAACCTTAAGTTTCTAAATAAAAACAGAAAACAAATATACCTTTCGATAGATTGTTTATTCAAGCAGCTTCAGGACAGAAAGAGAATAATAGCATAAGAAAATAAGTACTGTATCTGGTTTACATTAGTAGTTTCATTTTTATATACCGTTTTATTTTTTTTATTATTTATAAATTTTTCTATTGCAATTACTTTGTTTAAATATGTTTGTATCTTTCCTATCCCCCTAAAGAAGCCCTGCAATATGGGTCAAAACATCCGCATTTCAGCATATTTCAGGACAGAAAGAAAATGTCTTTTTTTTTAAAATTTATTTATTGATATAAGCAACTGTATTACAATAATACAACAAGTAAATAGGCTAAGTGATATATAATGACATGATAATGACAAGTAGAGAAACTACCGACTGGTAGTACTCAAATTAAAGTTCAACTATGAAGGTCACGTGGCCATCTTCTTTTCAGACGCCTCGGAGGATTATCGGGAATTGAAGAGGAAGCTAGGTTTGAAACTAAAGGGTTTGAGTGGTAATGAAGTTTGTTATGAAAGGATAGATATCGGGTTCGGGCCAAATCAGCAACAAAAGGGACATTTAGGTCGTTATGGATGACTTTATTCTTAACGAAATAAGGAGCATTGAGGATTTTACAAAGGATTTAGGATTGTAAGGATTGGATACGAGAGGAATTCGATGGCTTAGTGGAGCCCCAAAGCTCTACTCCGTAAGTCCAAATAGGTCGTATGATGTAGATGAGTCTTTTGTAGTTAATTGGGAGCTTAGAGCGTTTGTCTAGTAAGTGTTGAAGTAGCCTGAAACGTCGTGCGGTTTCTTGTCTTTTCAGACTTGTATGAGGATTCCAGGTTAATCGTTTGTCAAGGTGCAACCCTAAATATCGGATCTGTTCTACAGGCACCAGAGGGATATTATTAAAGGATACTGAAGGACAGGAAGTCATTGGTTTACGCCGTAAGGTAAAAGTGATTTGATGCGATCTTTGAGAATTTATTTTAATTCTCCAGTTTTGACACCATTCTTCAAAATCAGTGATATGGGATTGGAGGCTTTGGGATGCAATAACTGGATTGGTGTTGACTGATAATACACATGTATCATCAGCATAAGAACATTTCAAAAGAAAAAATCAATAATGCCTATTTCTCATCAGCTAAAACTTTAAACGTTGAAAATCGGTAATCAGAAGAGTAAATATGATCGATTATTGAGAAATCAGTAAAAGGGACAAAAAGAGAAGAATACACAAAGGGCAGAGTGAATTAATGGCAACAAATAACTATTTGACGTAATTGAAGCCAAAAACAAAATAATCTAGGAATAAATTCTAAAACTTATAGACAAAAATTTAATAAATAAAAGAGCGGGCATATATACTATATTTTATTATTCATATATTAATAGAAAAAATTAAATAATAGTACTTTTTAATATGTGTGTATTATTAATGATATTGGTGATTACTTTGATATTATATAAAACTATGGCTATTGACTGTAAAAAATTAGTTATTAGGAAAAAAAAGTAGTCAACTACTTTTTTAGACTCTAATGTGAAATTTTATTAAGTTTACATTACATTAAAAAGGAGAATCGTTTATGCACTCAATATTTGGTAAGAGAGTGCTCCATTACGGGAAAGTAGAATTTGACCAATCATCGAGGGAGTTTTAGACCTCAAATCATTGTTTAAATAACAACATAGTTTAAATAAAAATATAATTAATATTCAATTTCAGATCATTTAATCACGGATCATGAATCAGTTTGTGGGAATTTTCCA
The DNA here is from genome assembly GCA_037127475.1 of Arma custos. Taxonomy (NCBI): domain Eukaryota; kingdom Metazoa; phylum Arthropoda; class Insecta; order Hemiptera; family Pentatomidae; genus Arma; species Arma custos. The sequence continues at coordinate 69,610,137 of CM073761.1, read as the reverse complement.
TTAAAAAAAAGAATTGTGTAGTTAGGGTATAAAAAAACACACTTTCGTAAGATAAAATTATTAAACAACAACTTGATTTTGATAAAGAAATTAACTAATTTTATTGTTATATTAGTAAGTACAAAATTACACTTTTAACATAAATAATGATATAACTCATTATTAAGTTATTATTAAGTATGTTCATACTGAAGCAAAATATTAATACGAGTAATTATTGGCCATTTGACTGGCATATATGGCTATGTGTGTTATACTGTATATATCAATAGTATATACCAATGGTAGGATAGCTAATATATAACTAGCATATTATATATATATATATATATATATGTATATATATATATATATATATATATATATATATATATATATATATATGTAATATAATATTTAGATCTCGAGTTTCAGTCTTTTATTTCTTTATTAATTTTTCAGGCGACGTTTCGAGACTGGGTTAGTCTCATATTCATGCGCTGATAGTGAACAAATGAGCTTTTTAGTAAAAAAACATCAAACAGCACACTAAAATAGATGTATAATGACCTGTGTAAGATGTGGTGTATGAATATGAGACTAACCCAGTCTCGAAACGTCGCCTGAAAAATTAATAAAGAAATAAAAGACTGAAACTCAAGATCTAAATATTATATTATTTCCATAACAGTCAAGAAAAGTAAAAAACCAATGTATATATATATATGTATATGTATGTGTGTGTGTGTGTGTGTGTGTGTGTGTGTGTGTGTGTGTGTAAATTATTATTATTAATATTGAAGGAGTCATTATAAAAGTATTCTTTTATTACAGCTTGAATAAACACAATGACTTCATTGAGTGACTGTTCAACTAATAAAAGCAGTATTGTTAGTATTTATTCATTGTGTTATGCATTGAAACTAAAAACTAGGTCTTAATTTTCAAAGAATTGTACATTATAAGGAGTAATGTAGAACTCATCTTCAATGTGAACAATACATATAATTTAACGGAAATGATAAATTTACTTTCAAACATCACTTGTACAACATAGATTAATGACAACGGTTTCTTCTAATAACAACGGGGAGCTTAGTGTGTAGAGTTGATATGCTGGAGATTCCAGGTTAAAAGTCGTTTGAGGCTGATAAATTATTTAATTTTAAAACTCCGTGGGATATACAGTATCATATACATATACCGTCTCAATGTTGTAGGTACCGTTAGTTAGGGGCAATCACCTCCCTGAACAACCGTTGCCTAATGAACAGTACAGTCTAACATGTACTGAACATAAGACCCTTCATAGGATGTTGTGCTGCAGAGTTTTTTTTCTTGATTATAACAATTTTAATATTGAAAAGTAAAAAGAGACCTCACATAAATGTTAAGACCATGGAAAATTTCTAACGAAAAGCCCTTAAGTCTCCAAACTAAAACAGAAAATGAAATTACTATAATTATTATATTTGAAATGAAATTTCATTTTCTATTTTAGTTTGGAGACCTAAGGGCTTTTCGTTGGATTTTTGCCATGGTTATAATAATTTTAATTCTAATAATGATATAAAATATCTTTTATTAGCAGGACAGTATAATATTGTTGGATTTTTTCCCCTCGATAATCATGAATTTTATATCCACATGGTTTAAAGACGTACTAATCAGGATAACACGGAATATAGAATAGATTTTACCAGATATCGTGACTGTCTTATAAATAAGTTTTGTCATTTCTTTAGAATGTTTTTCATTCGTGTTCATGCATAAAAATGGTTGATAAATCCTACAAGACATTATAAATTTATTGTTCTACGAAGCATCATGACTTAGTAATGACCAGACGCCTCGTACACGGAAGCTTAGTCAGCACCAACCAAGCCTTCTATATTAAGTAACCAAACTCGATGTCAATTGAATAAAAAATTTAATATTTAACTTTCCAACAGTGTAAATTTCTGAAGTCAAATAAGAAAACAAATTAGCGAAGAAAGAAAGCAGAGAACATCTATATTTGACGCTGTCTCACGGGTGAATAGAATTAGAAAGTGTTTTAATAATTTTGAAGTTGTAAGTTATATCCAAAATCTAAAAAAACATATAAAATTTGAAACAACATGTATGTATATATATTATTTTACTTATTGAATTTTAAAATTATGGTAATTACAGTTTTATTAATTTCCAAAAATTGATAGGTTAGTTAAGGCTTCGAGAAGTCGTTATAAAGCTTGAGAACTATAATGAATATATTTTATTACATTAAAATCACATTAGACATTTTTAAAAATTAAAAATTATTTATGTAATAGTAGGAAGCGGGTAAGCTCAGCGTGTAGAGTGCTGAGTTGCTTTGCTGAAGGTTCTAGGTTCAAATCTGGCTATGCCAGATAAATTATTTAATCTGCTAACAATTACGGATAGATCCTTTGGGACCTAAAGACCTTACTGGGGCTCACCCTGCCTCTATAAAGAGGGTAATCTAGATTGGAGGGAAAAACATGGGGGTTGAGCAAGATCTCAGATAAATCATCTCACTGCAAAACCTTAGTCCAGGAAACTGTACAATTTCTACCAATCTGTACTAAACCCTTTATGGATTGAATTAGTACTGTTTTTTTTATACATATAATAGTATAATAAAATTACCTGAAATTAATTTTCAAGTAATTATAAGATTTTATGTAATTAATGTCTGAGAGAACGTATATTCCTCACATCATTAACGATATTCAGATTTAAATTTTATCTTTTTAACAACTATTAACAATCCTGCGATGGGAATATGCTGAAAGTTCCAGATTCAAATCCGTTTGTGGCAAATAAATTATTTAATCTGTTAACAACTACAGATGGAACCTTTGAGATCTGACGACGCTCCTGGAGCTCACCCAGCCTGTATAAAGTGGTTAACCGAAATGAGGGAAAAAAAAACTAGCGGTTGAGCAAGTCGGACAAATCACCTCCCTGCACGACCGTTTCCTCAGAAACAGTCTAGTCTCTATCATATACAAAACGCAAGACTCTTTGTGGGTTGTAGTGGTACTGTTTTTTTTTTTTATATTTATAAAAATAAACTAGTATTCGTTACACTTATCAATGCCATACTTAACATATCGGGATCGGGGATTATATTGTCTGTATCTTCTAATAAACAAAAAATAAAAAAATCTGACTAAAACAGGTCGATTTATATAATACTCACGTAAATATCGTTAAATAAGAAGAATGGAGAAAGCATAAAAATATATTAAACTACATATTGTAATAATATAAAAACGTTATAAATTCTTCTTCCTAGTAAAATTTATATTAAACTAATAAAATGAGGGGGGTATTGATCATAAACTCTGAGTAACAAGTAAAAGTAAAATGAAAAAGTTTGTTGTTGTAATCATTGAATTGAATTCTAGCATATCCTAGAGCATCCGGAAGCTGTTGCAATAAATTTTACTTTCCTTGTTATCTATCGATTTAACAAGCACTGTGTGTGAGTATTTATATATAGTCGGGAGAAAGAATACTTATAAACATTATAAAAATAAAAAACAAAGGGATTCAAATAAAGTGATATTCCCTACATATATATTCCTGTAGATATATATCTTTTTAACCAGAATTATATTGAATAATTGTAACGCACTAATTTTGTTAACTATTAAAAAACAAATCGAGGAGAGAGGAAATTATATTAATAAATGATTTGTGGATGTTGTGTTTCTTTCTATTCTTCAAAGAATGAAAATCTGTCATAATTTACTAAGCTCACATTTAAAATATTTAAAAATTTTATCTTAATTTAATTAAAAATAAATAAGTTCTTTTGTTTAATTTTGTCTTCTCTTTATAACCGAGATTTGAATCAATTGTTCGTACAAGGTAAGTTTGTTATTATTAACCAAGTATTAATTTTTGTATAATCGTACAATATTTTCTAATTTTTAGGGATTAATTAATTAATTATTTATTTTATATATATATATATATATATATATATATATATATATATACATCAATATTTATTATTTATTAAATTTACATTAATTTCTATTTATTTTTTTATGTACGAGACTTATTTACTGCTTCAACTATTATATACTGATAATTAGTAGATCTTTACTGTAGATCTTGTACTGTTTAAAGATTCGACAATTTTGTAAAATTTTGCTTAGGATAAAATTGTTTTCTTCAACCACGACTAAAAAGTAAAAGTAAAAGTCAGTTTACAATATTGTAATTCATGGTAGATTATTTTAAATTGAGCTTGTTGTCATAAAGTTTATTCTTTGAAATACATGGGGTTGAATATGTTCAGTATATAATATTAAGTAAAATTTGAAATGATAATGTGATTAAATTTCAAAAGAAGAATACTTGAAATTTGAACAATTAATTAAATATTTCATGAATTTAAATAAATTAAGGTATACAAATAATTTACAAACATATTTTGTATTTGTATTTTACTTAAATATATGTTGGAATAGATATAAAATATTTTCAAATATTTTTATTTTAAAGAGAAAAGATAGGCCCTCGGCCGGGATTCGAACCCGGATCCTGTGTCTCTCCGTGACAGCGGTGATTATTATATTATTTTATTAATATAATAAAATATTTCCATTTTAACCAGGAAAATTATAAATCATTAAAGATTAGAAATATTCCTATATTATTATTATAAATACCATTTTTGAAAATCAAACATACGATATTTTTGATATATTAAAATTAAGATACTCTGTGATCAAATGTCTGTATATAATAACATAGTTGTAGGAAAATTTAACAGCATCAAAGTGAAATGTTCTAAGGGGTAGTTATGGTGTTAATAGTATAGTTATGATATTAAATAACCTGTAAAAAGATTTTAGAAGGGCTGTCAGAACCTTTCAGGGAACCTCAGGCATGACTCTAAGTTATGAATTATTTATATATAATAAGATCAATCAACATGAATAGTTAAAATTAAAAATTTATTGAATTTACATGCTTATTGTTGTGTAAACAATTAAAAAAAATATTAGGAGTTTATTAATGCATCATTCTATATACAATTTATCTTACAATGTTTAACGAAACCTTTGTTTAAACACACTTTGTTATGAAATGTTATATATAAGGTGAAAAAATATAAAGTACAATAAGTGATTATATGATATAATAAAGTGATATTAACTAGGAATGGAATTTATGGAAGGGAAACGAGCTACGAACTACCTTTTCAGAAGACCTTCAATAAAGTAGGCTTGTAATATCTTGGAAGGTGGAAACAAGAGCTTCCATGGCAGGTCTCCTCGCCCGTGATTTGAGGAGTGTGGTGGCTGATAAGAATTTGTAACGGTTCTATTTTGTCAATCAAAGCGCATGTTCTTTAACCCTACCTCTTCTATTTACTATCTCTCCGCAGTCCGCGACTAGCCACATCACTGTCGACATCAATTTGTTCCAATTTTTTCCCCTTTCAAATCAATATAAGCAGCCTATGGAGAACGCAGAAACATCGGAAATATGGAAAATCGTATCGAGAAAAAAATGCCAGGCCGAGACATGCAACTTTTATTATAAACATTCAATTGTCAATAACTTCTGCTCCATTCCGCAATGAACGATGCCAATATACAACAAAAAATAAATAAAAAAGGTCATGAACTATTTTACTGTGTGATAACAGTCCTCAGTAAAGAAGGTAAAAAAAAAATAAAGCACAACATCATTATTCATATTTTCCTTACATGACATGAATGAATGGTATATGATTCATTTCTCCTGCAAAGAATATCTCAGTTAGGAGTTTCATGGAGAAAATTCGATATACAAATACATGATTTAGAAATATATTCAGTAAATGGTGACGTGAAAAAGAAATCAAAACAAGAAGAAGCTAGGAGAAATTAACAGATATTTCAGTAAAAAAAAAAGCTGCACATCTCCAACCTTTAAGGTCATATTTTTGGTAATCCAATCTATAAGCAAAACAAGGCATTAAGCGTAGATGTAAATATGGTAAACGAGTGACACGGAATATTTCTATCAGATCGGCATTCGTTTGTTTATCGCATGTCCGGTATAGCGTAAAACGGAAACAATACCTTCCGAATCTCGATTCAAACGCATCAGAATATATTTCGGGAATGATAAAAAACAAAACAAAAACAAACGTGCGTTTCGGATGAAACCTTCATCTGCGGTGCGAGAGCTACAAATGGAAGTTTCACTTACAAGAAAAGAAATGGAAAGTGGGGAGGGGGGGGGGGAAGCATATTGTGGACGGGGACGTTGACGCCCTTGAGTTGAAAGTGAATTTAAACTATCGATCAGGTTGTTGACTCACCTCGTGTTGTGTGCATGGTGCGGGCTGAGGAGCGAGGATGAGAGGGAGCCTGTAGCCAGCGTTCACAACACACACAACTGAAATCCACAAAACAAAGTATCGATTGATGTGTGACGTCAAGGGAGGTAGGGGACACTTGATACGGCCGGGGAGGGGTGGAAGTGCAAACACGATATGAAATTCAATTTTATTACTTTTCTCTAGCTGCCCCCCCTCCGCCCCTCCCCTCCCCAGGGCGCCTGCGCACTGGCTCGGCCGCCCCCTCCCCCCTCCACTATCTGATTTATGCAGATTAACCGATCTTTGATGGAGGCGGTGGAGGCGGCGTTAATGAGGGACCGCTAATGAGCCACCGGCGACACGATAATAAAATCGCGACCCTCGCATCCTATCGATCTCACTCAACACAGCCTCGTCCGAAATCTCTACCTCACGTTTCTTCTTTGTCCCTTTCCTGTCTTCTTCCATTCTCTTCTCTATTTCCTTCAAAATCCTTCATACCTTCATCCTATAGAATACTATAAGAAAAAATGGTATCTGTTATGTGTAATAGGTTCTTTAATCTATATACAGTCACTAATTGTTACAATGTACAGCCAGTAATACAATTTTTAGTATCAGTTCCGCAGGTTGTCGCTTCGAGTCACAACGAATTTTGACTTTTTATTCATTTCCTTTCATGATATCTTCGAAAAAACAAACACTTTTTCACTACTTTGATTTGAAAAAAAATCGACTTAACCATTTATTTACAGCGGCTGTAGATATATGACTGTATATTTATTGTTAAGTAGTTTTTCATTGAGTATTTTTTCGGTATCACTTCCACTGATTGTCGCTTCGAGTTGAGTAACTACAAGTTTTAACTTTTCATTCGTTTTCCTTTTATACTTTGCAAAAATACAAGCTATCACGAGGTTTAGTATGGAAAAGAGGATCTAATTGTGGGAAATGTATATACTTCAGTAATCGTTTCATCTAGAAATTACCGTTTCAACAAACATATATCATCTATACTTCGAAATGTTGAAAGTTGAAACTTTTATTTCTTGAAGATATGACTATCGAAGTATACACATTTCCCATAATTACATTTTCTTTTTCATTCTAATGTTCACGATAACTTGTATTTTTAGAAAATATTAAAAATTAAACTATAACCTGCGGAACAGATATCAAATATGGTATTAGATATCAGTTCTTTGATCTGTATACGGTCAGTAATATATTAGTTACAATGTAGAGTCAGTAATAAAATTTTTGGTATCAGTTTGTCGTTTCGAGTTGAGTCACAACAATTTTTAACTTTTCATTCGTTTCCCTTTTAATATTTTCAAAAATACAAGTTATCGCGAGCTTTAATATTTGGGTTCACTTGTTCAGCTAATCGTAACAGAAGTCATGATCATTCATTCACAATCTTCAATTGATGAGTAAAAATCAAGAATATAACGATCTTTAATCATTACTTAATTTATGGCATATTTTATTAAAAAAAAAAGTGTATTCCTTTAGAGTTTATGTATAATAAAAATTCAAATTATTTTTCGAAAGAGAAAGTTATTAAACAACAGATTGATGTTTTATTAAGAAATAAACTCGAAACATTTTATTCCCCATGGTAGTAAGTACAGTATAATATTTTTAGTTTGGATAATGATCTTTTCAATTATTCATACTAAAGAAAAATATTAATCCATTTTTTGGCCTGTTGTCTATGTTAGTTTAAAATACACACTTTTTTAGCAAGCCGAACTTGAGAGTATAAAATTAATTTGAGAAAACAGTAAAGAATACGCGTGTTACCGCCAGCCGATCAATAAAGTAGAAAATAATAATTTAAAAAACCAAAAAACACTGTTTAATAGGAAAAAAACCCTATAAAGTAGGAATTAATTTTTAATATTGGATAATAATGTTATATTGGAGTGCTACCGATGGATAGTTTCTCCACAAGTGTTTTTTTTTTTCATGTCATTTGTTCATATTAGCAGATTTACTTGTTGTGATATTTTTACAGTTGTAAATATCAATAAATTAATCTAAAAAAATATGTTATAATAATAATAAAGAGAGTAATGAACAAACAAATTCGTTTTATCGAAACAATCGTAAGCATAGATGCTTGATGTTAATTGTAAATATTTTATTCACTGATATTGATAAAAGTAGGGTCATTACGAAAATATCTTAAAAAGCACCCTACTCTTTTATTACCATAAAAAAATTTTATTGTTCATAAAATCACTCTATTCTTTTTTTATAATTATTTTTTACATTTTAGTTTTGTTATATATATTAAAGCGTGTTTATTAGTTTTTTTAAACTATTACTTATTATCTACTCTTTAATTCGGCTGGCTATCAATTTTTTCCCTTAATGATTCCATTCTTAATTCATACTTATTAATTTGTTTTTGTACTCTTTAATTTTATTTCCTATTAAATTGTGTTTTTAAACTATTATTTATCGTACAGTTGCCGTTTATTATTTTCATTATCATATCAAAAATAATTCTGCTTTCAAAAAATATTTATTAATAATCCGTTCTAGTAGCTAATCATCTACAAGGTTTAATATTGTTAACGAATAATATAAATATCTAAGTAATAAATATAGCATATTATTTCTTAAATAAATTTATTTAAGTAATTTCCCTAGGTATTTGTTTCACTTATTATTTTAAGTATTATATAAAAAATAATCATATTCTCAAGAAATATTTATTAATAATCAGTTCTAGCAGCTGATCGTCTACAAGGTTTAATTTTTTTTATGAATAAAATAAATAAAAAAGTAATCAATGCAGTGCATTGTTTATTAAATACATTTATTTAAGTAATTTTCTTAGTTATTTGTGTATTATTTATTCTTATTATTTTTAGTATTATGTAAAAAATAATCCTGCTCTCAAAAAATAATTATTAATAAACCGTTCTAGCAGCTGATCGTCTACAAGCTTTAATTTTGTTAACGAATAAAATAAATAAATAGAGAAGTAATCACTATAGTGCATTATTTCTTAAATAGATGTATTTAAATAATTTTCCTGGTATTTATTTCTCTTACCTTTTTTAGTATTATATAAAAAATAATCCTGCTATGAAAAAATACCTATTAATAATCTGTTCTAGTTTCATATACAAGATTTAATTTCATTAACGAAAAAAAGAAAATACAGTGTATTTTTTCTTAAATATATTTAATTAAGTAATCTTTTTAGACGTCCATTTCTCTGGATGAAAACGGATCGTACAAAGAAAAAAGATGAAAGAATTCTACTGGAACTGAAAGGGAGTGAGTAGAAAGGGAAGGTTGCTGGAATAAACTCCAGATATCCACAAAAATCAATAATTTACAGATAACAACTAGAGATGACGTAGCCCCGAAAGCTTTACTGGACAGAGGGGTCCCCACACACAACGCCCCTAGGTCACTGCCTCCAATCTTCACTAGATTATTGTAATATAAGTATATAGCTTTAAAATTAACACAATCATATTTTTATGTTTAAGCTTCTTAAGGCTTCGATTATAAATTTTAAGTAGCTGTATTCATAGGAAATCGGACAGATGAATTAAAAATATAAAATAGACAATAGTTTAAAAAACATGCTTTAATAGAAAACAAAACTGAAAACTAGAAAATAATTAACAATAAGTTTAAAATAGTAGCAGTGATGAAACTTATTTTTATAGTAAAAAAGCGTAGGGTGCTCATAAATATTTTATTGTCGGTAAAATTCATTACGAAAGTGTCTAAAAAAAGTGTCCCCCGCTTGTTTATGATGAATTTAAATATGATAAAAAAAATGATTTTTTTCATTCATCATTCTATTCTTATTTTAAACTTATTGAAAATTATTTTTTAACTTTTAATTTGTATTTCTTGTATAGCTTGTTTTTTAGTCTTTTAAACTATTATATATGGTACAGTAGCCGCTTATTATTTTTTGTGTTATATCAAAAATAATCCTGCTCGCAAAAAAGAAGAAATCAATACAATGCATTATTATTAATAATAATAGGAAATATACGAAAAAAAATATAATATAAATATCGTAAAATTGTATTAGTTTTTAGTTGAAACCGCTGATAAAAACCAAAAAAAATATGGTATTCTATAAAGTACTTATATTTCAAATATTATTAAAAGTTATATTTCAAATTATATCACAATGACTATTATTTATTTTTTTATATTTCAAAATATACAAACTTACATCTGAATTTATGCTACATGTATAGTTCGTTAATTTTTTTTTTTAATGAAAAAATCAACAAATGGATGGAAATGGATTAGGTAATGAAAAAATTAATTAAAAAAAAATAAAGAAATATGGAAATGTGTTATTCATAGCTCATTAGTAATTAAATTAAACCAGAGTTTCTATTCGTTATTTGTAATATAATATTTTATTTTTATTCAATGAAATTTATAACTGTATTATACTAATACAACAAGTAAATAGAATGAATGGTACATATTAGTATGAATAAGGACAAGTTACCCAGTGGTAGTACTCAACTCAAATTTAATTTTTAATGTTACGAACAGTAGGTTTACGAATTCATATCTGAATTTATTTGATAATATTAGTTAAACGAGTATCTATAGTTCGTTAATGTTGTTTGTTTTATTTTCGAAAAAATCGACAAATAAGTGGAATTAGATCGGGTAATTGACATTTTTTTTACTACAAAATAGAAGAAAGAAATATGGACATGTCTTATCGATAACCCATTAGTTATTAAAATTAAACTAGTTTCGTTATTTACAATATAAATGACAAGGCTGAGATCAGGATACAATATTTAGTTCACGCAACATTTTATGTTTAGGATATTCGCATGTGTTGTTTTTTTCCCTCTCTTCTTAACAACTTTCTTCTTTTAATCGATGTAAGAAATGTTTTATGACCGTCTATAAAACGAGACCCGTGCTTCCAGTTACTGGTCAAACCGATTTCAACTCTTCATATTTTCATATTTATTCTATTTTGTAGCTTACTTACTAGTGAGACTTTATATGGTTTTAGCAGTAGCCTTTTTCATTGCTATTGAATATCAGAACTTTTAATTACAATAAACTAGTAGTTGTAAAACAAATTATAAGTAGCGTGCAGACGACATGGAAGATTTAGAAAATGCGGTATAATGCTAAGACCACGTTCACACTGAGGCGATAGAAGGTAAGTGACAAATCGTAAGGAATGTATTGCTAGGATATTTCAATAACAGCAGCTAATAAATCGGGAATCCAAATCCGGCTGCTGCAGATAGATGAATTAATCTGTTGACATTTATGTCTGATTGGACGACCCTCCTGGTGCAGCAACTATGAATTAGTTACATTTATTAGGGAAAAACTTGGCGGTTGAGCGTGATCTCGGACAAATCACCTCCCTGCACAGCCGTTCTTTTAGAAACATGACATTCTCCATGATCTACTGGAACTAGATCCATGGGCTGCAGTGGTACAATTTTTTAATTTAATAATTGGGTAATTAACAGAAGGAGAAAAAACGAATAATATAATTATTTAATATATTGCTATAGGAGTAGTCTCATGAAATAAAGGAACTACAGTAAAAGTGTAATAAAAGCTATATCCCTCGAGTTATTTAGGTTTAATGCAGTTCCCTTGAGAGCATCCCATTGTAGTTTGTGCTTCTAGTCCCCGCCCATGAGACCGCTATAAGCCTATTATTTTGCATAAATCTGACAATCCCGCCGGGATCAACTCTAAGGCTTTAAGGCCTGCATCGGCCCTAGTTTTGGCATTTAACAGAGATCTAGACCGGATTCACAATATGGCAAGGCATTTGTATTTATTCTAATAAGAAATACAAGGCAGTCTCTGAAGATTTGACTGTGAGATAAGCCTGCTTTATGGAATAAAGATGATGTCATCGCAGCGTCTTGCGTGGATGGTGTGCCTACCAACTGGAGGCAAAAAAGAAACGTGGATTAACTTATACGCAGAAATGTCGAAGTGGCTCTTTATATTCTTCGGAATAATGGATATATTGGATTTCTTCCTATTCTACCGATTGGGATACAGAGAGACTCTCGGGCGATGCGGTCCAGAAAGACTGAGTGCGCCCTGAATACTATTAGCTCGTGCCAGCTCTATTGCTTCATTAAGTTCAAGGCACAAAAAATTTATTATTATAGTATTTCTTTTGCACCAGATGGTATAATAACAGAACGTTATTTTAAAACATCAAACACCTATTATAAAGTATATACTGTATAACATAAAAGTTAGACAACAAAATTTGGAATGCCTTCGCAGCTGCTTAATGTTTCGGGCAATAAAGAAAAGTATCAATAATAGCTCTAATATAGTGTATTAAAAATGTCAGCATATTTTATCTAATTTAAACTATTTAATATTTTGACTTACTTTTGATTTTTTTTTCTGTAAGCCTGATAGTTTCATAACACTGTTCTGCACCAAAATCTGCCCAGGAAAAATAATGGTGTTTTCCTTATGTTTTTTGGTGTGTTGAACACGATTCTGATGTCTACAATTCTGTAACACGTACAGTTTTTTGTAACAATCACATTTTTTCAGGAAAATGAGGATTTTGGATGATTTTAGCCTATGCATAATGACAGACTTTTTTTTTATTTTTTAATAGAAACCCATGCATTAAGTCAGGTAGAAGCATGTAGTTGATGGTATGACAGTCCACATATTTTATTTTGCTCCTATAGGAATCTTATCCCATATAAATGTAACTGCCTACTTCTCTGACCAGGAAAGCTTGACAAAACTAGTTAATAGCCATGCTTACAGGTCTACAAGCAGGTTACACAAAGTACTGTTGTTTTCTATGTGTATGGGACAGTAGAGCAAGGCCAAGTCATCAACACACAGTTATCAAATCAAAAAATTTTCTACCACCACTTCATATAGAACTGGGCCTAATGAAAAAAATTATTAAAGCAATGGAGAAATGGAAGGATTTGCTCACCTTAAAATTAGGTTTCCTAAACTTAGTGATGCAAAAGTTAAAGAAGGAATTTTTGTTGTTCCACAGATACGATCACTAGTAAAAGACCAGGAGTTCTTAGAAAAATTGACCACTCCAGAAAGAAGGGTTTCATTTAAAGAAATAAAATATAGCCTATATTTTAAGTGTGGCAATGTTACGTATCTGTGCGAAATTTCATTAAAATCGGTCCAGTAGTTTCTGAGATTAGCCCGGACAAACGTCGTGACAGGAGATTTTTATATATATTTACGTATATATATAGATTTTTATTTTGAAGAGAAAAGATTTGTCCTGGCCGGGATTCGAACAGTGTTGGAATCCCGGCCAGGACAAATCTTTTCTCTTCAAAATAAAAATATTTAAATAATCATCATCAAATAAATATAAATGAAATAAATTTATAAATATATTTATATAGTTAGTGGACCCTAGTGCAGTTCTCAGCATACAGTTCTTGTTTAATCGGTTCAATGATATTTTTAGTTGCGTATATATAGTTAATAGTATCTAGTGTAGTAGTCTACATACACTTCTATTTCTTGTTATGGTTGAAGATTATTGAATCTATTGGAGCGTACACATATCTTTTGTTTAATCGGTGCACTACTAATTTATATTTATAGTATTTGTGGTTAGAAGTTTAGTGAGCCTAGTGGTGTGTAGTATATATATATGTATATATATATATATATATATATATATATATATATATATATATATATATATATATATATTATTTCTTCTCGTTTCTTCGTTGATGTTCTACAAGAAATAGTTTTATAGAATCTATGGGGCAGTGGATGCATATTTTGTGTTGTTAAATCGTCGTGTAATGTATTTCTACCTATGGTTTTTTTACTTATTAGCACATCATTATAATTTCTTCTTGAAAATTGAGAGAGTTTTATTTATTACCAAGAACACTAATATTAAAATATTTAGTTTTATTTAAAAATGCTTTCCCCAATATTTCAGTCGTCTGTACCATTTTCTACTGTAAAGAATTCGATAAAAATTATGGAGGATCCTTCAATAAAATTGTATAACTAGACAATGAGTATTTTTTAGAAAAGGTTTGTGGGAAATCGACACTGGAATTTTTAATTATTACCATTGAATGACCATTGATTTTGAAGGTCCTGGCATTCTTTTATTTAACCCGTAAGCGGCCAGAAATGGATCCTATGGGATCTATGATCCTCATGAGGCTCTTCCAGCCTCTATAAAGTGGGTATCCAAAATAAGGGGGAAAAGTCTGGCGGTTGAGCATAATCTAGGACAAATCACTTGCACACATCCGTTGTGCAAGAAACATTACAGCCTACCATGTGTTGTACCCTTAATGGGTTGTCGTGGTACAGTTTTTTGTTTACCATTGAATGACAATTCTTGTATTAAACATTGGCAGCATGAATCGTAGTTGTTTTTTAAACATTTAAATACATTATTTGAATAGATGACTCTTTAAGGATAATTAAAATTAAATTAATAGTATACGAAGCTAACAGAAATTCCAGAAATGAAATATAAGGGTACTCAAAGATGTAATTTAACCCAAAAGAAACATAATTCCATGATAACAATTATTTTCTATTTATCTCTGAAAGCTAAAAGCACTGACCGCATTTATTTATATCTTTGACACTTAGTGTCACGCTGAAGTCTTCATTTTAATTAATTGATTTCCTATGGATAATGCTAAGAATGTTATATTAAGACGTCAAACAAACAAATAAAAACCCTAAAGTCCCTCTCATATCGCCAACTCAGATATCGTCAGGACATAAAATCATATAAATGTAAACAAACCAGTGATATCAACGTAACGTGTTATATCCATTTTAAAACATTTATTTCTATATTTCAGGCTTTTATTTTATCAGTACTTTATGCAAGATTTTGCTTTTATTATTCATTACATAAATTAAATCTAAATTGCTTCAAGATTTTTTTTAAGTTTCTGAAGTACAGAGTTACTTGGACCTAAGTAGATCAAATTCTTATCAAGGAATTTTTATATTTTTAATGGTTTTGGAAAGCTGTAGCAGATAAATCATTTAATCTGTTAACATCCACGGATGTATCCTGTGGGATCTGCAGACCGTCCTGGGGCTCACCCAGCATCAATACAGTGATTACCCTTAATTGGGAAAAAATCAAGCGGATGAGCGTGACCTCTGACATATCACCTCCTTGCACCACCGGTGTCCTAGAAACAGTAGAGTCTCTACAATGTACTGAGCCTAAAACCCTTTAAAGTTTATGAGATGACGAAGATATCTATTTTTTTTTTAATGAATGACAAAAAAGAGAGATTCGATAATGACTTATAGAAAGAAAACTGTTCACTTCAATCACGGATTTTCAGGATACAACTTCTTAAAAATAGTTGTAATAGTCTAGGATCTATTTCAAAGATATCCTATATAGTCGCTAGATTTTAGTAAAAATGGAAGAAGGGAAATTCATGATTACCTTTTGCAATGGGAAAATAAATTCGAGATTAACGACGTAATATGCTCTGTAGAGCTTAGAAAGAAGGTCTTGGGATACATAAAATAAATAATTACATTGTTCATAAATACAAGATATAATGATGTGTTAATAAAAAAAGATTAACAAAAATAAATCTTATGAAGTTAATGAAAATATTGTTCTTTTGTAAAAACCACTATGAGCCCACGTATTCACTTAAGATTTATTTATTTTTATTATTATAACACATTACTTTTTATTTTAATTTTAATATTTTTGAATAAACATATGTATTAAATAACGAATATAATAATTTATGATTTTATTCGTCTGAAAAGTATAATTTATTTCACAAATTATATAAGTACAAGCCTCACCAGATTCTACACATAAAATATAGAAATAATTAAATAAAAAACGAAAAAAAAAGCAATAGTAATATTGAATAACCTTGAGTTAATGTTCCGAAAGAATATTTCTATTATGGTTGTTTCTTTCTTGACATGGATAAATATACGATTTTAATTAAACTCGCAAATAAGTAATGTTAATGATTGGAAATTCGTAACGATATTTACTAATAATATTTATGAATAAATTTAGATCAGTGTTAAAAATGAAAACCACAATTATATTTTGATTTACTGGAATTATAAATAATATTATTTTCCTGGTGTTGGCACCTATGGTTTGGTTTTTAATTTAATAAATAAAAAATTAATTTACACGTAATATAGAATTAAATAATTGTACTACCAGGGGGTAGTTTCTCTACTTGCCTTCATCTCATGCCATTATATATATTTCATGCTATTTACTTTTTCTATTGTTATAATACAGTTGTAAAATTTAAAGAATAAATTATAGTATATAATATAATATATATATATATATATATATATATATATATATATATATATATATATATATATATATATATATTAAATCGATAAAAGATATTGCGTTTTTAAAAAAAAATATTAACTTTTTTTAATTTTTTATTTCAAAACGCCTTTCATGGCATAGTATATTTGAGTTCTCTTGACATCATCCCGCTAAAACACAAAATAAAAATAATATCTTACTACTCAGGAAAATATAAATTGGTGAGATGAGGTAAAAAAGAAAGAAATAGGAATAGGAGGCCTCACAGGCTCGTTCTAGCCGAACTTGCCAACACCCTCCCTTTTATTGATTAATGGAATATCCAATTCAACATTTGGATATATTTTTCCCCCAACCTCATTCAAAATATAGGTATCTATTCCTTTAAATAAGATTCCCTACATATCCTCCCATCGGTATTTTGTTCCGGGTTATTAAAAAAGAAAGCTGATGTACTAGGAAATTCCGTTTGCAAATATTTATATCGACATTGTGAATACAAGTTCTTAGAGAACAGGGAGAAGTGGGGGTTATTTAAGAGTTTCTAAAAATTTTAACCGGATTTCCATTAACCAAATATTTTAATTTTCCCATCTATATTATGGAAATATTTTCATTTCTGACTTTTTGGCAGCTTTCACACCGAGGCGACATAAGATAAACGATATATGATACGCGATACGCACAGACAGTAACATAAAATCTAAAGGGAGGTTCATAAGCGATTGTACAACATATCGCAAGTGACTTACCTCTGGAAGTTTCACTTGTAGGTCTCATCAGCGATATGTATCGTCCGATATGTCGACCTGTGAATATGACGAGAATAAGAGAAGATAATTCGGTAATTACATTAATAATTTAGTTAAAGCTCATGGTTGTATCTTTAACTATACCATTGCCGCTCTCAAAAACTAAACTATATTATTTTTCCTTTACTCTTCAATCAGTCAAATAATCACGAGGAAAGCAAAGAAGAGTCGTTCATTATTAAATCTTCTTCAATACTTCACTTTTTATTATTCATCATTCATTCATTTTTATCTTAATTTATGTATGTATAAAGAATCGCGCAAGTCTGTTTCAAGTTGTACTAGCTTGTTACAGAAGTCCTTGTGCATGTGAATGACTTTATTTCAGAATACATACTTAAAACATTATTGAAGGCTTCTCTTCAATGTAAATTTCATTGTTTTCAACTATTTTCACTCATACTTTCTGCCAGGAATAGGATTTGATTCCGGTAACATTCCTTCAGGTTTGAGGTGAAAAAACCATAAAATCCTATTTTTAGGTTCTCATGACTATAAATGATCCAACCTTTTAAAAAATGAGCCACTGATCTAAACAAACCATAATCTGAAATCTCTGAAGAAGACCTGCAATGTGGTTCGAAACACGCCTTTCTAGTAAATAGTTTATCACTATTTCAGGATTTTTTTTTTATCATCTCCACCATGACCATTTTCTTCTTCATATTTATACGGTCAACTAATAATCATTCAAAATAATTTCAATGATTAGTTCTAACAGCGATACATAATTAGGAAAAACAATAATAATCATATAGGATTAATTATTATTAATCCTATAAGATTATTTTTGTTCCTATCTATATACCTATATGTTTATCTATATCAATATAACAATATCTAATAATTATTTGATTTGAACTTAATGATTGTGTTCAGGAATAAGGATTTTTATACTAAGTAAAACTGATACTGAATTATATTTTCTTCCTATAATATTTTAGTGTCTATTTCAAGATTAATATTTTTTATGAACCTGATACAAAAATCGTTAACAGGATTGATTATAAGATATTTTGTATTAATATTTTTTATTACACCATAAAATTTTCGATTTAATACACCGTCAACCGTTTCCCTAAGATTTTAATATCATGCATAAGTTCATGAATAAAATATAAAAAATCCATGCTAAAAAAATACCGCATCATATTTTAAAATAAAAATAAAACTACGAGAATAACCCTATATTTTTTAAGCAACAGGGCATCCTTTATACTCGTATGCATGTACCTCGGTGGGTTGCACAAGGTACTTTCTCTTTTCTACCAAGAGGTGAAACCATCACAACCAATTCGTACTGCTGAGATATTGACATAATGTCAATAAAAATAAAATAGAAACATGACATACTATATTACAAGGTCCTACCATACCCACCTTATTCGCCAGAATTATCTCTAACAGATTTTTATCTGTTCAGGAAATTTGGATAACTACCTTAAGAATAATTTTAATTAATCCTATATGATTATTTTTATTCTTATCTATATAGTGTATATATTTAAGTTCAAACCTAATAATTATTTGATTTGAACTTAATGGCTGTGCTCAGGAATTCAGTTGTGTTTAGATTAAAGGGCCTCCAAACTTGATTTCTCTGTTAATCGAGCCTCGAAGGTCCTGTTGAAACACTTTTTAGTAATTATAGACAAGTTTATTCTCAAAGGAGGTATTAAAAAGAAAATAGGAGAAAACTCACAGAGAATCATTGATAACCCAGTCTTCTGAAACATCAAAACTGTTGTCTAACCACCGAATTGTTATTTAGCAAAAAAAACTTTTGAAAACAGAATATTTTATACAAAATATTGACCCTAGTCTCCTATGTATTTTTCTCAACGTGTTATCAAATTATCAATCCCAGACAGAAAAATTCAGGGTTTTTTGATGAAATAAAATCTGAAAAATTCGTTTTAGCCTTTAGAATCATTTAAGAAAACATATTCTTAAGGTAGTTGCCCAAATTTCCTGAACAGATAAAAATCTGTTAGAGATAATTCTGGCGAATTAGGTGGGTATGGCAGGACCTTGTAATATAGTATGTCATGTTGCTATTATTTTTTTTATTGACATTATGTCAATATACCAGCAGTACGAAGTGGTTGTGATGGTTTCACCTCTTGGTAGAAAAGAGAAATGAATTATTGTTGAAATTTATTTATACATTAATTAGTTATTTATGAATTAATGTGTGTCATTAGTTTAAAATCTTCAAACCTTGTGCAACTCATCAAGGTACATACATACAAGTATAAAGGATACACTTTTTCTTAAAAAATATAGAGTTATTGTCATAGTTTTATTTTTATTTTAAAATATGATACGGTATTTTTTTGGCAGGGATTTTTTATATTTTATTTATGAACTTATGCATGATATTAAATATTATATATGTCTATAAAATAAATATTTTCCCAGTGCTTTGGACTCAAATTGTATCAAAAGTGAATCACTGAGAAATTCGAACCAATGGAACGTAAATAGTTGAGCTATTATCTCAAAAAATTAATAACTCTTTTAATGTATTAAATGGACAAATTAATTATAATACATAATGCTCATATTTTTAAGCCCGATTTGTTTCAACACTTTCAGGAAAAATCGATTAAATAGTATTTCGTGTAATTATTAATCGATTAATTAATTAGTATCGATAAAAAATAGTATTCCAATAAAAAGTACTAGTTCACTCAAAAAGTTTTTACATATTTAAAAATCGTCAAGCTCAACTCATTTTATTATTTTTTTTAAATATTTGTTCTCTTATTTTTTTTTTTTTAAGTTATGTGAATAAATGATATGGTTTATTCGCCTATAACTATATTAAAACATTAAACATTGATTTATCGATTATGTCTCAATTGGTTTATCATCTGAAGCGGCCAAGTATGACTGAAGCGACAGAGCATCTGAGCTGTGAAATTGTATCAACATTGTACACAATTTTCGTTCAAGAAGTCATTAATATCATTATTACTATTTAATAAAATTGATTTAATTGACTTGTATGGTTAGATACTTAAATGCAAATGCTATTTCCTTATTTTAATAATTGCCATGGAATACATTTATTAAAAGATGACATTAATAAAAGATTAATGCTATATGAACAGCATAAAATGCTTAAAAAAATAAAGAACTTTACAAATAAAAAAATAATCTTCGTATAGTTGTGAAATAAAGATTCTATGAAATAAAATAATTCGGATATAAAAAAATAATGTATATACATATCTTCCTATTTTTGATTGAATGCTATCAATAAATTTCCTATTCTTCAGATTATTGTTTTTAAAAATTCTAGTTTAACCCTATGAGAATTACCAATATCTCTTCTAAAGCAAAATGTACTGAACAATACATACAAAGATGTTCGGTGCTAATAGCTAAAAATTATACTTAATGTTATAATTTCTATATATTTTATAAAGTTTTTTAATAACATAATTGTGGAAAGATCAATGTTACAAAAAAGTATACACTTTTAAAAGTAATACAGAACGAAATGTTGAAAATATTAGTTTAACCCTTCGGGAATTGCCTATATCTCGTGTAAAGGAAAATGTACAACACTATATGAATGTTCGGTAAAGAGAGAAATTTTCGGTGCTAATAAATAAAAACTATACAATTAACGTACAATATTTTTTTTCAATTTGTTGTGGGAGCTACCATGTTACAATAAACTATACATCAGTAAACTATACACAATAAACTATACCTATGTATCCAGAAGGTTTAAGCGGATGGTGTCGATATGAATAATTTAGAAATTCATGAAGAAGAGAAAGAATAGAATAAAAAGATACAGAATAATAGACATAAAAACATGTAAAAGGAATATATGTTTTGTACGATTAAAATATAATAACATTACTTGAAACATGTTAATACTAGATGACTTAAGACTGAGAATTGTGAAATGCACCTTGCTAGGAAATATAACAGCTAAACTTAAGCTAATTAGAAATTTAATTTAAATATAATTATTAAGGTACTATCAATTAAAACACAGTTATTTGCTAGAAAACAAATTGAAATTGAAATTTGTTAAATATTGTTATGATTAAAAAAAATAAAGTAAGCCTTTATTTATTGACAGAGAACATCATTCTGAAGTTGTTCGTTGAATTATGAATTAAGGAAAACTATCTCTCTCAAGTGATATTTCCTGATGAATCATTTCAAGTTTGTTGAAACCAGCAGATGAAGCAATCAATAGACTGGTAATCTTGGGTAGTTACACCCACGGGAAACATATCTCTCTTTCTCTTACACTCTTTATTTATCCCCAAAACTAAAAATATATTTGTCTGTTTTTATTTATCTAAGAATAATATGTATTATGTATTCATGCCTGGAAAATGTCAATCTGTTGTATCACACGAATAATGCTGTCAACCTTACCTACCTTATCACCCCAAGGAATCTAACTGCTTTAGTGCAGTAACTACTTTCTTTAAATATTAAATATTATTTTCAAGTGTGTTTCAGGGCTTAAATTGTAAATATCTACTG
Organism: Arma custos; assembly: GCA_037127475.1. Taxonomy (NCBI): domain Eukaryota; kingdom Metazoa; phylum Arthropoda; class Insecta; order Hemiptera; family Pentatomidae; genus Arma; species Arma custos. The sequence goes on along the minus strand of CM073761.1, from coordinate 69,588,125 downwards.
TAAAGATTACCTTTGAACACCTTTCCCTATTACGTCTGGATCAATAATAAAATATTCAGGAATGAAATTTAATTATATTATTTTTTATATAATGCAAAATTTTAATATCAACAACAGAGGCTTTCATGGAGGGGATCTTGTTTAAAAATATTCATTCTTTAAGAAACTTATTGGTGCACTTTAAACCCTATTAATTGCTTTATTGCAATAAATCCCAATTACATATTTTTTCTTACACCTTAATTATTTTTTTTACCTGTAACACTACAACCCATGAAGGGTCTACCATAAAGTAGGTGGTAGTCTACTGTTTCTATGACGTCAGTGCTCGGAGGAGATTTGTCCTAATTTAAGCACAACCGCTAGGTCCAAAGGGTCCATTCGCAGCTGGTAAAACCTTAAATAATATTTCTGCCTCAACTTGATCTGAACACTGGACCTTCTTCACAGAAACTCGGCGCTCTACAAACTGAGCTTCAAATTGTCACGTTTGAACTAATTTTTGTATCCACCTAAGCAATTCGGATTGCCCACATTCGATCGGATCATTACACGTCTATAGTATCACCGCGACTGCCATTCATGCAGATACGTAGGTTGCGTTACGACGGCAGCTATGGAATCATCGGACAAGTTAATGTACCCGTGGATGTGGACACAATGGTGCAATAGCTACCGCGTCAATTGGACGATGATCAGGCGTTCCGTGTTAACATACCGAAGAACATGATGCATAAATCTACGTATCCGAGCGGTGTGGTCAAAAAGTCAGTGGTAAAAGCTTGATTACAGTACACTGAGACTCATTTCATGCTATCACAACCAGTTGTGTGCCAGTCAATGCCACCGATAACGATCCGGTCGAGCATATGCAATGTGATAGAAGTGCATAGGAGTCGGAGGATCTGCTTAAAAGGCAGCGCACTATGGTTTGGAATGAAGAACATTGTCCCGACAATTCTCCAACATTTAACACCGCTAAACATTATTAATGAAAAACTCTCTTTGATAATTTTAAATAATAATATTTTATATACAAAATATTATTATTTAAAATTTTATAAATTTTATATACAAAATATTACCCGTTACGTAAACGTACAACACACGTCCGTGTCTATGACACAGCCACACCCCCTTTTCATTTCAAATAATCATAAAATAATGACGATTGTGTACATTTTACTGAGTGGAGTAGCTCAGTGTGTAGTGTGCTGATCTGCTATGCTGAAGGTCCTGGGTTCAAATTCATCTGTAGCAGATAAATTATTTGACAAGTATAAGTATTTATAGGCAATCATATTTTTGAATATTATTCACTGCAATAGAATATAGCTGAAAGCTAAAACCAACTAGTATTTCATTCCTATAAAAACATTCCCTATAAAATTATTCAAGTTATTACACTTTTTATAACAATTAAAAAATATATAATGGATTTTTATGTAAATATTTTTTTTTTTAAGGGAGAGGGATATCACGGTGTGTAAAGTGCTGAGTTGCTATGCTGAAGGTGACGCGTTCAAATTCATCTGTGACAGATAAATTATTCAATCTACTAACAGCCACTAATTCGGGGCTCACCCAACCCTATAAATTGGATATTCTTAATTACTGGAAAAAACCTGATGAGTGTGATCTCAGTCAATTCACCTCCCTGTACAAACGTTGTCGAAACAGTACAGTCTTTAACAGATACTAAAGTTGTACAGGCTTTTTTTTCTTTAATGCATTTTACAATGCTATACCGCAAGATATCTTTTATATCTGTAGTATTTCAGCAAATAGAACGGTTTGTTCAATGGGACCTCCGTATCGTTCAATAAACATACATTAAACATAAATACGAGAATATCGAAGAGGGGTCTATTTGAATGGCAATAATCCCTCACCAATACAAATTTACTTTACCATTACCGGGACTCGGAGTTCTTTGCTATTCCTATACTGTTTATTTTTGCTATTGCCTGAAAGCAAAGTGTCCAAAGGGCGTGGTTTGCCGTATATAAATTTCGTTGAAGGAGACATCTTTCTCAATATTTTGTATATACATGATCTTAAAAAAATAGCATTTTTTACCGTAGAAAAAGTTAAAAGTCCAAGACAATATTAAGTGATAAGGATGAGGCTTGAATCGTAAGAGGAATTTTAAAAATCCGCATTTCTGTGCAACCAAAACAGCCACGGAACTATCCCAATGCTTAGGTGAGCAAGAAAAAGTACGGTGTAAAAAAGGCGAGTTTGATTTGATGATGAGGTGAAATTAGTTTTCAATGTTTTGTTTGTTAATTGTTTTTAGCGGGCGGAGTGCTTAGCGGTAGAGCGCTGAGTTGCCGTGCCGAAGGTCCTGGGTTCAAATCCCAGCAGATTTTTATTTAATCTATTAGTACCCGAAGAAGATTGGTCCTGTGGGATTTAGGACCTTCGTGGGGCTCACCCAGCGTCTCTTGAGTGTGTACCCGAAATAGGGGTAAAATCTTGCAGTTGAGCGTACCTAGGACAAATTACCTCCAAGTCTCATCTCTGACAAATAAAATTCGTTAAGCACTTTTAACTTTTTCTCAGGCAATGCGATTTTCTTTATGTAATCTCTCCACTATATACTGGACAGTTGAACGGCTTTTTAAAATAATCTCGGTTATTTGATTCAAAGATTCACCATCACTAAAATGTTGAGTGACCAACTCACGTTCTTTAAACGTTGTCTGTGCTCCCAAGAGTACACAGTTTACTCTCTGTTACATACTAAACCCAAGACCCTTCATGCATTACAACTTTAGTACATGGGTTGCAGCATAGGTATACTACAGCGGTACAGGTTTTAATTTTTAATAAAATCAAAGTTGTTTCTTTTTTTAATTTTTAAATTTGTTGTTTATACATTTTTTTTTTTTTTAATACGACTTTATTACGAGAAATGTCATATGTCGTAAGCTGACAATGATTTCTTCCACTTTTCCCGGTCCTGGCAGTCCTCCTCTGTAAGCCCTCTGGCTGTCATTCCTTCTTGCAAACCATCGTACCATTTCTTTGCCGGACGTCCTCTTCTCCTCCTCTCCTTAGGAACATAGTTTATTCTTCTCTTAGGCCATCGATTTTCTGACATTCCCATTACATGTCCGCACCAGCTCAGCTTTTTTGTCTCAATATTGTACAAGATATTGTGGGGTTTCTGTACTTTTTCTCTGATCACGTGATTAGGGATGTGCTGGAGTTTCGATATACCACAACTACGTCTCCAGTTCATCTCTATCGCTAGGAGTTTTTTCTCTAAGTTTGTAGTGATGGCCCATGTTTCTGATCCATATAATGCCACACTTTTGACAAAGGAGTGGTAAAGTCTTTTCTTTGTAGACAATTGAACTTCCTTACTCCGTAATATAGAAATTAAAGTTCTTATTGCCTTTCTTCCTTTAGTGACCTTTTCTCTTATGTCAAGATCGCAGCCAGTTCTAGTGGAGAGCCACCTGCCACGATATTTAAAATTTTTACTTTGGGTAAGACTCCAATTTTCTAATGTGAGGGAAGAATAATTCACATTCAAAGCCAAATATTCTGCTTTTTGTTTGCTGATTTCTAGACCTTCCAATTTGTATGCTTCAAACAGTTTTCTTATCATATAGGAAGCATCCTCGTCATCATTGGCTATTACCACTTGGTCATCAGCAAACTGAAGATTATAAAGGCATTCATTTCCTACCATGATTCCCATCTTCTGACATTTCCTTTTCCACTCACACAGTATACTTTCAACATATAAATTGAAAAGTGTAGGGGATAAGGAGTAACCCTGTTTAAGTCCTTTGTTCATTTCAAATTCTTTTTTTCTTCTTGAGTTTTACTCTGGCTTTGGAATCCTTATACATCCCTTTTATTGCGTTGATAATATATCCGCCCACTACTAATTTTTCCAGAGCACCTCGAAGATTACTTAGGGGTACCGTGTCGTATGCTATCTGTAGGTCGACAAATACCAATACAACTTCTCCATTGCAGGCTTTCTTTTTTCCTGTTGTGTAAGAGTAAAAATTGGTCTATACAGGATCTACCTGTTTGAAAACCGGCTTGTTCTTCCGGCGACACCTCTTTACACTTTTCCATTAGTCTTCTGTTTAGTACTCTGCCGTATAACCTACTTATACTGCTCGTTACAGAGATTCCTCTGTAGTTAGAACAATCCTTTTTATTTCCTTTTTTATAAATGGGAGTGATATGAGCTTCCTTTCATTCCTTGGGAACTGTGCCTTGCTCCATACTCCTTGTCATAAGGTTTGTCAGAGCTTTGTTCAATTCGAATGGACCATGTTTGATCAGCTCAATTCACAAGGACCAGGCGACTTTCCATTTTTCATTCTTTTAAGGCTGCTGTTAATTCTTCGACTGATATGGTGACTGGAGTATCTCCCTCATATTTGTCCTTCTGCATCCTTTCTGAAACGAATTCTGGTCGGTCATCCTGCAGTAATTCGACAAAATATTCCAGTAATTTATACATATTTAAATTTATATTATAAATATATGTGTTGAAGAGCTTGTGGTTTTGTTTCTTTGAACCGTTTAACTTTTTTTTTTTTGCAGGATATCAATTTCACTCTGAGTTATTATATAAATCATAGGACAGCCGTTTTAATTCTTAACTACCCTTACAATCATTAGCATTTCATTTAAATTTTATATTTTAAAGAATAATGAAATTTAAAACAAAAATTTAATGGACCGGTATTTAATGGACAACGAATTGACTATTATAAACAATTAATGCTAACTATAGCCTTTCTCAGATGAAACGGAAAGGTCTAAAATTTTCAATAGAAAAAGGATTGCTCCGCTTAATTCAAGCCGTCGGAACTAACTGCATGCAATTAAAACCTGAATAATTGATGGGACAGTTGTTGGAAATAGATTATAAAAACATGATTCTTTCGAAAGTTACAGCTTCAAAACTTTGTTCGTAGGGATTACCTAGAATATTAATCTTAGCAAACATTACCTTGTTATGTCTTCGTTTGTAATTCACTACTCCCTTTCCTTTGAATGAGCTTTTAACCAATAATGGCATGCATATTAACCAATATTATATTATTATATCAACAAATACGTGACACACCCCAATCGCTTTACAAGCCGATCTATTAACAAAATATTTTATAATTATTATATAATAGTAATATTTATTTATTTTTACGATTTACACAATGCGATACATTTTGTTTTTATTGAAAACCAGTTCTTTATTATATTATTTTTAACCATTTGAAACAACAAATTAAATAGTTCTATTACAACCTTATATTTATCATTCAAAATGATTTTAAACTGTTGACGTCTTCTCAATACGAACCTTAGGTCGCAAATGTCAATGGCATTTAGTGGAAGTGGTATAATTCATTTATCTTAAACAACTCAAAATGGCAAACGCATGGATTAAGGTGACTGAAATGGATATTGAAGTGCTCAAGGTATCTCCGCATGACATTGAAGGACGTTCTTCACTTAAGAAGGAAGTTCAAAATGCTAAGGGCTTTCAAGAAAGACAAAAATGAAAAATAGGCGCATTTCATACAAAGGGCAGAAAGCAAAATCATGAAACAATGAAAGATATATGGAAGAGAAGAATATTTAAAACAAAATTAGTAATAGTTGAAATAGACCACAGAGGTTCTTGTTTTTGAGAGAGAGAGAAGAAAACACTTTATTGAAGCATTACAATCTGCCTGCTGTGGGCTATAAGTAATGGTGCTATGTAGCTACAATCATTCCATAAAAAATCAATAATTTAAACGAAATAAATGCATAAATAAATATATACAAGCGAAAAAATATATACAAAAATAAAGTAAAAAAGGATTGAATGCGTCTGATATTCGATTTTTTTGCGGTCCCCCACAGTTCCAGTCCATAGGTCCAGATAGGTTTGATGATCGTCTTGTATATTAGTAGTTTATTGTCTATTGAAAGATGGGAGGCCCTACATAGTAATCTGTATAGTTGGCTGAAACGTCTGTTAAGTTCTTGTCTTTTGAGTCTGGTATGAGGATTCCATGTAAGTCTTTTGTCTAGGAAGAAGCCAAGGTATCGTACTGTGTCGGAAATAGGCAGGATGGTTTCGTTGAATTGGACAGAAGGACATGTTCCCCGGCGAAGTGTAAAAGTCACGTGTTTGCATTTTTCCTCGTTGACTTTGATCCGCCATTGGTTACACCAAATTTCAATGAGTGAAAGGTTCCTTTGGAGGTTCGAGGAAGCCATTTCAGGATCTGGATTAGATGATAGGATGGCTGTGTCGTCTGCGAACGTTGCAAGGAAGGTTTCAGGAGTAGTTGGGATATCAGCGGTGTACAATATGTATAGGATAGGACCCAGGACGCTGGCCTGGGGGACTCCAGCTTGAATTGGGTAAAGATTGGAGTATTAGTTACCACAGCGCACTTGGAAGTAGCGATCAGAGAGGTAGGATCGAAGGACTAGGAATAAGGATTGAGGTAACTGAGTTTTGAGCTTGAACAGCAAACCGGCATGCCATACCCGGTCGAAAGCTTGTGCTACGTCCAGAAATGCGCCTGTGCAGTACTGTTTGCTTTCAAGAGCAGAGGATATGTGATCGACAACTCGGAGACCCTGCTGGACCGTCGAGTGCCTGGGACGGAATCCAAACTGATGTAAAGGAATATTGGATTCGATTATGGGTAGGATTTGTTTCAGGAGGATCTTTTCAAAAATTTTGGAAAGAATAGGAAGCAGGCTGATGGGTCGGTATGATGAGGTGTCATTTGGTGGTTTACCAGGTTTAGGGAATAGAATGATGATGGAGTGTTTCCACAACAAAGGGAAGTGAGTTGTGCGAAGGATACAGTTGTATAGATAGGTAAGGAAAATAATCGCTTTTTGAGGAAGATGTTGAAGGATCTGGGTGGTTAGAAGGTCATGTCCAGGAGATTTGCGGACTTTTAATTTTTGTAACAGGAATTTGACCTCAGAGGGGCTTACAGCGTTAGGAGGTAAGGATAGTGGAATGGGTGAAGAGAGGAATTCATGAATATTGGAAACGTGCGTAGGGTTGGTTTCAGGATGTGGAATAAATGTATTTGAAAGGTGTTTGGCAAATTCTTCTGCTTTGTCCTCATCTGATGCAGCCCAAGAACCGTCTTCACGGCGGAGGGGATGGGAAATAGGGTGGTATTTAAGGATCTTTTTGGTAGCATTCCAAAGGGAATTATCAGAAGCGGATAGTGTGGAAAGATAGGCATTGTAGGTTTCGGATCTATAGGTTGTCAGGTTCTTTTTAACTAGTTTGGTGAGGTAGTTATACAGTCTCCGATCGTGAGGATGCCTAGTTCTTTGCCAAAGGGATCGGTAACGGCGTTTGGTAAGGATAAGATCCCTAAGATCTTGTGGTAATGGATTTTTCTGGCGGGGTTTGAAGGAAGGACGAGGTGAAGATGCAGTCCAAACTGCTTGCTGGATCAAATTGGTAAAGGAATCGACTGCATCATCTAACTCTTGGTGTGTTTTTAGGGAAACTCTGAGTTCAATGGTGTCGGATACAAGCTGATGAAAAAGGTTCCAGTCAACTGGTCCCCTAATAAATGATGGCGGTGGAAGTTTGGGTATTGGGGATACAGAAAGGGTAAAGATCAAAGGACTGTGATCTGAGGAAAGTTCATCAAGGCGTTCTATGGAATAGTTTAGGGGACCTAAAAATGGATAAAAAAGTCGAGGAGATCAGGATTTCTGTTTGGATCATTGGGCCAATATGTAGGAGTGCCGGGAGAAATAAAACTGGAGTTGTGGGAATTAAGTGCAGACAGTAGCATGCGGCCTCGGGAATTAGTAGTTCTTGATCCCCACTGTTGATGTTTCGCATTAAAGTCTGCACCTAAAAGGAAATGGATCCCTAGGGAATCGAGGAGAGAGCTGAATTGGGAATCGGAGATGGATTTGTTAGGAGGACAGTACACCGATGCTAATGTGATAGGAAAGGAAAAGGTTTTGATTGAAACAGCTGTAGCCTGAAGGAGATCGTTTGAAGGTAGGGGAAATGACTGTTGGGAAAGGGATTGATGGACTATGACAGCAGTACCACCGTGAGCTTTTCCATCAGGATGGTCAGTCCGGTAGGTTTGGTACTGTGTTATGTTGAGCTGCCGTTTACTGGTAAGTCGAGTTTCTGTAATTAAGGCTACATTAATTTTTTTGTCATACAGTAAAGATGTCAGTTCATCAGTGCGGTTTCGAATACCATTCGCATTCCAAAGGAGAATAGATAGGGTGGATGTCATTTAAGGATGTTGTGGGACAGGAAAGAGATGGGAAACAAGATTTGTTAGGAGTGATATTAATGGTGTGACCATTGATTTGAATTCAGAGAGGAATGATGTGAGAAGTGTCGTGAGATCAGTAGCATTTGAAGGAGGAGGTATATGTGGGGTAATAGGAATTTTATTCATGGAATATTGTGGTTGCTGGGGCTGGTTTTGTGCTTGTATAGGGTTGATTTGTGGTACAGGGATGTGTTTGGAGGGTTCGGGTTGCAGCGTGGCCCCGAGACTTTTCGGCTGACCACCTGACATTTCGGCATAGAAAACAGTTCCATTTGCAATTTTTGAAGGTTGCCTTCTTGACGTTCTCGCTTCGTCGGTGGGCCGACGTGCTGCCAGAACGCGTGATTTTATATTTTTGTAGGTTTGGCAACCTTTGTAATTTGCCGGATGTCCTTGAAGACATAATGCGCAGACAGCAGGAGTTTCTCGCGGCTTGATACACTCTTCGGTTTTATGCGGTTTTCCGCATTTGACGCACCTGGGAGTGTGGTGACAGTAGTGCCGGGTGTGCCCGTATGCTTGACAGTTATGACATTGCACAATGTCTTTCTTAGGGTAGGGTTTTTCAATTTGAACTTGGGTATAATATAGTCTGTTTACTTCGTAGATTTTTTCAACCCCGGGTGTTGGTTCTAGGTCAACGAAGAAAAGAGGCAGTGGAATTTTGTTGCCTGGCTCAGGGTGCCCAGTATTGTTTTTGCAGACATTTGTTATTTGTCTGACCTTGAAGCCCATTGCGGTCAGTTCTTCTTCAATGACGTCTGCAGGGGTGGATGGGTGCAATTTCCTGATCACCACTCTGATGGCTCTTTCCTCCTTTAGTTGGTATGTGTGGTAGTCAGCCTTAGTTTCTGTAAGGTATTTCACAATTCTGCGGTATGTATCGGGCGTGTCTGATTGAATTTTTGTGTCATTAGTCCTACTGGTGCAGTAGTATTTTCCAGAGCCTATTAAATTGTTCAATTGGGTGCAGAGGAGTTTAAAGTTTTTTATATGTCTCACGAAAATAGGTGGTGGCCTATGCACTTTAGGGGCCGATGTGGACTCCATTGTTTCACAAGTAAGATTTGTCAGTTGCTGATATCTGTTTGGTGAGTAGAATGGTGAGTCTTCAACCAGGGTTGATGACCCTAACTGGGTATTTTGATTTGATGGCCCTGCCTCGGGTTCTAAATTATCATAAGGAGTCACAGGAGGCGTATCAACTTTGCGCCTTCTATTGGATTTCGGTTTAGTCGGACTATTTCTAGTGGTAGACTCAAGGGATCGGCTTCTCTTGGCTTTTGCTTTTTTATCTGATCTGCTAGACAAAACCTGTGGAATTTCATATTGGTGTTTTATATAACTGGTAATGAAGGAAAAAATAAATAAAATAATAATAATAATAAAAATAAAATAAATAAATAAAAGTTCGCAACAGAACTGATCTGGCCACTGCACCGTCCAGCCTCGGTGCCAGGGGCCGTACTGGTAACTGATAAGCCCTCCTACCTTGGCTGTTGGTGGGGATGGACCCGCTGCGTCTTGCACACGAGATAATGCTCTAATGTCGCTTGAAACACTCGATCTTATAATAATTATAGTAAAGTTATAAATCAGTTATTTGCTTTGAAATTTCACATTTCACTTCACTGAAACACGAACTATAGCTATGTAAAATACCATATATGTACGAACAAAGATGATGAATACAGAAATAAGTATCGCAGAGACGTTGTTGCTCACTCCAGCGCGTGCTGTGAACTGAGAGGTTCTTGTAAAAAAAAAAGTTTTGCTAACCCGAAGGCTCGAAGTCGATACCATCAATCTCAGTTAAAAAACTCCCATTCGACCAGATTCAAATTCGTAATACTCTGTTCACAATCATCCAACCTAAGGCGCTTAGCAATCAGCTCAGCGCATATTGACATTTTAGAAATTCGTTTTTAACTTGGCCAAAGTCAACCTTCGTGATGCTATTAATCTATTAATAGATTAATTAATCAATCACTTCTATTAATATATAGTTAACTGAATGCATGCTCTGTGATTCCTTGCAGTGTAAAAACAAATAAATTAGAAAAATAATGAAAAAACTGCACCACTATGATCCATGAAGGTATATAGGTGCAGATGGCCCTGTGAGTTCTACAGGCTCTTCTAAAGCTCACTCAGCCTCTTAAAGGGGTTACCCTTAAATGGGGGATACCTGGAGGTTTAGCGTGATCTCGAACAAATCACCTCCATGCACAACCATTGTCCTAGAAACCGTACAGTCTCTATTGTACCATGCACTGATCCCAAAGCCTTCCATGGGTTGTAGAAGTACAGTTTTTTTTATTTATTTACAGAATATACTAAGGAATTATGCAAATGTTTTTGTCAATCTATTGACATATAATTAAGCATGGAAGGCGACAATAGATAGCTTGTAGGGTCTTGGCCAAACACTCGCTACTTCTAAAAATAGGGAACGAAGTAATGAAAAACAAATGTTAGCTTCTTGTGCTAGGGGCTTTGGTGCGTGAGTTCATTATCGATAGTGTCATAAAAAAGTTCTTCGACGAACCGAACGTTTTTGCATGTAAAATAAATGAGAAAATATAGAGATTGTACTCTCTGTTTTCAATAGAAAAGAAAAAAATTAAATGATATAAATTTAATCTTTCTCTTAATTAAACCACAAGAATTAAAAAAAAAACCTGTACCACTCAACCTGCGATTCAGTACGTGGTAGAGACCCTATTGTTTTCCAAGACAACGGTTGTGCAGGAAGATGATGTGTCCGAGATCACGCTCAATTAAGAATACCCACTTCATATAGATGGAAGTGTAGATCTCACGGTGTCCATATAATGCTAACAGAATAATAAAAATAACCTTTATTTGTGCATGAAACAAAATATATACTCTATTTACTTTTTAATACATTATTTTCCATACTTTTTTCACTGATCAGGCACGATCCTGACAATATAGTGAACCTAACCCATCCTCTTCCACTCTTCCAGGTTGCTTTTCCTTTTACACTCACATGGGTACTATTCCGTGAGCTTCTTTGTCTATGAGTGTTTCTGCTCTAATCATGTGTCCGATCCAGGACTATCTTCTCGTGTAAATGAAATGGACTATGTCCGGAAAGCTAGTTTTCTCACGAATCCACATCTTGGTCTTTCTGTCCCTTCTGGCAACATTCAGGGCGTACCTCTCCATGCTTCGGACTCTAGTTTTTAACTTGTGGGAGATATTGAGGTTGCAGGACCATGTCTCACTGGCGGAGGTTAAGGTCGGTAGAACGGTACTCATCTACATTTTTTCTTCATCTCTATGTCGACATTGGATTCGTACACGTGCTAATTTTTAAGTAGAGGTTTCCAGACTAGGGAGCATCTTCTACATATCTCATTGTTTCTCCCTTCGATAGATATCTCCTGTGGATAAAATAATACCAGAAAAATTTATATCCTATATATTTCACATTTAAGCACATTGTTTTTTCATAAATATGAAATCATAAGAATAATCCATAGTCATAAGGTAAAACTTCACAAAAATGAATTTCGCTAGACATGGTTTTCTATTCTCTCTTTACAAAATATCAGAAAAGAAGCTATAATACAATGCTGTAGGTCATCAAATGCTCATCGATTTTTAAAGGGCATGCGATTCTATTGACCGCGGAAGGTTTTCAGGATCATAGTAGGCATGGAATACCTACGAAATGAATTTATCTATTTCCAACTCGCCTTAAAGGAAGTCGGCACATTAAGTTTAATTCAGAAAGTTTGAGGTTACTTTAACTTGAGTACGGAGCGGTTTCCACTGCGATGGTATAAAATTAAGCTCAGATCTTAATGGTTCATTCTGAGCGGAGAAACATTGGTGTATATGGTTAGTCCTAAGAAAAATGACCAAGAATAGACCATCAAAGTATTTTTTAACTGTATTTATGGCATTCGAAACTGTATTATAATAGTACAAGTAAGTATATTAGCTAGGTTTGAAACAAGTGGGTTTGAGTCGGAATAAAGTTTGTCAGGAAAGGATTGATATCGGGTTCTGGCCAAATAATCAACAAATGGGACTTCAAGGTCATTTTGGAAGACTGTTCGTAAGTAAGTACGAAATCCTCAAGGATACGAAGTGTAAGTACGAAGTGTAAAATCCTCAATGCTCCTTACTATACAAAGTAAGGAGCATTGAGGATTTTACAAGGATTATGTATTGTATTAAGGACTGTGTATTATAAGGATTGGATACGAGAGGAATTCGAGTGGAGTTCCAGAACTCTATTCCGCAAGTTCCAATAGATCTTGTAATAATCATGTATATGAATCATGAACTGACCTTCGGGTAAGTGGGCTCAGAAAAAGATTAAGGTGAGTTTAAATTTCTCAAGTTTAAGTTTAAATTTTGGTTTAAAATTGTAGTTATTATTTTATTAATGCCTTGATGATTATTCTTATTGATAGTGGTTGAGTCTAATTTTATGTTAATATACTAGAGTTTTATTTTTGATATAAGGATGGTTTATTTCTTTACCAAGTTTTCTCTATGTGTCCTCGACTGTACCTTGTCCCCATCCAGCCCTTTACAGGTTCGACGAAGCTAAAGAGAGGAGTCGCAGGTAACATCTGAAAAAATATGAGTGGTCTTGATACCGATCAATAAGATTCAGAACAGTTTTGAAGTAAATAACTAATTTTGAAATATATTTGTTTTGTATTTAAAAATTTTATATTGTTAAAAAAAATAATTAAAAACAGAACAAAAATAGTTTTATTATTTCGATATTATTCAATATAGTTCAATTCTTTCTAATCAAAATAAATAGAACATATACGAAATTGAGTAAAAATTAATTTTTTATTTTTTTATACAATGAAAAATTATTTTTTATTTTATTATAAATTTAAAAAAACATTTTCATTTTATTTTATTATAATATATATAATAATAATCATTAATTTATTATTTCAAAAAACACCTACAGAAAATTGTAAAAAGTTTTATAAACTATAAGAAAAGAAAGTATATGCAGAAACCAGTACAAATGATAAGTAGCGACTGGCAAGCACGATTTGTCGTATGTAATACGACGTCGAAATCTGTGAGCAGCGCTCGGGTTGGTGCGTCAAGAGTATGCCAGCGGTGCTCGTTCAAAACCATTAACTGGTTAAATTTTGGTGACAGTAATGATTTTTTGGGTGTGGTAATGATATATGGAAGCGAGGTAGCTCAGTATGTAGAGTGCTGAGTTAATGAGCTGAAGTCTGCGACTTGTTCCACAGGGACACCGTCTTAGCGGATTATTCTGTCTCCTAGCTTTGCTCTCCTTCCTATTCTCATTATCTTAGTTTTATCAACATTTATCTTCATGTTGATTTTTCTTAGTTCCTCCTGAAGGACTCGGAACTGTAGGTTACTACATTTATTGCCAAATACTACCAAATCATAGGTGATTTAGCATTCCCATTCCCTTCTGTCCCATTATTTAACCATTTCCGGGGAAATTCCATCTTTACCTGCTACTTTCCTTATTTTTAGAGAGGTGAGGTTATTGCGTCTTCCACTTCCTCCTCGAATATGGTGTCGTCCTCCTCCCAATGATCTGCAGGTTCTGGTGTCCTTTCCATTTCTATTCCTTCTATTTCAGCGTCATCCAGTAGCTCCTTAAAATATTCTGCCCATCTATTCATTATGTCTTCACTTTTTATAAGGACTTTTGTCTTTAACATACTTTAATATTGGGTCTTTATCTTTACGCATGTTTCTAATAGTCCTGTAAAATAGCTTCTGGTTTGTCCTCGCATCCTCTTCTAATTTCCTACCAAAGTCCTCCCATGTCTTTCTTTTGGAAGTGAGAACAATATTCTTAACAATTCTTCTCTGCTCTTTATATCTGGCATAGACTTCTGAACCTGTTTTCAAGTATTGTTTCCAACTTGTTTTCTTCATTTGGACCTGGGTCCTTACCTCGTCGTTCCACCAAGCTGTTCTTTTGGCCCTTTTTCCCACAGGAGTTTTTCCACATACTGATCGCCGACGTCACCGAGATACGCTTGAATGCACTCCAGTCGGTCTCAATATCGTCATCATCCCATCGATGTGTTCCTGTTCTAGCCTTTTCTTCGATTGCTTCTTGATAGGCTTGGGCAATTTCCGTGTTCTTCAACTTGTGGACGTTTGTTTTATATGTTCGGATGGGTTTAGTTTTAAAGTTTTCATTGATGGTCTCCTTCACTGCTAAATCCATCTTTAGTAGCAGGTGGTCACTACCTATTTCGTATCCTCTACTGACTCTAACATCTATTGTGCCTCTTAATGTTTCCCTAGGTATCAGAAAATAGTCTATTACGGACTTCTCCATACGTTCAGGTTCTACCCTTGTATATTTATGGACCTCTTAATGGGGGAATAAGCTATTTGCCACAACCATTCCATTGGCCAGACATAGCCTAATAATTCTTTCCCCATTGTCATTGAAAGTCCGCTCTCCATACCTTCCGATTGCTCCTTGCCATTCCTCAACATTATTTCCGACCAGGCCGTTCAGGTCTCCCATAATGATCGGAATTCCCTTATTATCATCTAATTCCTTCTGATGTCGGTGCATTTTCATTAGGGCCATACGCAACGAAGATTGTAAAAAGTTTATTTCCCAACATCAGCTTTATAATCATGATCCCGTCACTAAATCCTTTCCACTCCTGTAATGTGTGGACAGCATCTTTATGCAATAAACATGTTACATCACTCTTGGCATGTGTCTAGAAATAGACTCCTAAGTACATCAGCAGATAGTCTCCAATTTTTGCTTCTCCTTTACCCCTCCTTTTAGTTTCGGTAAGTCCCAGGATGCTAATCTCTGTTTTCCTGACTTCCTCAACAAGTTCCACTCCTTTCCGTTCAAGTCCTTGACATTCCATGTTCCCAGTTGTATAATCCATTTTCCGGGCCATGTCTTGCACCATAATAACTGATCAGCTCTGTTGCTTTCTTTTATTTTCATAGTTTTTATCTCAGGTGTGCAGGGTATGGGCCTACCTAACCCAAATCCTGGTGGGGAGGCTGCCCCCTCAGAGCATCCAGGTATGCAGACCCATCCGGGTAGGCTACCTAGGCCGATAGCATTTATATAATAATAACGCTTCATTAAACATAATAATACTTTCAATCAACTCGACGAATTAAAAATCTATATTACATAAATATGTTTTTAGTCATTTAGTGATTAGGTTACCCTAGGGTGTCTTGTATATGTCTTCGTCTGTGGTGTAGGGGTGAGTGTAGTGTGCTGTTTGGTTATTTATGAGTGTGTGTTCGAATTGATGTTCCCCCAACTTGGAGGGCCAGAGGCTGTTTGCCGTCCTTAGACCGGGCGATAGGGTCGCCACATCCCTATGCCTTGTTTTACAGTAGGTACCTAACATTTTAGTAGGGGTACACCGATATTAGTCTAGAAATAGAAGTTCGGTTTAGTACATTATTTGTAACCCCTTAGTGGACCTCTTAAATATGAGTATCCACTCAGTATTGCATTGAGAAATTGAATATTAATAATTACAAAATATTGATTTTTTTTTTATTTTAGGTTCGTTTAATAGATAAGAAAAAAACATATGGTTTCCTGTTTGAATCTTATTTCAGTGCATTATATTTATTGAAATAACAGTCCTAATTTGGAAATATTGGAATGAGATATAGTTTGTTTCTATTTTATAATCGATGTATTCCATTTTTTCCATATAGATTAAAGTGGCTTTGTGATTTTCCAATTTTTTAAATATTTGTAATTTATTTGTTCCAGCAATTGATATATATAATTGGTCAATAATTGAATATTGGGGCGGAGTGGCTCAGTGGTAGAGAGCTGAGTTCCCGTACCGAAGGTCCCGGGTTCAAATCCCGTTCGCTGGGAGACTTTAAATACAGGTCTGTTAGCAGACAGAGATGGATCTTATGAACCCTCCTGGGGCTCACCCAACCTCTATAAAGTGGGTACCCAACAAAGTGGGAAAATTTGATGGTTGAGCGTGATCTAGGACAAATTACCTCCCTGCAAAACCGTTGTCCAAGAAACAGTACAGTCTCTACCATGTACTGAACCACATAACCCTTCACAAATTGTAGTGGTATAGGATTGAGCAAGACAAAAGACTAAACAAGTCAACAAAGTCAAATCACTAAATGACTAAAAACATATTTATGTAATATAGATTTTTAATTCGTCGATTTGATTGAAAGTATTATTATGTTTAATGAAGCGTTATTATTATATAAATGCTATCGGCATCGGTCCAATAAGAATTCATAATAATGTTGACAATAGCTTGATAAAATATTCCTCCTACGGAGGTAGAATGTTCCATGTTTTATTGGCTACTTACCTTGAATTGCATGGTCTATCTCAAGTGGCTCTTGACCCTGCCTGAATATTGCCGAGGCAGTGAGTAATGATATAAGAGCGTATTTTTAAAAAAATGAATTAGAAACATAAATAAATAACAATCTATTTGTTTATTTGTTTGTGTATAACAATTGTTTTATTTAATAATGGAAGATTAAAAAAAACCTATACAAATCCCATTTACAGGTGCGACAATGCCTTTGTGATGAATGTATGATACGAATCACTATTGATACCGAAATAGGTCTTTGGTCAGACAAACTTATTCATCAGAGAAATTTAATTTTCTCTTTAATAAGATTTCTCGACCTGGTTTTTCCTGTTAATTCATAATATTTTTGGCTAATGAGAGTAATCCCGTGATCATACTAAGGCGACATAAGATAAGCGATCCATCCTAAGACATATATTGCGACGATTTATTGCTAGGGAGACTCAGTTACAGAAGCTACTAAAAGTGGTCGACCTGGGTGATAACGCTTTGGCGGGTGCGCAATTTTCACTTCTTCAGTTACAAAAATGAGCTGAAGTGAGGGAGACGTTGTGGTTTATAGGAGATATGTCACTTGCGATATTTTGCCAATCGCGCAGGTATAAACCTTTTTTATCGTCTCTTTTTAGTTTTTATGGAACTGAATGTGCATTTCGCGTATCGTATATCCCTTACGATACATCGCTGATCATATATCACCTTAATTTAAATGCGACCTTGCATTATCAACGCTATCTACCTTATTTAATTTACTTCACGCAGATTAATGATTAATTTTTGAGCCTTAGTAGTTCATGATTTTAATTAATATGGTAAAGCACGAAGATGTATTCTGAATTAGCCAGAATGTGATTAAACCAATAAATAATTCAAGGACGATTTTAAAATTAAGCAATTTTTATTTAATATTATTTTTCATTCATTCGAGTCCGATGGTAAGCAGAAAACATTAAAAATATTTAAAAATTTAAATACATTCTAAAATACTTAATTATTAAATTTAATTTTACAAACGCTTTCATAATTTAATTTCACAAATAGAAGTTATTGATAAATCTTAGAATTAACCTCTGCCTTTCAATAGGTAATGCCGTTTTACAGTAAAACAATAATTTGTTATTTGCAGAAACATTTTTATTTGGTTCATTTCTACGTAAATTGTTCAATTTAATTTAATTTTATATATGTTATGCTATCCATATATTAAGACACTTATGTTATTTCGGTAGTGTTTTCGGCAACTATGTATATATAAGACTTTGATCCGACCAGTCCTCACCGATATAATATATATATATATATATAAGACTTTGATCCGACCAGTCCTCACCGATATAATATATATATATATATATATATATATATATATATATAGTGAATTGTGCAAGAGTATAAACAAGCGAAATAATTGTAACTAGTGTTTGACTGTATTTGGAACCAGGATTTGCGCTAGTGAAACTTGCATATCGGAAACGTGCTGTTGTCTGTACTTTTTTACACCGGCTCACAGTGTTTCGATTAGTAAGAGCTAGCTGGACAAAATTCATGTCAAAATTCTAAAAAAAATTTTTGGAATATTGTAAACGATTGTTAAAAACCTAGAAATCCAATATTTGTTTATGCCTGGCACACTTCATCTCGTCAGTAATAGAGCCCAAAGTCATTAATCCATAGAAATTGACTTTCAGTTGTACTCAAAGCTTCATTTCAACAGCACAAAATTATGTTTCTAATTGTATATGAATCGATTGTTGAATATCGTACTCATAGGTGCTATTTTTTTCTAATTAAAGAAATCTTCTGATAATCTAAATGTATCAATTTAAAAAAAAAAAATGCATGACGGATTTTTCCTCATTTTGAAACTTTCAAGACATGGGAATGACTTGTACCCGGTTTTATCCGGGCTAAATTATATATATTTCATAGCTGCATCTCTCCCATTAATAATAAGATGCATTATAGCCTGCACACTGGAGTACAATATTGTTTTTTTAATTTTAGAATACTTATTTTCGAGAAAGGTTTTTTTTTGAAGAATGGTAGAAACACCCTTAATTTTTTATTTTATAGTTCATTTCGACCAAATTAAATGTTAAAAACCGTGCAGGGGTCTCTCAAAGGAAAATTAAAACAAGATTGGCTTACAATTCCTCCAAAATTTCTGTTAAATAGCGGGAAAATCTAAGCAGCGCAAAGTGTTTCGATAAAAGTTAGGACAAAAGTCATGTTTAGAAATCTGAAATATGGAATTGGAATATTGTAAACAATATTTCAAAACATGGTAATCTAATATTTGTTTAAGTCTGACACACTTCGCAGCTTCAGGGTTAGGGCTCAAAGTAATATTAGCAATATAATAAATAAGTGGAATTCAATGCATTATTTTAACCACAAAAATTTATTGTTCAACTAATTTTATCTAAACAATCGTAGAATATGGATTTCGTATTGAAATATTAATTGTACTGGTAAGTGCTATTTTTTAAAAATAAAAAAATCTTCTGATAATCAAACTATATTACTTTTTTTTTATATGGCCGAAGAATTTTTCTTTATTTTGAAACTTTGAAGTGATCAAAATGCCTTTTCCCCATTTGTATCCGGGCTAATTTTTCTAAATTTAATAGCTACACATTTCCTATGAATAATAAGACATATTTTAGCCTGCACACTCGAGTACAACATTTTTTTAGAGCACTTTATTTCGAGAAGATATTTTGTTGAAGAATGGTTGATGCAACCAAAGGAAGAAAGAAAATCTTATCTCTAAGAATTTGTTTCGACCAAAACTAATTTTGAAAACACTACAGAGGACTCTGGAAGGAAAATAAAAATGATTTGGGCAATCAATTCTTCCAATTTATTATATATCTTATTTAGCATTTATTTACCACTAAACAATTTTAATTATTTTTTTTATTAAAAATTGTTGGATGGATGAATGATATATGTAAGGGTATATACATACACTCACACTTATTTTTAAAATAATTATAGTTTTTTTCTCTTTAATTTCTTAAATTATTTTGTTGTTGTATTGTTTTCCATAAAACTTGTTTATATGTAAATATTAATAGTTTTCTTTCTTTATTATTATTGTTATCGTATTTATATTTTTCTTTTATTTAATTCGTTATTGCGAGCTAACTCCTAATTTATATCCATTAATTTTTTTATTTCCATTTATTGATTAAATTTTAATTGTATTCTACTCTAATACATCTTAGTTTATGTTTTATTTTCCGTATCACTATTCTAAAGGATCTTGTCCCAGAATAAATACGGATTTTTATCAGTTTTATTATTATATATTGTCTTAATTATACATTGTTTTTATTTTAATTTTTCTAATTATTATCCTGGTAATCCTCTTAAATTCAGTTGGCAATTAATTATGTGCACACCAATTAACAGAAATATTATAGTACTAAAATTCATAGTATCAAAGTATTGATCTGCTTAATAGTAGGCATTGAATTAGAAATATTAAAATATTAGATTATACATAGCTACTTATAAAAGGAAACTTCATGGGATTACAGACGATTACATAAATATCTCTCCAACAATGTGTTTTTTTTTATGTAAAACAATAAACTCTTATTATTATAGTACAGTACTCTGTTTTATTTTCATAATATCTTAATCTATATGTTAATAATACTAAAAAAAACAAAACACATAAAGTACCAAATTAGATGGGGCTCGCTTTATTATTTTGCCTCGTCCCAAGAACATCAGTAAACGGTGGCCTTGTCTCTCTTCAATTACATTATTGACTAAGTTTTGGTTAAATAAAATGCCACCTGGGGGTATGAAACAATTCTAGATTAATGATAATTATCTAAGACATAACTAAAAAAACTTATGAGATGAAAATAGTTGACTGGATGATCTAATGTAAAGGAGATAGTTGGGGGGTGCAGTCAGAAAGAACACTGAATAAGTAATACACTTATAATTATGTGCCGACGTTTCGACCTACAGTGTAGGTCATCTTCAGGGCTATTTGGAGAGAGAAGCCGGCTGACTGATAAAAAAATAAAAAAACTTATGAATACATAACTTAAATAAAATGCTCATAATATATGTATATGTATAAAAAAAAAATCTGTACCATTATAACATATGAAGAGTATTGGGTTTAACACATGGTAGAGACTTTGGTGTTAATTAGGCTTACAATAGTGCTGGGATGAGATATGGCTAAGGTCATGCCCAACCGCCTAGTTTTTCCCTCAATAAGGGTTACCGAGATAGTCTGTATATCCCAAAGGGTTGATACACAGCCTGTTTAATATCTGCCATAGCCGCAATGTTTCGATTAGTAGGAGCTAGCTGGACACAATTATTTTTCGGCTTTTCTTCATTTCTTTCGACTAATTGAGTATTGTAATTATAAAAAAATGTTCTGCAATGTCAGGGCAGAAAGGTGTAGAGTATAGTTTTAGTTAAGCTTAATTTCATTTATAAATATAATATTAAATATAGATTAAGGTATTATGAAAACGAGTTTTAGATTTCCCTAGACTCTACATCCTCATACCCTATGATGGCCTAAAATTTAGGCCGAAAAATTGGCACACGAAATTTGTGCAAGTTTGTTGTATTTGTATAAAATTCATTGACCGCACCCTCCGATCATTTTCTACATTATGCTCTCTTCATTTATTACTTTCTTAGTGTTTTATGTAAATTCTACTATCGTTCTTATCCACAAAAATAACCTTATCTGATCTACTTGATAGTTATTACTCTAAATTAAAAAAAAAATAAAAAAGGAAAAAAAAGAGGAGGAGGAAATATAAATTCTGTGTTGATATTTGATTTTGTATGCATCCCTTTAAACTTAAACAAAAATACAGGTTTAAATCACATACATGCCTGATGGTAAATTCATTAATTAGAAACTTAAATAGGGTTTATAGGACATGATTGGAAAAATCCCAAACAAAAAGCTTTAAGTCTAAAAAATGAAAACAGTAAATATAAAACCTGTCGATATTTCAGCTATTCAGGCATGAAAGAGAATAAAAAAATAAAGCATGTCCCAACCTCAAAATGCTATACGACATCAACGAAAAAAAACATCCCACCACCAGCTATGACCAAATGGAACTACTAAATCATAAGCAAGGATACAAGCCAACATCTGTGAAGGGTTGAATAAAACACCTGGTATATATATATATATATATATATATATATATATATATATATATATATATATATATATATATATATATATATATCGATAAAAATGAGCAAACACTCAAAAAGAGATAAACTATAAATTAGAATGCTATAGGAAAAACACAAATTAAGGCATCTTCGGGAAATACACAATAAGAAAAATGGCATCAAAGAAGACAAAATTAAGTTCTTTGTCGAATGTCTTAGTGCAAGGCTGCTGTCTCAATTTTATGGTTCTGTTTGAAGTGTTGCTGTGATTGGCGTAGCGTTAACTAGTTCATTTTCTCCAGAATTTTATAGAATTAAGGCTTTGCTTTTTGTGATTTTCCCCCTAGTATTCTAATATATATATATACTGGAATACTTCCAAAAATCACAAAGGAAAATAAAACAAATCATGCAAAAAAGATAAGAAACCATATCAATAAGGAAAGTAAAACTACATTATTTTATTCATTTATTTATTTATTTATGATTTTTACAATTGTAAAATACAGAGAGAGTTTTACAGGGTTAGAAGTTTTACAAAAATAATAGTTCATACAAAAAAACAAAAAATAATACTAATACTAAACTTTCTAATGAACGTAAAATCAAAAATATGGCCATGAGTCAACTCTGCATCAAAATATGGAAATTTTTTTAAATAAAACTTATATAATTCAAAAGTATTATTTTGTGGGTAAACAAACATATATGCATCAATGGGTCAGAGCTATTCTTATACTTAGAGCTTTATGTAAGAAGTTACAGAGATTAATTAAATCATTGTTGTGCTTGGGGTTCAGTACTGTATAAATATTGTGCTCGTATGAACTAATATATTTATTTCTGTGTTCTGTGTAAAATGGACAGTCGAAAAGGATGTGGTTTTAGATCATCACATGATTCACTTATGCATAAAGGACAATTGTCTTCAGTATTAATTCTGTGGGTATTTTTATTGTAATAAACAACTATTTGTTTACTGAAGGAAACTCTAATTTGCCTTAGGAGTCTTATTCTCTCAACGGGCAAATCTAATGTCAGGTATGGCTGTACTGAAGATCTACAGATTAAATTTTTGTACAAAACATTGTACTGAGAGCACATAGCTCTATTTACATCGCGATCGTATAACCTTTTCCCGTATTTATTTATCATTTCGTTTTTATGTTTCAGCACTAATTGGGGGTTTTGCTCAGCCCACAGCTAGCCATATCCTAAGTCAGATATAATACTCTCAAGTTGACTTGCTCAGTTAAATTTGATTAAATTAGTAGAGGACCTTTGAACCAAAAACATTTTATGAAAGCATATTTTAGGTAGTCTATTATTACACATTAGTAGGATTTTCAACCACCAGTTGATTGTGAGCTTTAAGACTTGTAATTTAAGCATTATTGTGCCTGTTTATAGTCTAATTATGTAACCTGGGGTTTGATTAGGCCAGTAAAAGAGCGATTTGTAAAATCTAACCTGAATTTTCTCTATTTTATCAAAGTACCTTAATGACCATATTTCACAGGACTATAATAAAACTGAACGGATTAAACTATTAAAAAGCGTGGTTTTTAAGATCCAGGGAGGTGATCTAGAGGTGATTATAATCTGTTCAACCGTGCTCACAGTGATAGCAGCTCTAGCCATCATATCATGACTTGCTATATGAAAAAGAGCCGAGTTGGAGAAAACTAAACCGAAGAAACGGAAAGAACTAACAGTCTCAATTTTTTTTTTAGTTTTTAGCATAGGGTTTCTGTTTTAAGTTTACCTTGTGATCTCCTGAATAGGATGGCTTTAGTTTTGTTTATGTTAACTTTAATTTGTTTTTTATCCGTAATATTTTTCCAAGACGTTTAGTTTTTTTTTGCACCTCGATTAACGTGTTAGATAGTAAAACCAAGTCGTCCGCATACATGAGGATCGTAACACCATTTTCATGGACATTACCGACACTAGAACAACCTTCCTTCAAAAGATATTCTTCCAAGTCATTCACAAATACTAAAAACATAGAGCCTGGGTGAGAGGGTGTCCCCCTGTAGAACGCCCTGCGAAACAGGGAATTCTCGAGAAAATTCATTCTGAAATTTAACCCTAAATGAAGCCTGGCTGTAAATGGATGCAAGATGTTGACCCACTTTCTACTTATTCCTAATCGGAAGAGTTTCTCCCATAGCAAACCATAATTAACGGCATCAAATGCCTTATGCAAGTCTATAAACACTGCGTAAACCTGCCTTTTGGGTTTCGTCAGTTGTAACTTAAGACTCGATAGAGTAAAGTGTAAAACTGCATTTTAAGAACCCAATGGACAAAATACATTAAAATAGAATAGCAAAAGCTCAAAAGTGACATAAAATACTTGTTAAGACATAACTGGAAACATTGCAAACTAAAAACCTTGGTATCAGTATCGCAGGTTGTCGCTTCGAGATAATTCACAAGAAGTTTTAACTTTTTATTCGTTTTATGTTTTAGTAATATTCTCGCAAATCAAAATAATTTTATTAACTACAGTATATAGTGACTATTACTGACATACTGCTTAGGTCATATCATCTATACTTCGAAATGTTATTTGAAACGTTAATTTCTTAAAGAAATGATCATAAAAATTTACACATTTTCCATAATTAAAGTCTTTTTTTCATACTAAAACTCACGATTATTTTGATTTTCGAGACTATTGAAAAGGAACCGAATGAAAAGTTAATATTTGTTGTGTCTGAACTCGAAGCGACACCTGCGGGACTGATACCAAAACCTTAACTAAAACACAACAATTTTTAACTACAATAATTGACTTATAAAATTGTAAGAGGGAATGTCATGATTGATTCGTTCATTATCAATATGGATTCCTTGAATATTTCGCTCCAGAAAGTCTATCGAAACGTGTATTGACTGGATTGGGTTGGATGTTATGTGACCGACGCCTCAGCAGGCCTTACACACATAACCTTTTTAGCCATGTGCTTGTCATCCAATATACTCGCTTTACGCACCCATTCAAATACCCACAACTCTACCTGTTACACATAAGGGTTTTATGAGTAAACCCATAAGTATACATAAAACACCCCATTATCTTGTCAGTTCGCTTTTTTTTTAGTGGAAATATTTATTTTTATATTCAGCTAAACTTTAAGGCTTTGCCTTTTACAGATAGAATAGAATAGTATAGAAAAATAATTTTATTCTAGGACCAGGTCCCTTGACACTAGAACTACGAAGGTTTACCACATACCTATTTCTACCAACCGGTCAAAATGACCGGTTTGTTTGTTTTATTAAACTAAATAGTAGAATTCAAGAAATAAAACTATAAATTCATAAGATAATTTAATTTTAAATAAAATAAAATATATTTCATTCAAATATTGTAATTACATAACATAAAGAGTAGTATCAACATAGCATAAATAGTAGTGCGTTTTGCAACTTGCAACTATACACGGCAAGCAAGAATACTGCATTGAAATTTTATATATTGCATATACACAAATTTACGCATAATAAATTGAAAACGGAATTTTTGAATTCCGGGAATACACAACATGTTTTCATGATATTTTTATGACAGGTCAAAATGACCGGTTCGTATATTTATGTATAATACATAGATATCTCTGAAAATTGAAAAAGCGTAAGCAAAATAATTTATAATTTTATTGTAAACACAAATTTAATAAAAATCATGACATTATCATAAAATATTAAATAAGACTTAAAGAGGAAATGTTATAAATAAATGATGCAACCGGTCTGTTAAAAATATGGGATCTGTTAAAAAAATGCCATATATGAATATGTCACTGTATTATTTGTATTGAAATAACAGTCCTAAAATCGAAATATTGGATCATGATATTGCTTGTTTTATTTTTTAAATCGATGTGAGTCATTTTTTTTCTATTTAAATTCGAAACAGTGATATATTTTTTTGAAGAGTTAGGGAAGCGTCAGTAACTTTTTGATTTGCCAATTTTTATAAATACCAATAATTAAACTGATCTAGCATGACTCAAGACTGATCTTTATACAGTTCTTTTTTGAATAAAATCTAGTACCTTGCACATTACAAATATTCACTTAGCCGTATTGTTAGTAGTTCAGTGAACATTAGAGTTCACAAATTATTATAAGATAATTTAAAATTAATTAATTTATTAGAGCTCACAAATTATTATAAGATAATTTAAAATTAATTAATTTTGAACAGATTGTATTATTGAGAAAATAATGTTGAATTGATGGAGATTTTAGTTTCGGTTGAAACCCCGTGGTCGGCCACTTTCGTAAGATTTCAGATACGACAAAGGATTAGGCTACTCCGTTCATTATATCATTTAATTTTTTTTACTATACTATTGATAGTTAATATATATATAATTCCTTTCATGATCATAAACGTAATTAGCTATTAAAAAAAACATACATTTTTGTTATACAATAATAATTTTTTTTTGCAAGCTTGGATTATCTATAAACTTACAATTTAATTTAAGAACATTTGTCTCCAGTAGACGTTAAAACTTTTATAATTAATTTAATTTTATTTTTTTATTAATTGTTATAATTTTTATTTTGAAGAGAAAAGATTTTTCGAATACCGGCCTGGACAAACCTTTTCTTTTCAAAATAATAATTGTTAAAACTTTTAAGAACTAAAATTTCAAAAGTTGGATTAGTCGAATTTCTGCTGATAGCGATTTATATAAGAAATTTTACGTACATCATAGTTTCCTCATACATCATTGATATTATTCCAAATTCTTACCACAGAGGTCTAGAAATTTATGCTTTTTTAACGGCATTTAATTGCTTGTGTATTTTAAGTTCGTTAAGTTGAATAAACCGATGTTAATTTCTGTTAAAACCTTTATTTATTCATGTACATTTGTATTACGATATTTTCTGGGATATTTTTATGTTATATATCAGTATATATGCAAAATTATATCAATCGGTAACAACCACGGAAATATACGCGATTGAACCATTCAGTGGATTGTTTTTGTCCTGGGGTTGTTGGGTTTGAGCGAATCAATTTGAAAAATTTCCAATTTCTGAAACAATTTTCTCGCTGGGAGAATGGAAGGGAAACTGGTAAACAGAAAACAATGTTATTATGAAGGGAGGAGGGGCCCCCATAGTTGGCCAGCATCTTTTCGGAGCTATTGATCGCTTGTTAGAAACGCAACTTCATCTGTCATTAGTCTTATAACGAAATCCCATATTCTATATTTCTATACTTCCAGCTCTTATTTCCATAATTTTAAGTGAATTTAATAATAATTAAATATAAAAAGGATTAGTTATTATTTAAAATTAGATAAATAATAAATTATTATTTAGGATTAAATAAAAATCTGATAAAATGTGTCGTTGAATAATTTTTCAAGACGCTTTTATATAGTTAGATATTTATGTTTATTAAACATGGTAAAACACATGCTCGAAACCACTCATTTGTAGGAGATGCGCTTTCCTTGAAATATTTTTGTTGTTTGCTCATTTAACGTCACTTTATGGCTAATCGGACGATGCTACAGCGGGAGCCCTAAGTTTTGATTATCCATATTTAATTAGGATAGGGATCTTTAAAGACTACCTAACATCGTACAGGCTCGGGATCCCCATCTAACGTCCCTTCCGAAGGACGGTATAACCAAGGATGTTTTACTCCCTTTAAAAAATCCTAGGGCCTCCTGTCCGGCTACGAACCCGCGATCTTGGGCTTAGTAGGTTGTTATGCTATATTTGTCTTTAATAACTCCACAGAACAGGATAAAAAAAAAAGCTTCAATCTCTAAAATAAAAAGAGGAAACAAATATAGCTGTCACTATATCGCCTATCAGGGCTAAATATACGAAATATTGAACAATATTTTTTTCCCCTGTTTTTGTTTTAGGAATGTAATGCTTTTTGTTTGGAGTGTTACCATTCATGTTTAAACAAGTATTTCATATCTCTTTTCAGCATCTTCTCTTTTATATTAAAAGGACAAGGTTGTATCTTACCAAGCAATTCTTATCGCATGTAAGAATATTATTTATAATTTCATTATTTTATTAAATTTTTAATTATTTTTGTTTTGAAGAGGAAAGATTTGCCTTGGCCGGTATTCGAACCCGGGCCGTCTGCGTCTCTGTCTTAGTGCACTAAACCACTGAGCTACCAAGGGTCGTATCCCAGTCGGGTGAATCCGTTCTCTTCACCGATCCTACATCCCTGTGTTCTCGCAATTTTTGTGATGTATACACGAGGAAGAAGGTTTATTGAAAATTACTTTAATTAGGATTTTGTTGACTTACGTCATTATATTATTTATAATTTTATTTTTTTATCGATTGTTATAATTTTTAAATATTTTTGTTTTGAAAAGAAAAGATTTTCCCGGCCGGGATTCAAACCCGGATCGTCTTAAAAATCCCATAGGATCTATCTCCGGCTGCCAACAAATTAAATAAAAGTCTTCTAAGCAGCCAGAACCTTCGGCACGGTAACTTAGTGCTTTACCACTGAGCCACTCCGCTACCTACCTCTGATTATACTTGGACAGGCAATATTTAGAACTCCCGCTGTAGCATTGTCCAATATGCCAATAAAATTGACGTTAAATGAAACAAAAAAATACTAATAGCTTTTTGTTATGTAGCATTGCCACGAGCTAATTTTAACCCTGAGGCACGCCCAATGTAGTCACGTTGCCTTTTGGTCCACCCTTTTCTATCTATAAGCCGTTATTTTGGTAAGTAAGACCCGATAAGCTGAGACTCAAATCCTTCTGAAGTCTTCTATAGGCGATATCGCAGTCATACCTTACTGTGTACTCTGGTCAGCTACAGCTGTAGGTGTTAGTTTTACTATCATAGATGGGGATTTGAACCGTAATCTACGATTCCGATCGGTGGTTCAAACACAATTTTATACACCCGTAGAGGCTAATAGAAGAAGGAAGTTTCATTTTTTGTTTGTGAAATGTTTTATTATATGGCATGTGATTTTTAGAACTCACTCACACGCACTGCAGCAAAATTGGAGGTCTTTTATTGGATTTTGAAAATTGTTTTCAATAGCTTTCGTTTGCCTTGTTTGAAAAGGACGAACTGAAATATTTCATTAAAAAATACATGTCAATATTTCGCCTGGCAGGCGTGAATACTCGAATACTTGTTTGTTTCCATCCACGTCTTTACAAGTTTTCTATATATCTTAGAGGTTTTTTTTGCCTATATAAAATTTTTTATCTCATCCTGTGATTCTTATAGCATGTAAGAATATGATGTTATTTTAATAGTTCGGTTGCTGTTAAACTTGGATTGCAGAGTATCTTCCTACATGTTATCATTTCAGAATCGTCATCGCTTTCCAATGCTGAAAAGGATGGAAGGCCGTTTATAATAATTCTACGATGTATCAGTCTTAATCGTTGACTATTATCGAAATCATATACTTCCAAAATAGATATGTATAATGATTATTCATAATGAATAATAAATTTTAATGAATAAATAATTTAAATAAAATTTCATTTTATTTATTTTTATTTTTATTTATCTGTGAATGAAAATTAATTTGGTGGAACTAGTTGTGCTGGAGTCCTCCAGGGCAGCGTCTTGGGTCCTATCCTATACACATTGTACACCGCTGGTATCCCAACTACTCCTGAAACCTTCCTTGCAACGTTCGCAGACGTCACAGCCATCCTATCATCTCATCCAGATCCTGAAATGGCTTCCTCGAACCTCCAAAGGAACCTTTCACTCATTGAAATTTGGTGTAACCAATGGCGGATCAAATGCAACGAGGAAAAATGCAAACACATGACTTTTACACTCGCCGGGAAACATGTCCTTCTGTCCAATTCAATGAAACCGTCCTACCTATTTCCGACACATTACGATACCTTGGCTTCTTCCTAGACAAAAGACTTACATGGAATCCTCATACCAGACTCAAAAGACAAGAACTTAACAGACGATTCAGCCAACTATACAGATTGCTATGTAGGGCCTCCCATCTTTCAATAGACAATAAACTACTAATATATAAGACGATCATCAAAGCTATCTGGACCTATGGACTGGAACTGTGGGAGACCGCAAAAAAATCCAATATCAGACGCATTCAATCCTTTCAATCCAAAGTCCTGAGAACTATTGTCAACGTTCCTTATTATGTCTCCAACAATATCCTCCATAATGATCTCAACATTCCTTTCGCCCTCGACCTCATCCCTACTAAATTTTCAATCTTACACCAAAACCTTGCCTGCCGTCCCAACCCCCTGGCTCAGTCATTATCCAGTTCCACACATCCATACAACCCACTCCGCCGTCTAAACCGGCAATGGCCCCGAGACTTGTTATAATAATGTTATTTGGAGTACTGGCACTGGAAAGATTCTCCATTCACGACCTGTGTGTGTGTGTGTGAAGCACCCTTAACCAGCTTCCATTGGAGTTTAATTCCAGTAACGTGGCTGGGAAAGGGGGCAGGGGCCTCCCGCAGTCCTGCTTTGCCCTCGTTCCAGGGGAAGAAGCTTAGTTCGGGGCCCAGGCAAATTGTAATTAGGGTTTGAATGTGTACATTACTTTTATTTTTTTATTTTTTTTTATCTAGACTTTATTTCATTATCATTTTTGTATTAATTTCCTTTTATTACCGCATGTATATATTTTTCCAAATGTATATATTTTATTACATTCACTTATTTTATTTTGTTTATATCATTTTTTGTTTTGTTATGGAATGGTTGTAGCTACATAGCACCATTACTTACTTATTGCCCACAAGTGACAGATTGTAATGTTTCAAAAAAGTGTTTAAAAAAAAAAAAATAGCAACTAGTTTTTATGAAAATCGGAAGAGCCAAAAATCATGTACTTCCTACAACTAGGAATTATTTTTTATCTTTTTCAAAGTCTTAAATATTGATCGGAGAGAAATATTTTATGAATTTAAATATTTATGATCTGTATTTTGTTATTCTGTATCCCTACAGCTCATGAAGAGTCTTGTTTCTGTACGTGATAGAGATAGTAATATTTCTTGTGAAACGGTTGTAGAGAGAGGCGACTCTTTTAAGATCATGCTCAACCACCTGGTTTCTCCCCTATTTTGGAAACCCGCTTTATAGAGGCTGGGCAAGCCCCAGGAGGGTTTCTAATTCCAAAGAACCCATCCTCGGCTGTTAGATTAAATAAAATCTGCCACAGTCAGATTTGAACCCGGGACCTTCGGCACAGCAACTCAGCATTCTACAACTAAGGCATCCGGCTACAAAATCGTAATAGTGTTGAAATTTAATATATATAAAACACAGATTATATAGGATACACATGATAGACACACTGAAAATTTTTATTTTCAACGAAACTTTCTGAAAAAAGAATTGGTATGTTGGTATGTTGAATAAGAATTATCAAACCAAAATGCTACATTTTCCTGACAAGCGACGATATTTTAAAAAATCTCCTCTTCTTCCGGGCTTTAGGCCGAGGAGTAAGCTTCCTGTAGGCTTGTAACTTATGAATACATTTCCATATCTATATGTATGTAAATTCCCTTGGAGCGAGGAGAGTCTACATTACATACCAGGAAGTTGTAAATAACTGGATAGGAATATATTTGCACAAAATGTTCAACCTATTGACATTAATATAACAATTTCAAATAAAATTTAACCAGAAATTAGTTTATGTCGTATAATAGCAATCATATTATGACGTCATCGGCGGTCTAGTAGTTTATAAAAGCCTACTATTCCCAAGAGAGAGGGGTTCACAGCTCGAAAGATGGCCCTATGATTTATAAAGGGTGTGAAAAATCCTTAGTTAAGTCTTCCCTCGGAAGTGACGTAAAATGGGGATCCTAAGGTTTTACCAAGGTACTCGTTGAGTATCCTTATTCTAATAACATCTAAATAGACAAAGTGAGGACTCACACTATGGTATCGTCTGATCAGTCATAGTAGCATACACTCACTTTAAATGAATAAACAAACAATAATATGATTGAATAATTAGGATAAAGGTCTTTAACGAGTACCTGACACTTCACAGAGTCGAGGATACTTTACGTCTCTTCCGAAGGATGGCATTATCAAGAATTTTTAATTAAAAAAGATCTTAGGCTCACATGCCGGGCTCCGTGAGCTTTCTTTAAATTTCTTAGTCAAATTTAACTCTGTACTGACTGAAATTAGATTTAATTTAAACATATGTTACAGGTCACAAAAGGGAGCTATTTTCTCAACAAGCACAACAATTTAAAAAAAAACAAAACAACAATTTTAAAACTCCAATTCTGAGGCCATTGAATAGGGGGAAATAAAAAAAAAAGAAGGAATAGACTAACAGAATAGATTAGAAAAAGTAACTTTATTCTGGGACTAAGTCCCTTTAGAATAACAAATATGAACAGAAAGAGAAACATAATATTTATCTGGCCAGAAGGCTAAATGTTACAAATCAGAAAGCGTGTAAAAAGTGTCAGAAAACAATTTAAAAATAAATATTAAAAAAAAATAATACTATAATATATAAATAATAATAAGTAAATAAACAGTACGAATCTTGAAAAGATATTGAACAATTAAAGAGAATAGATAAATCCACAACTTTTGTTAAATGCATGAGCTAGCATGCAATAATTTCTTTACATGATATACATCTTCTTAAAAAACAAAATTAAAAAAAACTAAATAACACAAAGTATGAGAGGAAAATAGTTGACTGGATTATCAAATGTAGAAAGGAGATAGTTGGGGGGGGGGGTGCAGTAAAAAAAAACACTGAATAAGTACAAGACTTATATTTATGTGCCGACGTTTCGACCTACAGTGTAGGTCATCTTCAGGGCTATGAGAGAGAAACAAACAGAACAAAAAATATATAAAAAATATAATGACATGTAATGTAGAAAATTAAAATAGTGACAGATATGAAAATTAAAGATAACGAATATTAAAAAAGTGACAGAATATAATAAAATTAAGATATAGACAGATTTAATAAAATTAAAGATAATGAACAGAAATTAAAATAGTGACAGATATAATAATTAAAGATAACGAATATAAAATAAAATACAGAAAATAAATGTACAGAAAGGACAGAAAAATAAAAATAATATAGAGGGGAATAAAAAAGAGGAGGTAAACCAAAGATTATTATATTATTCTATGCATTACATTCTAATTAAATGACTAACTTGTTTAGAAAACATCTTTTTGAGAAGCTAGGAGATGTTGGAAAAGCAAGGATGTATATGATATCAGTGAGGGACTATGACGAATGTTAAGAGGGATTGAGTTCCACACTGTGTTGGAGCGGGCAAGAAAGGAACGTTCGAATGCTTTAGTTCTGTGGGAACGTATATAGAGATCGGAATGGCGGGATCTCGTTTTATGGTGTTGAACGGAGGATTCGAATTGGAGAAGACCGTAGATATATGAAGGGTGTTGAGAGTGACTGGAATGGTTATAAGAATAAACAGAGGAAATATTGTCTTCGGAAGAGAGCCACTTAAACTTAATGATATGGTCAGAGATGAACTAATTCATGTCAGATTTCGGAAATTTGAAATAACTAGAGAGATTTCACAACTATTTATCCATCTGCAAATTTCTTCTTGGTGAATATTGTAGTAGCTGATTCCGGATATGTTTTCGCATGGCGTACATTTAAAACCAGTAACATACATTTTCTAAAATATCGTATTCTTGTGTTTAGTCATTTCTGAATTTATTCAGAAATTTCAGGATGACTTATAATTAGAGGTCAGGTTTTCAAATTGATAATTAAAGCTAATTTGTAAATTTGTGTAAGTATTTTTTTAAAGATAAAATAAAAAAAGTATATTATTCAACTTTTACTTTAGTATAACTCCAGTATCATTTATTCTGCATATATTTATTTTTTAATTAATAAGATACTGAAAGACTTCTCTATGCTACTTTTTATGGAATAATTGTTATCAGAATATATTATTCGTACCAGTTCGTCTTGAATACTAATTATTAAAAAATTGTATTACATTTTTTAATTAAATAGCAGGAAAGAAATTCCTCTGCCCTTATTCCTCGATCTCATGCTATGGATCCAGGCTTAAAATAGAATTGGACAAGACTAAAATAGAATCATTTAAAAAAAAATTAAAAATCGAACAGACACATCTATGATCAGGATGTGCTCGAATAGATAAAATGTGACAAGAGATAAAAAGTTTGTACTGCAGAGTTTGTTTATGATATCACAAAATTTGAATAGTAATAATTAAATAAAATGTTTTTTTATATCAATGTAACTAAATATACAATTATCTGTTGTTCACTGTGAATTATTGTAATAAATTCTGACATGACTTATTTGTCTCCTAAAATGTAAAAAAAAAATTGTTTGCATATATTTGTTCAACAGAGTGTAGAATTTTTCGTTTTTTAGGGCACCACAGAAGACCGGAAATAGAGTTTTTGCCCTATCATTGACGGGGATCTCGATGTTCTTCACAAATATTTCATCCAGTATGGCGTCACTATGGACGAAGTTATTCTTGACTTTAATAGTATTAAAGTTTAATAGTTTTTTTTCAAACACACGCATCGTGTGTTTGGTTGTTTTTATTATGGTACACGTTTCTCTCATGCTTTTTTTCTCTCAGCTAGTGTATTTATTAGTATAATATTTATTTAGTATTTGCCTTCATTGGCTCATTCCTGTTTTATCTTGTTTATTTTTAAGATATGTCTTATTGTTAAAACATAAAAATATATATACAGTAATATTATTATTATAATACATAGTGTTATCCAAATATGAGTCACATAGAATTAATATACCTATACACTCATTGCTTGTATATAAGCCGTTGATTTCGAAAGTGAGACAACTTTTGATGTTATTGCATATATTTACTTTCAAAATTAACACATTTGAAGTAATGTTGACCAAATAAAATTTCTAATAACGAATTTATACCTATATTGAATTAGTATTGATTGTTAATTAATTAAAAATATAAAATTATGTTAATTTGTAATAAGGTTCAGCTTTGATTAATTTTTTTTTACAATATGTATTTGTCTCTCTTTCAAAAACAAAGGATCATATTGTAATATCTCCTTATGTCATACACAAAAAAGCTTACTGCTTGAAATATTTCATGTATTACATTAATACATTACATGTATATTTATCATTATCATGATTTAGTTATTATTACGAATAATTGAATGTATGATTTTTATACTCTGATATTAGATATTTTGTTTATTTTTACTCAGGTATATTTTCAAATATACCATTTCATTTTTTGATCTTCTAATATTCTCGTTCCTGAATAGTAATTTCTTCACAAATTGTATCTTCTTTGTGCAATAGAATTTATCTTAAAATAAATAATATAAAATAATTCTGTCGCATTGACGTTCAGCTCTATTTTATTTTTCAATTTACTTTCATGATGATTAAAATATCATTATATCGGCCATAGCAGAGAGTGGTATTAATGTGGAACTAAGTTGAAATGTCATTGCAGACTCAGTCCTATAATTATTCCATACTGTTCTATTATTCAAGTAGCCGACTGATACATTTTTAAAAAAGGGTTGGCAACGACGTCCTAATCCAATATGAAACAAGTGTTTAACTCATGCCTGCAATTAAAATTGTGTGTGATAAATATTGAAGGAGTTTGATCGGTGGCGCGAACTGACGGCTAAACTGGGAACTAATGTGTTCTGCCAAGACGGAGCTGCT
Source organism: Arma custos (assembly GCA_037127475.1). Lineage (NCBI taxonomy): Eukaryota > Metazoa > Arthropoda > Insecta > Hemiptera > Pentatomidae > Arma > Arma custos. Next base: position 69,552,475 of record CM073761.1, on the reverse strand, counting down.
ACCTGGTAGACATTTCGGTAACTACTTCCAGCTGCTATATCGATCACAGAGTACTCACACCCTAATCACATCCATTCATTCTTTCCCCACCCCACCCTACAAACACTACGTCAATTGTGTACAATGTTTTAGTCTCACCCTCCATCGTACAATTGTTTGTTGTTAAAGAAAGATTATATAAAAAAAATCAAGTTTTGTATACTTCAATTAAAATTTGCCATTGGCCAATACTTTTTACTAATTAGGAACATTTTTATTGCATATGTAAAATTATATTTATATGTGGGTGTGTGTCGTAGGGTAAGGTTGGATATTTTCTAGTTTCTTACATTTATTGCTTAAAGAAACTTCAACATTCCTCTTACTATTTGACTAAAAATAGTTGGCCGAATGGTTCAATACATCCAATCTTTGTTTCAAACTAAAAAGCTCAGCAGTGCTTTATATTTTAGTAGCATTTCTTTTCATGCTTTATATTATGCATTGATGTAAAATGACGTAGTACCATTAAGAGTATACAAGAAGCTACATTACAAAGCTATACTGTTATGCAATGGATTGATAATAATTTGGTTAACTAATGTTTTGATTTGTTTTATTTGCCTGAAGGTCCTTTATTGGGATGTGATTTATAAGATGATTTGAGGTAATTATTGAGACATTGGTTGAAGCTAGTTTGCTAGATGTAAAATGTATTCCCTTGAAGATTGATTGTATAACTGTTTATATTATACTTCATAATTAATTAATAATTGAATTTATTTATAGGTATAAAAGTTTTGTTCGCGATTATAAACGATCTTCGTTAGTGACGTTCAGAAGGCATTACTTTTCCATTGCAGTTTTTCTCGATAAAAATTTTTCATAAATACATGTTCGTAATAAATATCATCATATAAAGATATTTTTTGTTTTCATTCCCTTTAAATCGTCATCATGAATAGTGATGGCGTTTCGCGGCTCAAGGCCAAATTTATATATATATATTTCTTGTTCTCTATTCTATGGGCTATAGCCTAAACTGCTCAACCGAATGACTTTTACACGAGTGTTTTAGGATATATTTTACAGATAAACACAATTTTTCGTCAATTATAAAGTAGCTATTGCTCGCATTCTTCCGGATTTAGCACATAGGTATTAGGGACTGAATACAAAATTGATCCACAAGATTAACAGATGATCGTGACAAACACGAATGAATATTCGTATATAAAGAATATAATATACAAAAAATATCCAGAATAACCGGAAAGTGTAAAAATAGGAGGGGAGAATATTTTATGTATTTACATCTTATGAAAATTTAATGAGAAGAACCGAAAATAGGCTGGATAGGATTTTTTTTTAAATAATAAAATAGTAGGCCTCAAGACTGTAAATGTTTATAAGGAACAGATTGAGGATGGAATGGATGCTAAATGAGAATTGTTTAAACAGACTTAGATTCAGGAAAGGGATTAACAAAATAAATAAATCTGTACCATTACAACTTGACTTCAGTATGTGGTAGAAACTGTTCTTTTTCTTGGATAACGTTTGTGCAAGAAGGTGATTTGTCCTAGATCTCACTCAATATCCAGGTTTCCCCCAGAATGGTCGGTAGATTTGACAGGGTTCATCCAGGGCTCTTAACATATTGAATAATTTGTCTCCCATATATTTAACTAGGGACCTTCAGCGCATCAAGTCAGCGCCCTAACCACTGAGTTACCCCGTTGTACCAATACATAATATTTAAAACTAACATATGTTCTACGGGTTCTTGTAATATAAGTATGTAATGTAAAGCAAATAAAGAAATATTTGGTAAGAAAGTGGTGGGATGAGGAATGATCTAACATTTGAAGAATATGGTAGGAAGCAGAGGAATAAATGGTATTCACCTGTTTGCCCTATCTCTGAGTGACCCAAATCGATGTGACACAAATATATAACTAATAGAGCTAACCTCCTGGTATTTGCAGAGATAACTTAAATTAACGATGAAGGCAAACGGCGTAACGCTCACCACCTTTGATGGATTTTTTACATGACCCTCCGACCAATAATCAAAACAGGAACTATTCAAATTTGGAGCAAGCCGAGTAACCTCTTGATGTATAAAATAAGCTGGAACAATTAACTGGTTCCACCCTGGCACTCAGTGATGTGACAGATGGCTTGAACGTACCACTAAAAATCATGAAAGAGAGGATCGGTCATTTTATTTCTCCCAGTTCATGACATTCGAGCTATAAAGGCCCACGCCGGTCGATTGCGTAACCCAGTTACTATATTATAAATATAATTCACTATGTCTCATATAATTTAATATTCCTCATTTATTCCCTATGAATTAGCTATTGTTAAAATATATGATATTTTTTATATATTTAAAATATTATTCAAATTTTACTTCATTTCCAAGGACTAAAACAGGTCTATTTATAATACATGTTTCTATTTAAAGTACATTCTATGAAGACAATGTTTTTTTTTTTTTAACACGCTTCCATTAGCATCGTAAGTATGTATGAATCTTTGAAGTAGATTTTTGGCCACTTCAAAACATCTAATTAATTTGAAACTTTGCATAATTATACAATACAATAATTTAATAAGTCTCTCTCATTATCCTGAATTGGTTCTTCAGGTTCAGCGACTATTCATTTCCGAAGACACGGAAGTATCCTATCTCTAATGCGTGTACATACATGACTTGTTATTCCAGAAAAGTATATGACTACAGCCAGGAACGACTGGGGAGTTTTTTACATTTTGAAAGCAAAACAAAAAAGTTTAGAAAACTAAAAAAAACAAGCTTTTGTTGCCAGCCGAACTAAAAGGTATAAAATAAATAATTGTAAAAATATCGTATCCTGTTAAAGCGTGATTTTTCTAGTTTTTAAATTAATATTCATTTTCTAATTTTTAGTTGGGATTGATAGAAAAGCTTGTAATTTACTATTTTTCAAACTATTATTTTTTAAAAATAATTATCATAATTTTTAAATATTTTTATTTTGAAGATAATGAACATTCTTCCCCTTGTATACATCGCTAATTGCGAGAACACGGGGATATGGGATCGGTGAAGAGAAGGGATTTGTCTGACCGGGGTACGTGCCAGGATAGCTCAAGTGGCAGAGCACTGCATCGGAAATGCAGACGACCCGGGTTCGAATCCCGGTCCTGGACAAATCTTTTCTTTTCAAAATAAAAATATTACTTTTTTTATTTTGCAAAATGAACGGAACTCACCAGTTCATACTACAAGCAGTCATATGTCTCAATGATCAAGCCATGAATGCGCTAGTACTTGGCACGATACACTGATGTGTCTTAGTATATGAAAAATTGCTAATCCTGAAGATCCTGATCAGGATATTGAGACAAACTTTTTAAATTATTGTATTGTCATCGGATCTTGAGAAGCGTGCAAAGTTTCCATTTAATTAGATCTGATTACTTAGATTAGTTATTTAGATGGAGAAATTAACTCTATTCTTATTTTAAACTCATTAAATGTTATTTTTAATAATAACAATATTAAGTATTTTATCGAGTATATAAAAATGGAATTAATGAACTCTTGCGGGCACAGTTTTCTCAGGAAGGTGTTGAAAAAACGTTTACAACGACATCAGATGGCTCCCCTTTCCCTATCTCCCTTAAACGCTTTATATAAGCGAAGGGAAATTCTCTAGCCTGAATATTCGTTGGGGTGGTAGGAGAGGGGGTAGTGGTCGATTGTATAGAGCTCTGCTCAGAGCAACACCTCTGTTTCTCGAATGACGTGAATGAAATGAATGGGTGCGACAAGAATCAAATTCTGTGTGCCTCCTGTGAAAATATTGTAGGTAGCAGCACCTTACTTACAGACCCCTACGCACTGGAAGGCAACGCAGTGGATCGATTAACAACCTTAAGCTCAGAAAGCCGAGTATTATTCTTTTTATCCAAATAAATGCCATTTCGTTAACTTTCCTTATATATATAATATGAAATCAATGAGCCAAATTCTAATTATCTTTTGATATATGATTTAGTTTAACATAAAAATAACTAACATATAAGTTTTATATAAGTTATGAGCTGTTATGTTTGAAAGAGTTATAAGTAATAATAATTTTAAAAATATGGGCAAACGGGCAAATATTTTCATCACTCAGTACATAGCTAATAGTGATTTTTAAACAACTTTATATGTTATTATGAAATTATAATCATTATAAAAACCATATAAAAGAATAAACGATATTTTTTAGATCCAAATGTACTCATATCACTTTCAAATATAACAGCTCTTCTGTACATGTGTAAGTGATGTTTGACTATTTGTAGTTTAATTGTATATATAGTAAATCTCAGATGACAAACTATGGATAAAATGTATTTGGTTCATTATTAAATAAATTATCACTTTAAAAATGCCTTCGTCATAAACCAACGACTTCCTGTCCTTCTGTATCGTGTAATAACATCACACTTACCACTGGTACTTAGGACTACACCTTGACAAACGCTTACCTTTGAATCCTCATACTAGACTGAAACGACAAGAAACAGCTCGCTGTTTCAGGCTACTTCAATACATGACAATCATTAGACCCATCTGGACTTACGGAGTAGAGCTATGGTGCTCTACTAAGCCATCGAATTCCTCTCGTATTTAATCCTTACAGTCCAAGATCTTTCGTAAAATCCTCTGTGCTCCTTACATTGTTACGAATAAAGTAATCCATAATGACCTTAATGTTACATTTGTTGCTGATTTGGCCAGAATCCGATATCAATCTCTTCATGACTTAATTTCCACTCAAACCCACTAGGTTCAAACCTCGTAACCTCTTCAATTCCTGATAATCCTTCGAGGCGTCTGAAAAGAAGATGGCCTCGTGACCTTCTGAGTTGAACTTTTTATTTGAGTACTACCACTGGGTAGAGTCTCTACTTGCCTTTATCCAGGGACATGATTTATCTATCATTATATTTAATTGATGTATTCAGTATACATTTGTAAATTTCAATAAATACATTTAAAAAAACTAAAAAAAAAAAATTCAAAATCTAGATCATGTTCTACTCCAATTAATAGAAGAATTCTGCTGATTATTATCATGCTGAATTAGTTCACTAAAGGTAGCTTTTACCTGAAAGGAAACGTTAAAATTTGAAAAAAAAAATGTTTCTTACAACTTCAAATATTTTTTTGATTATTTATTCACATTATATATGTGAATTTGACCATATAATCTGAATCTTCCAGATTAAAAAACTGGTTTTTGCGCTCATCTTAGATCTAGTTGAAGCTATGGCAAGAGATTTTTGTGTTTTTGTAGCATTTAAAGAGAGAAAAAATAAGTAAAATTGCTTATAAATTTATTTTATATTAATTCGTTTTTTACACAGTGTTTGAAATAAAGATCCGCCCTTGCCTTCAGATGCCACCAATAGTACGTGCTGGCGAATTCAAAAGATCAATCAAATATAAAGTCACCTGGGGTCTAGTGGTTAGAATAACAACCTACTATGCCCGGGTTCGCAGCCGGCAGGCAGCATTAGAAATGTTAAATTGAATAAAAAATCCTTGACTGTGTCCTTCGGATGGGATGTAAAATGGAGATCTCGAGCCTTTACGTTGTTAGGTATGCGTTAAAGATCCCCATCCTAATTATACTTGAATTGGCAAAGTTTAGGACTCTCACTCTAGCCTCGAATGAGTAGCCATAACAGCATAAAGTGACGTTAAATGAAACAAACAAATCATATAAAGCCAAATTTAGATAACGCAGAACGAACTAGAATAACAATTTAGTTATTTTCTATTATTATTTCTTTGTGAACCGGTCAACAAAGGAACCCGCCGATATCAAGTTTTTACACGCTCATTCTTTTTTCTCCTCCAATAATCCTCCATTCTCTCCTCCGGCCATCACCATGTCCAACCCTCCTTCGCTCGTCCAAAAGAAACTTGATGTTTTGTGAGTCGGCTCCTAAATTACTTTCTGTCCGGGCAGTCCTCAACAGTAATTCCAAGTCTATCCTTTATCTGCTCAGCATAACCACTCCCGCTTTTCAGGTTGTATATCTTACCAAATATTTGCTTATTCATCCTTTTGGGATCCATCCTAACCATGTGCCCAGAGAAACATAGTCGTATTTCTTTATGACACAGTTGATTCTAAATCCTCTTTCCTTTCCCCTATTCTTCTTTCTTCGAATACTACAGAGAGAATCTGTAGTATTATTCTTGGGCTATATATTCTTCCTTATATTCGCCTTTCGATCTTCAAGAACTTTCCCAGGCTTGAGAAATTCGTTGTTTCCGTGCCATACAAAATCTTCTTTCAGCGTCTTACTTTCGAGTCAGTGGACAAATTATTTTTAATATAGATGTATTTTGTGACGAAATTCAGTTTTTTCCGATTTGAAACTCCTGTCTTCTGTTGCAGGTTTATCCTGTCCTTTTTGTGTTATTTTATTTATTTTTATTTATTTTCTAATCTATGATTATGTGTTTTGCTAAAAAATATATTATGTTGATTTTAATGTATTAATTTACACCTAACTAATCTTAGGTATATTTCTTAGTTACTAAGCTTTCGGCTTTCAGCTTTATTTTCACTTAGATCAGCCGCGGCACTTCATATTGGGCAATTCAACAGTCGTTGATTATTTCATTATCGTTGATAAAATGATATAGTTGTTTTAAAAAAACTAGTACCATTTATAAACTACTTAAGAATTAAAGTTTTATTAATATGTTCAATTTACAACAGTTGTGACAAGGAGGAGATCTTTTCAAGATGACCCACTCCTAGTTAACATAATGTAATTGGAACGTATATAAATTAATAAATATTTAGTAGTTTTCGATGCTCAAAAAACTGAAATTAGTGATAAGGATTAGGATTAGGATGAGGTTGTGGGGCGATCAACAGCGGGGTTATTACGCCCTTACTTTTGAATTGATAACTGTGCGGAATGATACTTATTATTACTTGTACAGTAATGTATATAGAATACTATATAATAATAATAGGGAATAATCTTTGTATTGGAGAACTGCATTTTTTTTCCTTTATTTTTTATCCCTCCATTTTTCCTTCTTTTTTTTCCTATCTTTTATTTATTTTATTATTTTTTTTTTTTCTTGCATTTATTATGAGGAGTTGTACAATGTTTTCAGTGTTCTCCGACATTACATACACAGTCAATAGATTAGATCAGATGTCTTATAATTAACTAATTATAACTATATATAGTCAGATGTTTTAAATAAATTTGTTTCTAAGTCAAACACACACACACACACAAAACCTTTCAAACGCATATATATTTGTAGACAATTTTGGTAACTAACAATATTATGTACATTAATTCTACTCACTAGAATAAATCGGTTTTAATAGGATTTCTTGATTGGACATAATCTAATTCTAGGACTGTAGGTTATGCATTAAATTTTGGTGTATAGATCAGTTTCTTTTAAAATTGCAATAAGTTTCTCTGCGTTTGAGGGGTTGTTTCAAAGAGATTGAATCAGTCGCCTTAGCAGCTCTTTGGAATTGAAATAAATTAGGTAGGAACAGCATTCTTCTATGATGTGCTGTACGGTGAGTTGAATATCGCAGGTAGGGCACTTCGGCGGTGGTTCCCTGTTAATGAGGTAAACATGGGTTAAGTTCGTATGCCCTATTCTCATTCGGGTTAGCACCACTTCTTCTCTTCTGTTTCCACGTTCAGAGCTGTTCCATTTTTTGGTAGTGCCCTTGATGGCTCGCAGCTTATTTCTAGTCAACTCGGATTTCCACATGTTTTCCCACTCTAAGTTAGTTTTCCGCCTCAGCCATGTCTTGATGTCTTCCGGCTCTAGTATATTTTCAAGAGTTGTATTCATTAGGGCAGCTTCTTTAGCAGCCTTGTCTGCCTTCTCGTTTCCCAGGATTCCCGTATGTGAAGGGATCCACAGAAAAACTATTGTTTTGCCAAGCTCTTCAAGCATGCTTATGTATTATAAATTTTTTTGAATTAATGGTCCCTGTTTATCACATTTAATCATTTTCTTTAATGATGAAAGTGAATCTGTACATATCAAAAAGTCTTTTTGATCCGAGGAAGTTGCATAGTACAAGGCTGTACGAATTGCTTGCATTTCTGCAGTGAAAATGGATGCTATGGAAGTAAGTCTTTGCTGGATGACAGTGTTGTTGAGGACGACTGATAATCCAACATTATCTCCTTCTTTGGAACCGTCGGTGAAAAATATTTGTTTATTGCGATATGTATGGATTATTTCATAGGCTTTTCTCCTTTTAACTTCTTTCGAATCTTCTTTATTGAGTTTCGTAAGTCTGAGGTCAATCTGACGTATCTTTTTATTCCAAGGTGGTTCTCCGAAGTTAACATTATCTTCGTCGACGCTGATTTTCGGCAAAGAGAGAATACAATTTCTTTGACGGATGGCGAAAGGAGCAGGTTGTCTTGGTTTCTGTTGGTAAAGCTGGAAATCTTTTGGTGAAAAAATGTGATCATAAGCAGGGTTCGAGGGCTGATATATAATTTTGGATAGGTAAGAGCTTATTAGTAGTTGTCGTCGGATAAAAAGGGGAGCGATCCCAGCTTCAGCACAAATGCTTGTGATGGGACTAGTTCTAAATGCACCCGTTGCTAATCGGATTCCTGTATGGTGTATGGTGTCCAAAGATAAAAGATGGTTGGTTTTAGCCTAGGAATAGACTTTGGAACCGTAATCTATTTTGGACTGTATTAGACTCTTGTAAATGATGAGAAGCGAGTGTCTGTCTGCACCCCAGGAAGTTTTGGACAGGACCTTCATGAGATTTAGTCTCTTCATGCATTCCTCTTTAATGCTTTTGATATGACTGGAAATTAGTGATAATATGGAGTAACGAAAAAATCAAATTATAAATTTTTTTCTCTAAAAATGTGGTTAAGTTTCTGATACGTCATATTGTAATAACTGTTAGGATGGTTTTAACTAAATCAATAAAAGGAAACCATATTCACTAATAAATTATAAAAAAATATTGTTAATATTAGTGTCAATATTAATGCACAGATACATAACAAACCTGTATTAATACCTTCAATAATAATACTAATAAAATCAAATCGTGAATAATAATTTAAAAATATTCATTATGGCAATATGGGAATATGGGGAAATATATAATGTGTATAAATAATCGATAAAAATATTTGGAGTTGTAACAAACAATTTTTTTTTCTCAAATTTTAATGTTTTCTCTCAGCTAGAAACGATCTTTAATTAACATATTCAGGATCAAAATTCAGCAGCCAAAAATGCTTCTGTTAATCAGTATAGAACATAATTTTGATGTTTTCCACATGTGTGCAACCCCGATGTTTAAGTGTTTAACTCTAATTTTGTCCAGAGAGGGTTAATTGTATTGATGGAAGCGGAATCATTTTGTACTACGGTTTTTTTTTACTAGAAATGGTTGTAATGTAAGCAATAACTATTTTTTAAGCCAACGCCGGACTTACCACTCATGCACTACGCGAATAACACGATTCCGCTTCCTTAAGTATAGGAAACTCATTTTGGACAAAATTCGATTTACCCAATTAATCACCGGGGCTACAGGTATAATGTGACTAATAATCGATAAATATATTTGGGGTTGTAAGAAACAAATGTTTTACAAACTTTGATATGTTTTCAGTTAAATAAGACTTTCAATAGTTTAATAATTCAGAACAATAATATTCAACAGCCAAGAATTCTCCTGTTTCATCAGAATAGAACGAAATTTAGATTTTTCTCAACAATGTTGAAGTGATATTTTATTTGAGAATGACCCTTATACATTTAATAAAGTATAATAACTTAATTAGCATTTCTTAATAAATGAAAATATACAAATAAAATGATAAACAGAATATTGTAAGTGTTTTAAGGAAATATCAACTGCTGCAGAGTTCGGGATTGGAGGAGTAAAGTCAGATGCGAGAATCAGTTGGACATAGGAAACTCAATGGCTCTCTGCCAGATAAAACAAAGTTATAGAGCTTGGAACACACCCGCGCAACTCAGGAGGTAGTGAGTTGATCTCGAAGTAATTATTAGACCATATATATCACATAAGGGTTTTATTAATTAAATTAATACCAATTTGAATTTGTTTATTAATTTATTGTTTATTTATACATAGATGCTACTGAAAAGGTAAATATATATATATATATATATATATATATATATATATATATATATATATATATATATATATTTTACACGAAGGAAGAGAGAAGATTTTAATTTTATTAAAAACAAAACAAAAACAATTACTTGCTATCCGCCATTATAGGAGATTCGCCAAACCCTCCTCGAGTCATCCAGTTGAAATCGATGATGGAGAGTGACGGAGGCTTGGGTTGCTGATGCCGTTTATTGTCTCTGTGCCTAGAAATAATATATAATAAAATATAATAAAACATATTTATTGCATTAGAAACATTGTACTTCAAAACATTGAAACACTCAACAAACTTGGGGACAGTAGTTTTCTTACAACGGTCCTGTGTACCAAGTTCTGTCTACAGTATTTATTGAGCACGTCTTTATACACGTTTCGTACATAATTTGATTTATAAAACCAGTTTTTATTGTATAAACATTTACTATTTGGTTAAATACGACATTTTGTATGTTTTTCTCAATATTCGATTTTCACCTGGTGAAAAAGTATAGTTTATCATATATAACATTTATCTATTAATTTAATTTATATACTGAATATAAAAAGTAACCTTAGATAATAATTGTAATTACATTAAGGGAGGTTTTAGTAAGCGTGAAAATGGTTTAAACTATTGCAGTGCATACAAAAAATAGTATTGGAAGATAGAGCATTTTAATTACATCGTTATTGGAAGATTCAGAATATAGTCTTTTAAATAAATGTTAATAACTATTCAGCGAAATAGTCTGATAAGAATAATATCTAATTAGTACAGATTGGAGAAAGGACATCTCATTTCAACAGCCTGATGCAGACTAACCAAACGATTATACAGTTCTGTTTATAAACGGAAAAGTGCTTACATTAATGTAGAATAATTATCATTTCAAAGGGTATTAATTTATAAAGTGAAGTGTTCTTAATTAGTTTACAGTGTTGAGCATAAATTTGAGCATTTGATTCATTGGCAATAATCATTGCATTTGAATTGAGTTTTGTTTGATGTCAATTCGACTATAGACAATATTTATACTATAATGCTCCCTTTTGTAGGTAAATTAAAATCTTTCTGGAAAATGCAATTGTTTTTTGTCTTTTTTATTCTTTGGGCGCAAACTTTGAATCCATTCCAAACAAAGAAATTCCATAGAGAGAAAAATTAAATTATTAGCCCTATAATTTAATTCTCTATCCGAATCTGTCATAAAATATAGTGCTAAATAGGGAATTCCAGATTTACGCAAAGAAAAGTAGACAAAATGGAGTATGTTATTAAGACACCTCTAAAAGGTACATTCTTTACTTAGTTTGACTATCAAATCTTGGTTACTCGTTATAAAAAAGGAACCGTAGTCTCAAAAAAACTGGAGGTTCTATAAAGAAGAATTCTAAGAAAAATCATGGGTGCAGTTCAGACTGAAGACGGATAGAAACTGCGAAATAACAGAGAAATCTACCGGAAAATGGAAAGAATCTCGGATACTATGAGGAAGAGAAGGCTGGCATTCCTCGAAAATCTATACAGAATGAACAAGTATAGATTGACCAAGCAGATATTCCACTATTTCTGAAGACCACTACACCCTGAAATAATGAAGTGAGGAAAGATTTTAAATAATTGAACATCACAGTATCTCACATGCTAGAAAAAAGCAAAGTGGAATATCTAAAAGGGTCTCAGGATGAAGAAAGACGATAAATGGTTTTACGAAATTGGCCAGATGATCAAAGGGGACACACCAGTGAATGCATGAATGAATATTGGAATCAGAGAAAGGTACAACAGAGAAAAGTAAGAAATAAAGTTGTTGCATGATCCTTAGGGGTCAATTCGAATTAAAAAAAAATAATAACAGTGGTGGTTCATGTCTAGTGGAATCTTTTCAATCTAGGTTGGAATGATCATGAGTCCTGGATTGACGAAACGTTGAATGTTTATTTATAAATATGAACACAAGAGCATTGGAATCTTCCAATAATATTACGTTATAAAACTATCTAGTATCAGTTCCGCAGGTTGTCACTTTTAACTTTTTATTAGTTTCCTTTTGGATATTCTCAAAAATAATCGTGAGTAATTATTTCTATGTGGCGAAACAAATATCATCATCTATACTTCAAAATGTTATTTGAAACGTTTATTTCTTGATGAAATGATCACGGAAATACGCATATTTACCATAATTTCACTCTTTTTGCCATACTATAACTCGCGATTGTTTTTATTTTCGAGAATATCCAAAAGGAAAGTAATGAAGACTTAAAAAATGGTAAATAAATGTTGAATAATATTAGTTGACCTCATATATATGGAATGGAGAGGAGTGGCTTAGTGGTAGAGGGAGCACTGAGTCCCATGCCGGAAATCCTTGTTCAAATCCCGCTGCGGGCAAGACTTTTATTTAGTCTGTTTGCAGCCGGAGGTGGATCATATAGGATCTAGGATCCTCCTGGGGCTCACACAGCCTCTATAAAATATTATAAAATAGGCTACTCAAAATAAGGAGGGAGGAATCTGGCGGTTGAGCGTGTCCTAGGACAAGTCACTTCCTTGCAGAACCTTTGTCAATGAAACAGTACAGTCCCTACCATGTACTGAGCCCCAGACCCGTTCACGGGTTGTACTGGTACGGTTTATATATATATGGAGAAGAAAATATTCCGGTTGGAGGTCGAAAAATTCTCTTATATAGGGAGAACAGTTTATTTGGAAGTGAACGTTTTGACTCACATTGCAGGTCCTCTTCAGGACTGTTATAGTAGGATCACCTTTGAAGGATCACACGTCTATTTTCAAGTGTGATCCTACTATATTAGTTCTGAAGAAGACCTGCATGTGAATCGAAACGTAGACTTCCAAATAAACTGTTCTCCCTACATAAGAGAATTTTTTTACCTCCACCAGGACCATTTCCTTCCCTTAAAACTTGTTACTTAACTCGAAGTGAAAACCTGCGGAAATTATACCCACTATCTAAACCTGGATTTGAAAAATATCGGATTACATTTTCCTGATGGACTGCTGACTTCTAATCTTACGGGTCCACTGGTTAGATCCTGGGCAGAGCCGTAGTTCGAGGACTGGTACTGTGGCAACCCTGCTCGCCGGAGCGCTCCTACACCGAACGCCACGATCCAACCTATGAATGACTCTCCGCTCCTTCTTCTTCTCAACTTTGTTTTTTGAATGTGGTTCTATCACCGCCAGATTTATGTAGTAGTCGTAAAATGCCTTCACAACGTTTCTCCCTACTTTAAAATCTAAATACAGATGTAGGAAAGTATGATCCATTGTATCAAAAACATATATATATATATATATATATATATATATATATGTAAAGAGTTAGGAGCAAAGGAAATCACATGACCATCTAGGTCGATTGGGAAAGAACTGTGGGTTTAGAATTCTGGTTTCTATAGTTGGGCTATTTGGTAAATTTTCACAAATTTCTTTTTTTAATTACCAATTCCTTACTTTGTGACTGAAAAACTCTAAAGCTGTATTCACTCAGTCGCTCTGAAATGCCATTATTTTTTTAAATATTCTGTTTTATTTTATTTTAAAATATGTACAAATTTTAAAACATTGGTGGGATATTCCCTTACAATGAAAATGAGTTCACATTAGAACGGTTACTGATTAACATGTTTTTGTTGTTGGTAAAATTTAAAAAACCAACAGAAAAGAGAGTACATAGGAGAAATGCCATTTACCTATTCACTTAATAATTGTAGACTGAGAACTTCCAACCTATGGTTATGTATGGAAGCGAGGCCTGGACACTGGCCCTAACTGATGAAAGGCTATTAAATATGTAGGAGAGGAACATCCTAAGTAGAATTTATCGCCATACAAAGGAGATACCGGAAATTGTTTCCACCAAAAAAAAGGATTGAGATGACTGAAACATGTCTACAGAATGGAGCGTGGTAGACTCTCTCAAAAAGATGATTGGGAGAAGCCGCAGAGGTAGTCCTAGACTTCGTTGGTCGCAAGATGTTGAATACATCCGTAACTCCTTCGGTTGTTGGTTGTCGGGAGATGGAGATGGAAGTGCAGCCGAAAATAGGTCTGTGTAGAGGATAATTGTTGAGGAGGCCAAGGTCCTGCTAGGACCATAGTGCAGTAAGAGACAAAGACAGATAAAGTTTTAAGACTTAAATCAGAAAATCGGAAAAATTAGTAGAAAAATTGATTACCTAGGTGTCTGTTCCTACCCATCAGGTGTTCATAGTACTGATCTTCTGTAATTCATACAATGGAAATTCCAAACCTACTACAGTCCCAAAACTACTACTCAATAATTATAGATATACGTGGAAAAAAGACATGTTGGAAGTAGATTATGTTTTTGATAATTAATGATAAAGGATACAAGTTTCTTCAGTATAATATTTAAACGTCGATGATTTGTTCTTGTAGTAACCGTGAAACGATACAAGCAGTGTATAGCAGTTTACTGAACTCTTCAGAACATCGCATAATAACCTGAAAGAAAAATAAAATCTTTTGTTTTACTAGATAGTGGATACATTAATCTTTAAAATAATAAATATTATTATTATCATGGCGCAACAACCCGATGACGAGTCCTGGCCTCCACCACCACTACCAATCGTTACGACCCTGTGTACTCTTCCAATTCCTCACACCAAGGATGTTCCTTGAGCGAGTCACCAAGCCGTCAATCCAACTTAAAGGTCTGCCTCTTTTCTCGGTCCTATAAAGCTATTATATAACGATACTCTTCAGTATTTTATTTTCTTAAAATCTGAACGATGTTATACTCTGTGAATATAATATTGTTACGGGCGTACAAAGGAAGGCGGAAGCGGGGGATTAGCGGCTTAACTCCGTCAGCGGGAGACGTTTAAATAGGATTAGGACTGTTCTAGATCGTCTTCTTTTGTCGGAAAAGGATTAAGAAGATTCCGGAATTGCCTGGCCCTTTCGTGTTCTGGAATGTTCGGCCTTGCCTCTTTAAATACTTCCCTCAACTCGAGGCAGTCAGTCTTAGCCTGAGAGTAGACCAGTGAAGATCAGTGATAAGTGTAATAAGTGAGTGTCAGTGTGATAAACTAGTCAGTGTTGAACCGGCCAGTGTAATAAGTGTATCAGTGAACTGTAACAGTCGCGCGAGTGTAACAAACTGTTTCTGTTTGTTACTGTGTGTCAGTTTGTGATACTTGAAGAATCTTAAGGTCGGTGGACTAGTGAACTGTAAGTGTTAATTATTAGTTATAAATTGTAGTGTAATATATTCATAGAAACTATTGTTAAGCTATCGATAGTTAAGCTATCTATAATTAGTAATATCTAATATTATTGTAATAATTAAATAGGAATTAGGCCTAGATAATAAATATTTAGAATATTGTTATTATAAATTTATATTAGTTCAATAATTTAATTGTTAATAGTTTAATTGTATCCTTTTTATTATTTTGTTAATAAATATTAGTATCTTTAATTAAGCAATTGTTTAATTCATTTTAATACCCAGTAGCCCGTAACAATATATACTTCCTATTTATGGTATACTTCCTAGTTAGTCTGTCTTCTCCAAATCACATCCACAAACACCACCAATCATTCTTTGCAGGATCTTTCTTTACAAGACTAGGAGATGTCGTTCATTGGCTTTTGCCGGGGTCCATATTTATAAATATAATATTTTATAAAATCACGATATTAATATGATATGAAATTTGATAATAACGGTCGATATTGTTACTGACAGTTAATTTAAGACTAATAGATACTAACTTACATGACCAATCTGTTGATATAATGACAGTCATTTGAGAATATAAACAAACTATTTAATTGGCTATTAGGATGAAAGATATTCACCGATTCTCATTAAAAAAAATATCATTAAAAAAGACATCCCCTTCCAATCGTCCAATTCGTCATTTTACAGTTACCTAACATCCCGTACCGCTTTTGTTTTTATAAATTTCGTTATCAATTTAAGAATACCTTTTTCCTACAACCAATTATCGAATTATGCAAGCTTTTCGTTCTACATGGAGATTCCCAAACGCTTCTAATTTTTTTATTTTTTTTTAACTGCCTCCAAGTAAATAGATGAAACGTGAGTTCTATATCGAAACTTTTTTTATGTAAAATAACAAAAATGTTGGATTTATTTTCAGTAACTTTCTTTTAGCCGGCCTTTGTCGACTTCAAATGGCACATGAAACATTACTTCTATGCTTTCGTCATCTTCCAAGCAATTTCATATAATTCCCTCAATAAAGATTAAATTTTTCGTGGTTTATTTATACGCTTCAGACTTCTTTAGACATATCTTAGGGCCTTGAAGTTTAATTTATATGAATCATTCTACTAAACTTTCCTTCATTTAATATCCCAAAGGCTTCTCTTGTTTTCCCGGACTTTGACAACTGGGAATTGAATTGAGCTTGATATAACAGTGAAATAAAGTGACTGATATTTCGTTTCATGTTATATTACGTTTTTTTTCTCCTTTTCTCCAATGACAATACTTTTTTATTCTGAATTACTCCAAACCCTGAGAAGTAGTTATCCATCTCATATTATTGAACTCTTAACCCTGTTTTTATCTACTTTCAGTTATTGAATATCAGACTTGAGTATCGATCTTTATACTCACTCACATCGTACTACATCCTTCAGTAAATCAATCCCGATTCGTTCCCGTTTAAGAGTTAATTTTGTAATTTAGTCAGTAATGATCCGTTCCTAGATTTCAGCAATCATTAGGTATTAATTTAAATCGTGAAATCTAAATCGCCTAAATACTTAAGTTTCATATTTTATTATTAAACAATAAATTACATTATAAGTTTTTTTTAGAATAATTTATTGATATTTACAACTGTAATTATATTACATCAAGTAAATCTGCTGTATGAACAAAGGACATGAAAGAAAAAACACTTGTGTAGAAACTATCCATTGATAGCACTCCAATAAAGTAGAAGGTCTCGAGGCCATCTTCTTTTCAGACGCCTCGGAGGGTTATCAGGACTATTATGGGAAGCAAGTTGAGAGACTAGCGGATTCAAGTGTGTATGGAGCTTTTCATGCAAGGATAGGTAACTAGTTTGGGCCAAATCAGCAACATATGGGATATTATCTTAAGATCGTGATGGATGAGTTTGTTTGTGACATAGTAAGGAGCATTGAGGATTTTACGAAGGATTTTGGATTGTAAGGATTGGATATGAGATGAATTGGTTTAGTAGAGCCCCAAAGGTCAACTCCGTATTTCCAAATAGGTCTGATAACTGTCATGTAAATGAGTCTTTTGTAATTAATTGGGAAATTGGAACGGTTGTCCAGTAAACGTTGAACTAGGCGAAAACGTCGAGCTGTTTCTTGCCTTTTCAGTCTTGTATGAGGATTCCAAGTGAGGCGTATGTCCAGATGGAGTCCTAGGTAAGATTTTAAGTAAAGCCAAAATATCCTTCCAACCATCCTCCAAATCCTATCCGGGTATTACGGTAGGTTTTATCGCTGAAGTCTTCAAATTATTGAAATAATAATAATGATTACAATACATGATACATTATGTATTTAATATAACGTTTCTAAATACATTTACGGGCGAACGTTGACTTCTACCAAAGGGCATGGGGGCATTATACTTTTTTCTGGGCCCCTGGAATTTGGAGAAAAATGGTGATCGATCCGAAATGGCTACTAGCCAACTTTCTTTCTTCGTTCACCGCAATGTAAAATCAAGAGACTTCAGAAATTTTTGGAACTAGGCCAAAATATTGCAAATAACAGAAGAAAATGTCACCTTATATATAAATAAAAAAAAAAATAGTATATCTATAATAATTTGTTAAAAAGAAAATTTCATTCCCTGCAATAACAACTTATCACTAATAATGATACATTCTACTTTCCCTATATCATTTAACTTGTTAAATTTTTTATGAATAACATCATTGCCTTCTAAATAATTGTGCATATATAACACGGCATAATAACACATGATCTTTTAAGCGGGATGTTCTACGTTAACCATTCTTTACCTTAGTTCAATTAAAAGAGTTGAAGTGTTCATAACAAAGTAATAATTTTATTTTCGTGAATATAGTTTTAGTTATTGCTGTCCAGAGTTTAATGTCTATAACTGGTTCTAGCTGATCTGTCATGATGTTCCCCAAATACAAGAATTGGTGAACCCTTTCAATTGGCATCTATCTAACTGAACTATAGCAGCTAGTTGTGGATTTCTGCTACATACTAAGAATTTGGTTTTATTCACAGTTTGGTACTAATTTTTTCTCCCACTTCGTGGATACAAAAAAGCATGGTCTGATACTATCAATGCTTTCTTATAGAATTACTGTCTCATCTTAGTATCATTCCTAAGAACGTTAAGAATTTCTCAATTTATTGTTTGATCTTTCAGAGCTTTTTTTAACAATTGCGCTGAATACATATTGAATAATATATGGGACAAAATACTTTAAATGGATAAACTCAGGTTCAGATTAATCGCCATCTTCAAAAGAAAATATTCTTCTCGGTTTATCTGGTCAGGGAGTAGGTATCATTAGATGGAGACAGTGGTGAAATGAGTGGAGAGTTAACTAATTTGAATTCACGACAGCTGAAACAAAGGCAGAATCATGTTTTACAGCCATTAAAGCCAGACATTAACGTTGGCGTTTTTGAATGAGAAGTACAGACAAATGAATTCTTTCACATCTGTTACCAGCATATCAGTCTTAGTTAAGTGTGAAGTACACGTTATCAAACAGATGTCTGGTTATCAGCTTGTTAAACCACTAATTTTACCATCCTAACTATTGAAACTACAGGTACTGACTTCATGGGCGTTCCCTTGAGGGATCTACCGATACCTTAAAAAAAATGTAAATTAAAATCAACAAATTCGGGTCGAATAGAGACTCAGTCTTGTTCCTGAGCTTTCTTATAAAGAGAGATTTTTAGGAATCTGGGCTGAAAATACAAAATAGGAATTATAAAAATTTATTTAAATATTTTTAACCAATTCCCATTTTTTGTTATAATAAAACGGTTTATTATATATCGTTATTACGGTTTATTATATATCGTTATGTTGGTAACATTGTTGAACTGATGGATATAAAGAGATTGGTAGATCTGCGACCTTTTGTTGCGGGAAGCAGTTGAAAATAGGTCCTGTTCTGAACTTTGACCTTCTGTTCGGAGCTCGGCAGTTTCAAAGATTGGAATCCGATATTGATTTAAATCAATCTAAATTTGTGCAATTCTGAAGTCTTCGATCCCAGAAAAAAGTTTTAGTTAAATGTCTTAATTTAATTTACATCAACCTTCAACGGCACTAGTAAATACGTATGAAAATAGTGTCAGAAGTTAGGATTTAGGTGCTGTTTGAGCAACCTCGAAATAGTTGTTGGACCTTTCGATGAGAGCTCCGAAATGGATATATATGAAAAAATACACACTGATTCAAAACACCAGATAGCATGTCATATTAATAGAACCTTTTATTAGACTAAAATAAAAATCATCGTATACATGTATATAAAAATATAAATAAACTTCGATAAATAAACTAATTGAATAAAATTAAAAATTTAATCGTTTTGCAAATGAAAATAGTTACTCAAAACAAATAAGAAAAAGGAGAACATTAATGTTTATCAAGACACTAATAATGTTTGTCTATTTGGCCAAATTGAATAATACAAAACAAAATCTTCCTTATCTGACTCGTAGATTTCGATGGCGGGGCGTTCGAAGATGCCGATACGTCGAAGG
Organism: Arma custos; assembly: GCA_037127475.1. Classification (NCBI taxonomy): domain Eukaryota; kingdom Metazoa; phylum Arthropoda; class Insecta; order Hemiptera; family Pentatomidae; genus Arma; species Arma custos. The sequence goes on along the minus strand of CM073761.1, from coordinate 69,532,480 downwards.
AATTCTCCGCAGGGCGGGCGTGACCTTAAAGTAATTTTTCTCCACAGGGCGAGAGATAAAGTCCATCAAATTCCTTGCTCCAACAGGGCGAGCGAGGATCAAAATATCGGCTTGGTTCGAAGTGGTCGAACCGACTGCCAGAGCAATACTGTTTCCTGTGCTTGAACTTGAACTAATTCCCAACTGCAGAGGGGCAGCGAATTAGTCTAGTCGAAGTCCACCAAACAACTACACTATTTATAATTTGCACTCACTCGGGTCAACACTGTTTGGATTACATCGACGAAATAAACAATAGCCGATCGAATCCACCGTCGGCATGTCTTTTCTTTTCTTAAATTTATAAACAAAATTAAGTTATTCTATTTAATTTAAACAATAATAAACAAATGATAACAATGTAAAATAATAAATATTTACATTATTATATTTACAAAAAAGATAAAATTAAAATATAAGGAAAAATGTTCTTTTACAAAATATTTATTGTTTTATTTTACGATTAAAATAAATATTCTTCCAGCAAAACAAACAAACTATCTGGCCTTAACAGGTGCCGTATAAAGAACTTTAAGAGGATTATGAATAAATACTTTTTCTTTAAACATAGCCACAATTTGAATGATGGAAAATATACGAGAAGCTAACAGAAGTTACAGAATTGCCTTTAACCTGATAATTTTTTTCCAGATATAACTCCGAAAGTTATGAAGCTTTGCAATATTGTTCGGTAGGGTCCTGATAAATGGTCGTGAGCGGAAGCAGTGGCACTGAAGGAATGTACCTTTTATTGCTTTTTTTTTCTAATAACTCGCAATCTGTATTACTTACAGGAAATATTTTTCTTACAAAGCACAAAGAAAACTAAATTTCCAAAAATAAGATTGTATATATAGTGCCTGTAGAGTCAAATATTTACGAGATAATAGTATTCCAAAATGAAAAACTTGGCAACTGACTCAAGCCAAAGAGCATGTCAGCGACACTTAAACATAAACGATACTGTATATGTTTCAAAATTGATCCTGTTTACAAGAGTGTGAGCTCAAATCCTGGTCTGGGATTACTCAAGTAGCTTCCCACAATTTGGGTAGTTACGTGAAACCCATTGCCTTTTGGAGATACCTAAGAGTACCCTGCGAAATGATCTAGGAATATAATGGACCCACTCCGAGTACTTGAATCGGAAATCCCGTTGTGGTTTTCAAGGATGTCAAATAGCCGCCGAAAGTTTGGCCACGGGATGGTCAACTTCCAGAAAAGACATATAGGCCCTAGTGAGCAAGCTGACACCAAGCAGCCATATTTCTTAGATCTAGACCAATTTATCACTGTCCCGTTAGGGGGCGGGGCGGAGATGGAAACTAGTAAATAAGCCCCAAAGGGACTTTGGAGCTGTGGGCAGTCTGCCGCTTCACCTTGGAAACCATGGTTAGCACCAACATGACCTTGCCGTTGGATGATTCCGTCCTTAGTGTCTAAGCTCCCGCAAGCAGTATATGCCAGCAAGATGATCATAACACGTGGCGAAAGATATACAATGTCCTTTGAACATAACGAAAAGAAAATATGCATATTCTTTTCTAATGAATATTGAATGGTTAACTAGTATGTTGTTTTTCTCTTGTAGTAATCTCTTATGTTATAAAATGAAGTGTCTTATATATGTTCCAATTGGTTTAAGAAGGCCTTGTTAACAATCGAGTATAGGAGAAAAAATTTCCAGTTATGCTGTCCTTCGGCGGATGTAAAGTGGCATTCTCTAGTCCAGGGGTCGGCAACCTGCGGCTCTTTGGATGTGAAGCTGTGGCTCTTTAGCTCCATACGCAAATATTATTTATTTTACCAAAAAAAACAGGATATCCTGGCATGGCAACACAGTGCTCTATTATGAGCCACTCCTTTCCCCTAAAATGTTGTTATTTAATAAATCTATTTTTGAACTGGTTGGTTTTGAAGCAAAATTAATTCTTTTTGCAGAAGATATTCAGAGCGGTAAATTACTTCATTTGCAATTTCTAAAGCTATATCGAGATAAAACCAGTGCAACTGTTGGCACGAATTACTTCAGCACAGTTAAAGTTGAATTTGCTGACAGATTTGAGCAATTCAAAACCACTCTAACATTCATAGTAAATCCTCTCAACACAAATAGTAACGAAATCCACAAAGAGCCATTTGGAATTGGTACTGGATCTCTAGAAATACAACTGATCGATTTAAAAGTTTTGTGGAGTGGGGAATTTACAGAGTTGAAAAGTAAGTTGGAAGAGTTGGAGGTCCAGAAATGTCTGTACGTAACGCAACAAAAGTGGACAAGTTTTAAAAGAAATGCCGCGAGTTGAGGCACTTTTATTCGACACATGGAATAGTCTTCCAGATTGCTACAGTGAGGTGAAGAGGTTGGCATTTGGAGTGCTGACTATCTTCGGATCGACATATTCGTGCGAGCAAGCGTTCTCTTGCATGAATATAATTAAAAGAAACACTACTTATGTATGAATAAATAGATTAGTTTTTTTTTATCAAAAAACTTTATTATGCGAATACTATTTATTGTTGGCAATAAAAATTTTTGTGGCTCCTTAAAAATATTGTAAATTGTAATATTTGGTTCTTCCGACTCAAGAGGTTGCCTGCTCCCCCTGCTCAAGTCTGTTGGGTGTCAGGTACTCACAAAGATCCACATCCTAATTATACTAGGGCAAAATTTAGGACTTCCACTTATCATCGTCCAATTAGCCAAAGTAGCATAAAGTAGCGTGAAATAAATAAACTATCTAGTATAAGTTATGAATATGTATAAACTATAATATACAGGAAAGAAGATTAATCTTAACTTGTTGATTGAAACGCCCAAAGGTAAGACGGTAACAAGAGAGTTTAACCAAGTGGTCCTTGAATTAACTATGTCCTTCTTTAATTAAGTGGAACACAAGGTGCTTTAAGACACCTAAAGCTTTATTTTTTGTGAAGTTTTGAGTTGTAATCACTGAAATCACCATTATTTTATTCTATATTCTAATTGTAAAAAATATTTGTTAAGCAATAATTAATCTTTAACAGCAATTAGTAAACTCAAGCAATAAAGTGACACGTTGTGATTAGTTTTTGCAGTTAATAAATATGATTTTTTATCTGCGTCTGTTATTAATAACATTTTACCTAACTAATTATTATATTATAAATATTTTATAGCATAAATTGACTATTAAGTAATTTTGTTAATATATCGTTTCATGTTAAGCAAATTTCACTGTTCTAATGTAGTAGTAAGTAATTCTACTCATACATATGAAGACTGAAACTAATTAAATAAATGAAATATAGAGTAAGGAACTACTTTATTATTTTAGCTCTAACTAATCTATATGGTTTATTTTGTATAATTTTTATTTATAAAAAATGTAGTTATAAAAAATTCAATAATTTTTAGCTTAAAAATTTTTATTTTTAAATGTTTGTGTTAATTTCCAGGTTTAATCCTGACATAGAGAAGTCGATCGACTGGAGCGTGTTATGACCTTCCTTTGTTTACTAATTCTTGAGTCATTGAACGACGCTTCGTTTTTGACACTCCGGTAAATCCGAACGTTTAACTTCAGGTTTTTGCTGTTGATTCTAAATATGCTATCAATTTTTACTTTTTTCATATAAACATGTCAAACTCGGATATTTTTAGGTCGCCAAAATTGAATACCAACTCTAAGTAGAGAACATATCAAACCTTTTTTTTTATGTGAAGCTATCCTGCATAATTTGAATTAAATTATACTATGGAAATAAACGGAATATTAAATATCTGAAAAATGATTACGGAATTTTTATTCAAACTATTACAGTTGATTTAGTATATTTGCCGCCGAAGCGAGTTTTTTTTTCCGGCTATAACAGATAAATTATTAAATCTGTCAACAGCTACGGAAGGACTCTATGGGATTTCCAGACACTCCTGCAGTTCACCCTGTCTCTATAAACTGGGTAACCAAATTAAGGGGTACCTGGTGGTTGAGTTTGATCTCGGAAAAATCACCTGTAAAACCGTTGTCCTAGAAACAGTACAGTCTCTTGCATGTACTGAACCCAAGACCCATCATAAGTTGTACAGGTTTTATTAATGTTATTTTTATAATATATAATAATAATAATAAAGCTTTATCGACATCATCATAAACACGCTCCAGTCGATCGACTTCTCTATGTCAGGATTAAACCTGGAAATTAACACCAACGTTTAAAAATAAAAAATTTTAAGCTAAAAATTATATAATTTTTTATAAATAAAATTGTTATAAATTTTGTATAAATAAAAATTACACAAAATAAATCATACAGATTAGTAAAAGCTAAAATAATAAAGTAGTTCCTTACTCTATATTTTATTTGTACAGTCTCCATATGTATGAGTAGAAGAATTACTTACTACTACATTAAAACAGTGAAATTTACTTAACATGAAACAATATATTAACAAAATTACTTAATAGTCATTATTTTATGTTTATGACAAAAGCCTCTCCCTTAGGAGATAAAATGGAGTTCAGCTCTAAAATATAATTTTACAGAATAGAAACAGAATAGTATCAATGTAAAATCAAATAAACAACATTAATCATAAACTACAAAAACAAAACAAAAAAATTTCTTTTAGAATAAATATAAATAAGTAACAAAACTAAATCTTTACAAATTTCAGTATAAAATAAAATTAACAAAATTCATTATAAACTAAATAAACATGTTTTTTTAGTCTAATGTATTTATCAATATTCGGACTATCAAGAGTGGTTTTAGTATTGCATCCATTCATGTGGTTATATGGTTTGTTCATTTTGTAAAAATGCATTTTCTTAACTTTTAATTCCAAATTATGATATAATTTCCCAGTAATTAATTCAAAAAATCTATCTTTCACGGTCTTAATTTCTGATTTGTGCTCTTTGTTAGCTTTAAAAAGTAAATTTTCCGCATTTACAAGGTTCACTTTAGTTTTTTTGCACAACCAGTACGCCTGTTTTATATCAAGGTTTACAAGTCTAATTCCAATATTATTTAATACATTCAGGTGTTTATTGGATTGCAAAAAATTATTATTAAATGCATTATCTACTTTTATTAGTGCATCAAGAAAATGCTTAGGAATCATACCTGCCTTTTTATGTTCGAGTAAGTAAAATTTCTTACCAAGTGCAGAGATATGTCTTTTAAAATAATTAGCATAACTATTCACTAATTGGAAACTTTCTTTATTTACTAATGACTTTAAGTCCTGAATAAAATTAAAATATAATCGATCCATTAAGAATTGAAGTGGAACAACGGCTATACCACAAATCAAATCACTAAAATAGAGCCAAAAACTCAAAAAGAAACACTATTATTTATTATAATGCAATTGGGAAAAACCACAATGCAAAGCCTTATGTTTCAAAAAATACACCTACTTACCAGTCGACGTTTCGCCTATTCAGGCATTATCAAGACACCAAAATCAAAAAGGGGTTATGTGAATCGCATCTCGAATAAAAAGGTGCAAAACATCCCAACGATCAACAGCCCAAACAGGCTCCAAACATGAGACAGCACCCCGCCACCAAGACGTTCGACATACAACTGAACGAAAGTAATACGCAACCAGCTGGGAAGGTTATAGAATCAGCTGATCCACAAACCACACCAAGTAATACTAGCCTATAAAATTTATACATATTAGCAAAGTTAGCCAAATTTTTCTTTTAAAATATTCAACGTTTCCGAATAATATTGGTTCAAATTTCTGCAATCTGTTTTATAATTTACCGAAATGTCAATCTTTTGTGCAATCTGCATGGCCTCGAACAACTTCCTTCTAGAGCCATCACTCTCTTTGTAAATAACTTTAGCATTCTCAAAATCAAATTGATGCTTACAAGTTTTGGTATGCTGGGCCAATGCTGTGTTAGGTTCCTTGCTACCAATATTTTTACAATCATATTGATGCTGATACATTCTTTTGTGCAACAATTGTGATGATTCACCAATGTATATTTTAGGGCATTGCAAACAGCTAATCTCATACACTACATCTGATTGTTGCTGTGTAAGTATTTTATCTTTCAATGGAGTGTAAAATTTACTCATCTTGTTTGTAATCTTATTCGCAAGCCTAATCTCGTAAACATCATACTCTTTAAATATATCTCTAACACATTCTGACAGGCCCTTAATATAAGTGCACGCAAAAAAGACACCATTCATATTATTTCTCTCAGCACCACCACTATCCGACAATGCAAGATCCCCACCACCAGAAGTACAGTTCATATTATTGTGAATCTTGTTATAGTTCAAATTCCAATATTTTTTATTGAGGAATGAAGGGTTTTTACTTTTAAAAACTTTTAAATTTACTTTTAAATTTACTTTTTAAAGCTAACAAAGAGCACAAATCAGAAATTAAGACCGTGAAAGATAGATTTTTTGAATTAATTACTGGGAAATTATATCATAATTTGGAATTAAAAGTTAAGAAAATGCATTTTTACAAAATGAACAAACCATATAACCACATGAATGGATGCAATACTAAAACCACTCTTGATAGTCCGAATATTGATAAATACATTAGACTAAAAAAAAATACTAGAAATGATATTTTAACTAAATATAATAATTTACATAAGCAGCAATTGGTAGAGAACTTAACTAACTTATACATTCCTCGCAATATACTTAATTTGTTGAGCTTAAGTGATAGTGCTAATGTGTTTCCTAAAAACCTAAATAGTGACATCTTGAGCATGATTGCTGACACAGAAACGTTTTTGGAACGCATAGATACTTCAGATAGCCAAAAAAATGGAATTAGGAATAGTATAGCTAGAAAAATTAACAATTTTATGAAAGGCAAGAATAGGCATGGTGATATTATAGATAAAACTATAAGGAGAGATTTGGAGGATTTTATAAGATTTAAAAACAGGAATCGTGATGTATATGTTGTTAAATCTGATAAATCGAAAAAAGTAGTTTTCATCACGAAGGAAATGTATAATGACAAGATGCATGGGCTGCTCAATGATCCCGACACTTATAGAATGCTTAATAAAGACCCACTTGTTAATGTAACCAATAAAATTAATAAGTATGTTGATAAATTATACATAAATAAATATATTGATAGGGTTTCAAAAACTAAATTAACTACTTATGCCCCGCAGCATCCTAGAATATATGGATTAATTAAGTTGCATAAAGAAAACAAACCTCTCAGACCGATTGTAAATAGCATTAAGGGACCTTCTTATAAACTGGAAAAACTCTTTAAACCGTTCTTAAATGGCCTGTACAATAATAACCCGTTCGATGTTAAAAATGCATTTGATGCTAAAAATAAGATTGATGATTTGAAAACTTTAGAAGGAAATGAACGACTTATAAGCTTTGATGTAGTCTCTCTGTTTACCTCGGTGCCACTTGAAATGGTATTTGAAATAATTTCGGAGCAATGGGACCAAGTTGAGCCTTATACGTGCATTAAATATAAGGTTATGTTTATAGAAGGGCTGAAAATAATTTGCGAGAATGGTTTTGTGAAATATGATAATAAGATTTACCGACAATTAACAGGGTTGCCTATGGGTGGTGTATTGTCCGTTACGCTTAGTGGGATCCTTATGAACAAATTTCTGGATGATGTTATCAATACTACTAATATCAAACCTAGATTGATCATGAAATATGTGGATGACCTTTTGCTTGTGTTGAAAGAGGATGAGATTGTCAGGTTTTATGAGGGTCTTAATGGTTTTCATAATAATATCAAATTCACTTATGAACTGGAAACTAATAATAGGATTAGATTCTTAGATATGTATGTTAACAACGATAGTGCAATTTTGAGAACCATGTGGACGAGAAATGAAAACATTAGTCAAAGTATATTGAGTTTTATATCTAATCACCCTAGACATATGTTAATTAATAACCTTAAAAACAGCATATTTAAAGCCATTAAACTGACTGATATAAAATATACAAGCTCCGTGAAAGAGACCATCTGCACGATGTTCGAAATTAACTTGTACTCTTCATTCCTCATTAAAAAATATTGGAATTTGAACTATAACAAGATTCACAATAATATGAACTGTACTTCTGGTGGTGGGGATCTTGCATTGTCGGATAGTGGTGGTGCCGAGAGAAATAATATGAATGGTGTCTTTTTTGCGTGCACTTATATTAAGGGCCTGTCAGAATGTGTTAGAGATATATTTAAAGAGTATGATGTTTACGAGATTAGGCTTGCGAATAAGATTACAAACAAGATGAGTAAATTTTACACTCCATTGAAAGATAAAATACTTACACAGCAACAATCAGATGTAGTGTATGAGATTAGCTGTTTGCAATGCCCTAAAATATACATTGGTGAAACATCACAATTGTTGCACAAAAGAATGTATCAGCATCAATATGATTGTAAAAATATTGGTAGCAAGGAACCTAACACAGCATTGGCCCAGCATACCAAAACTTGTAAGCATCAATTTGATTTTGAGAATGCTAAAGTTATTTACAAAGAGAGTGATGGCTCTAGAAGGAAGTTGTTCGAGGCCATGCAGATTGCACAAAAGATTGACATTTCGGTAAATTATAAAACAGATTGCAGAAATTTGAACCAATATTATTCGGAAACGTTGAATATTTTAAAAGAAAAATTTGGCTAACTTTGCTAATATGTATAAATTTTATAGGCTAGTATTACTTGGTGTGGTTTGTGGATCAGCTGATTCTATAACCTTCCCAGCTGGTTGCGTATTACTTTCGTTCAGTTGTATGTCGAACGTCTTGGTGGCGGGGTGCTGTCTCATGTTTGGAGCCTGTTTGGGCTGTTGATCGTTGGGATGTTTTGCACCTTTTTCTTCGAGATGCGATTCACATAACCCCTTTTTGATTTTGGTGTCTTGATAATGCCTGAATAGGCGAAACGTCGACTAGTAAGTAGGTGTATTTTTTGAAACATAAGGCTTTGCATTGTGGTTTTTCCCAATTGCATTATAATAAATAATAGTGTTTCTTTTTGAGTTTTTGGCTCTATTTTAGTGATTTGATTTGTGGTATAGCCGTTGTTCCACTTCAATTCTTAATGGATCGATTATATTTTAATTTTATTCAGGACTTAAAGTCATTAGTAAATAAAGAAAGTTTCCAATTAGTGAATAGTTATGCTAATTATTTTAAAAGACATATCTCTGCACTTGGTAAGAAATTTTACTTACTCGAACATAAAAAGGCAGGTATGATTCCTAAGCATTTTCTTGATGCACTAATAAAAGTAGATAATGCATTTAATAATAATTTTTTGCAATCCAATAAACACCTGAATGTATTAAATAATATTGGAATTAGACTTGTAAACCTTGATATAAAACAGGCGTACTGGTTGTGCAAAAAAACTAAAGTGAACCTTGTAAATGCGGAAAATTTACTTTTTAAAGCTAACAAAGAGCACAAATCAGAAATTAAGACCGTGAAAGATAGATTTTTTGAATTAATTACTGGGAAATTATATCATAATTTGGAATTAAAAGTTAAGAAAATGCATTTTTACAAAATGAACAAACCATATAACCACATGAATGGATGCAATACTAAAACCACTCTTGATAGTCCGAATATTGATAAATACATTAGACTAAAAAAAAATACTAGAAATGATATTTTAACTAAATATAATAATTTACATAAGCAGCAATTGGTAGAGAACTTAACTAACTTATACATTCCTCGCAATATACTTAATTTGTTGAGCTTAAGTGATAGTGCTAATGTGTTTCCTAAAAACCTAAATAGTGACATCTTGAGCATGATTGCTGACACAGAAACGTTTTTGGAACGCATAGATACTTCAGATAGCCAAAAAAATGGAATTAGGAATAGTATAGCTAGAAAAATTAACAATTTTATGAAAGGCAAGAATAGGCATGGTGATATTATAGATAAAACTATAAGGAGAGATTTGGAGGATTTTATAAGATTTAAAAACAGGAATCGTGATGTATATGTTGTTAAATCTGATAAATCGAAAAAAGTAGTTTTCATCACGAAGGAAATGTATAATGACAAGATGCATGGGCTGCTCAATGATCCCGACACTTATAGAATGCTTAATAAAGACCCACTTGTTAATGTAACCAATAAAATTAATAAGTATGTTGATAAATTATACATAAATAAATATATTGATAGGGTTTCAAAAACTAAATTAACTACTTATGCCCCGCAGCATCCTAGAATATATGGATTAATTAAGTTGCATAAAGAAAACAAACCTCTCAGACCGATTGTAAATAGCATTAAGGGACCTTCTTATAAACTGGAAAAACTCTTTAAACCGTTCTTAAATGGCCTGTACAATAATAACCCGTTCGATGTTAAAAATGCATTTGATGCTAAAAATAAGATTGATGATTTGAAAACTTTAGAAGGAAATGAACGACTTATAAGCTTTGATGTAGTCTCTCTGTTTACCTCGGTGCCACTTGAAATGGTATTTGAAATAATTTCGGAGCAATGGGACCAAGTTGAGCCTTATACGTGCATTAAATATAAGGTTATGTTTATAGAAGGGCTGAAAATAATTTGCGAGAATGGTTTTGTGAAATATGATAATAAGATTTACCGACAATTAACAGGGTTGCCTATGGGTGGTGTATTGTCCGTTACGCTTAGTGGGATCCTTATGAACAAATTTCTGGATGATGTTATCAATACTACTAATATCAAACCTAGATTGATCATGAAATATGTGGATGACCTTTTGCTTGTGTTGAAAGAGGATGAGATTGTCAGGTTTTATGAGGGTCTTAATGGTTTTCATAATAATATCAAATTCACTTATGAACTGGAAACTAATAATAGGATTAGATTCTTAGATATGTATGTTAACAACGATAGTGCAATTTTGAGAACCATGTGGACGAGAAATGAAAACATTAGTCAAAGTATATTGAGTTTTATATCTAATCACCCTAGACATATGTTAATTAATAACCTTAAAAACAGCATATTTAAAGCCATTAAACTGACTGATATAAAATATATAAGCTCCGTGAAAGAGACCATCTGCACGATGTTCGAAATTAACTTGTACTCTTCATTCCTCATTAAAAAATATTGGAATTTGAACTATAACAAGATTCACAATAATATGAACTGTACTTCTGGTGGTGGGGATCTTGCATTGTCGGATAGTGGTGGTGCCGAGAGAAATAATATGAATGGTGTCTTTTTTGCGTGCACTTATATTAAGGGCCTGTCAGAATGTGTTAGAGATATATTTAAAGAGTATGATGTTTACGAGATTAGGCTTGCGAATAAGATTACAAACAAGATGAGTAAATTTTACACTCCATTGAAAGATAAAATACTTACACAGCAACAATCAGATGTAGTGTATGAGATTAGCTGTTTGCAATGCCCTAAAATATACATTGGTGAAACATCACAATTGTTGCACAAAAGAATGTATCAGCATCAATATGATTGTAAAAATATTGGTAGCAAGGAACCTAACACAGCATTGGCCCAGCATACCAAAACTTGTAAGCATCAATTTGATTTTGAGAATGCTAAAGTTATTTACAAAGAGAGTGATGGCTCTAGAAGGAAGTTGTTCGAGGCCATGCAGATTGCACAAAAGATTGACATTTCGGTAAATTATAAAACAGATTGCAGAAATTTGAACCAATATTATTCGGAAACGTTGAATATTTTAAAAGAAAAATTTGGCTAACTTTGCTAATATGTATAAATTTTATAGGCTAGTATTACTTGGTATGGTTTGTGGATCAGCTGATTCTATAACCTTCCCAGCTGGTTGCGTATTACTTTCGTTCAGTTGTATGTCGAACGTCTTGGTGGCGGGGTGCTGTCTCATGTTTGGAGCCTGTTTGGGCTGTTGATCGTTGGGATGTTTTGCACCTTTTTCTTCGAGATGCGATTCACATAACCCCTTTTTGATTTTGGTGTCTTGATAATGCCTGAATAGGCGAAACGTCGACTGGTAAGTAGGTGTATTTTTTGAAACATAAGGCTTTGCATTGTGGTTTTTCCCAATTGCATTATAATTCATAGATCTTATTAATTATTCTATTTTTTATGATGTTACAAAATGTTTTAAATGTTTATAATATATAACAAGTGTTCAAAAAAAACAACAACGAAAAACTAATAAATTAATTTACTTGAATGTAGATAGGGCAGACAAATACATCAATAGAGTTATTATAATTAAATTCTAATCTGTTTTAGTTTAATTATGTACAGTCTGATTCCATCTCTCGTATTTAATTGAGTATCCAAAGGTATCATTTCAAAGGTAACGTTTCATTTTGGGTTGCGAAACATTTCTATGATTCAGTATTGTCCGGCGAGCGTTAAAAAGCTATTAAAATAAATAATCCAACATTACAGGATTCTGGCAAAGGATCAGGATTTAAAATAAATACATGTTCGGCAGTGGAATTGGCGATGGTTTTCTTTCGATTTAATGAAACACTTATGCAAAGTTAAATATTTATGATTTAGAGAACGAAAAAATCAAGAGAAACAAAATCAGAACCTAAAGCGATAATAGCTATAATTTTTGTCTGTTTTTTAGTGACTATTATTATTTTTCTGTTCGAATCCCTGATAAATTTAAGAAACAAAAAATGACTAAAATTTAATCATCCGATTAATTCACACCAAATATAAATTGGACTTTGCCCAATTAACATTGATATACATTAATATTCATATCGTCGCTGTCAAAACAATACCGCCTATCTACAACTTTTTATGAAAATGAGTTAGTAACGGTACCGCATTCTACAGGTTGAACTACACACTAAGGAAGGCACGTATTAAGGTCAGGAACATGGCAGAGTATGATCTTTTGATACTTCTCTTCAAGAATACTGTAAAAATTGCCAATTGCGGTTTTTTTTTCTTGTAAAATCGCCCAAAGTGTACATAGGCGGTATTGTTTTGACAGCGACGATATATTACTTCTTAAATATTGTATGTAAATAATTAATTATAATAAACACCTTCTAGCGGATCCGGCTTTATTAGAATCTCGATTGAAAATGGTGTAAGAGCTCTCATAGCCAAGAACGTTCTGGGCCAGTTGCTTTGGGAAGACTATATGACGTTCATACCTTAAACATATACTATGTTACAAAGAACTCTTTAAAAATGTTAAATAACGATGTACTATATATACATAAAAATAAACGTACCTATATACATCATTGTATGTGTTGCCAGATATAAATGCCCCTCGGAGATTGGAATGGGCGTGTATGTCCAGAATGATATCCAATTCAATATCCTAAAAGAAAAGTGGATTTCTGAATAAGGCCAAATTGCATTAATTAAAGATAATATATTTAATAATTAAAGATCGTGTAGTTATTTTAAACCAAATATTTTGTTTAACCTATTTAACTGGTAGGAGGTTATGCAACGCGGAATAGCATAGCATGCGCCCTGTTGATATAATTGAAGTGGTAGCATCGCTAAGATTAAGACTGACTTGAGTTCCTGTGCTGCGGTGACAGATAAATTGTTTAATCTGTTAGCAGCCATGTATCGACCCATTCCCATACCTTAAAATACCCCTTAATTGTGGGAAAACCTGGCGGTTGAGGGTGATCTGGGGAGAGTCATCCTGCAGAACCGTATTAGAAACAGTACAGTCTATACCATATACTGAACCCCAGAGCTTTCATGGGCTGTAAGAGTAAATGGTGATCTTGAAGGTTTGGGCTTGGATGGTAATCCGAGGATGGAAGTTTGCAAGCAGCGATTGTTAGTATCGGTATCGAACCTTCGTGTTTACCTAAGTATTTAATTACTATTAAAATTACTGGAGGAGTTGAGGTGGAGAGGCTAAGTGGTCGAACAAGTAACCACTTAGCCTCTCCACTACAACTCCTTTCTCACCTGTACGTAGCGGACCCTACCAAGTTGAGCAACCCAGCCCAAGGCGGTGGTAACCAATCCCTCCGGATGACGATTGGTGAAATAACGAACGATAGGGGGCTCATGTAAAAATTGGTGTTCCGAACTTACGAAACCTCTTTTACTGGGTCAATCACCCGTAAAAGTGTAAAAGTGATTATCTGATTCAGAGCTTAAACATCGGCCTCGGATTCGGTCAAAACGGTTACGATACGGCGCTTAAAAAGGTTTAAGATTTGCACCATGGAATATAAGGACGTTTACTGGAAAAGAAGTAGAAATAGTTGAAAAAATGCAAACACACCATGTTGATTATATTGGGTATATAGTCCAGGGAAGGAAGACCAATAAATGCCAAATGGCGGAAACAATTCACGTAGAAACCAATTTTGGCACTCTTGTACGAAAAGGTGTCCTGAACAACATACTAAAAGTACTGAGGGGTGGGGGTGAAGCTAAGGGTGGGGGGCTCTAAAGGTCCCTTTTTTCAGTTTTTTGTTAATAACTCGAAAAATACTGACTCTAACGAAAACGTGTTCATATATGAAATTAATCTAAATAAAATTCTATATAAAAATATTCTAAACACTTTTTTCTACAGGACAGTCCTAAATCTAGAAATAATCTTGAAATGATCGCAGATATAAATTCGTATGATAATATTACATTTGAACAATCCTTTAAGGAATAATTGTTTCTACATGACACAATAAACGGAGTAGAACCAGATGAAAAGATTGCACTGACGGTTTATAAGCACAGGGAATCTTTAAACACCGATTTTTTTAAAAGTTTAAGTCGCCACCACCAGCTAAGAATCGAAGGCTAATGGACCTTACAAACCCTACGTTGGAAACGGTCAAGACAACCACGTCAAGTTGGCTAGGAGAAAGAAGGAAAGGGGGGAAAGCAAGCTCCACTGAGAAAGGCACCCTCGAGACAGACCCGGAGAAGCAAGGAGCACTCTAGAGACCCCGAGGAGCGAGTAAGCAGAAGACCCGGAAGCGGCCAGGCGAAGACCGACGTATAACCCAATCTACCCCTGTTCACAGATAAGTTTAATTTATTTCCTGTAAGGTATTTGATGGCAATCCTCTTTATATATCAACATCTGAATCATTAATCTTGTTTAAAATTGAATAAATGAGCTATCCTTATTGTAATTCTTATGGTGCTTACATACCCCAGATACACTATTTATTTATTAATAATATATTGAAGGTATAATAGATGGGTAAATTGGTAAACACAAGAACATACCTCTGGAAAGGAACCCAATTAAGATTAAGGCATATAAATAATAATTTGAGTACTCATCCTAAATGAGACTCTGGCATTCCAAATAACAACCTACATATTCAAAATATATTTAATAGTAGAAACATAGAATAACATTATTCATTTCCAGTGTGTATGTGACTATGGCTGAGAAGTGTTTACTTTGTACGAATGAAGTTGAAAGTGATTTCTGTAACGTCGGTAAAAAAGGGATAATTGGCTTAGTGAAGGCAAGTGTGTTAAGGAAAAATGGAAAAGAGGCAGGTTTCAGGAATGAGACAAATGGTGTTGTTCATAATTCTTGCAGAAGAGAATACCATAAAGAGGTTTCTGAGAGACACTCTTTCAGATCAACCTTCAACATCACGTGATGTCTCGTCTTTGCGTTCAGGACAAGTGAAATTTGATTTTAAAACAAAGTGTTTTTTCTGCACAGAAACGTATGACGGAGAGAAGGAGATAAAAAAACCTAATGCTAACAGTTTTTCATGTTCGTACCAGTACTGTTTCACAATTCCATTATCGATCATGGGCAGTAACGAAAGGATGAATGGGGAAACGACCTAGTAAGACGTATCTGCACTGTTTTTGATCTACACTCAGCAGATGCAATATATCATGAAGATTGTTACAAAAGATTCTTGTTGGCATCCGTACCTTCAAAAAGAAAATCTGGACGGCCTCAAGATGAAGGGATTTCAAATGTAATGGAAGAAATCTTCGATTACATTGAAGGCACTGATAATTGCCAATATTCTATGGACGAGTTGTTGGTTTAGGTTATTACAGGAGAATCACCACATATGAAGACCATTAAGGAGATATTGAGGGAAAAATATGGGGAATAAATTTATTTAGTACAATTAGCACCAGACAAACTGTCGTCTCCTTTCGTAGTTTTAGTGATAAAATCTTGAGCGACTCGTGGTATACCTCAAGGTGTAAAGATGAACAAAAGGAACGTGAGAGAACTGTACAAAAAGCTGCCGAGATTATCTTGGAAGACATTGAATCCATGGCTTGTGAAAGCAATACATATCCTCCTTCAGCTAGCTTTTGCACTGAGGCTGAACAATTAATACCCAAGTCTCTCATAGTGCTCAAGGACTGCATTGCAGTGACCCTGTGGCACCCGACTACGTTTTGAAAATGATCTTTTGCCGATACACGACTGGGTGTGGGGTGCGCATAGCAGGGATTGCTCCGGTGCCTGTCGATGCCTCAGGTCAGGTACGAACGGAGCCCCCGTCGAAGACAACTTCGATGAAGATGAAAGTTTAGATTTCAACGAAATTGAATGTTCACGATACATCATTAAACACTAATTACTTAATTTTCAACAATAAACATAATTTTTTTTAACTACAAACATTTCATTTTTAACAATAAAATCTTTTTTTTTTTTTTTTTAATTTTCCATCTTTCCCTCTCCATATCTCCGTATGCATTGATCCTAGCAAAAAAGTGTATAGAACCTTATTTATAGAAACTATTATATAGATTAATTTAATATAACATTCTATCGCTTGAGGCAGTATTTTTTGAGGTATTAACAAAAAATTGAAAAAATGGACCTTTAGAGACCCCCCACCCTTAGCTTCACCCCCACCCCTCAGTACATTTAGTATGTTGTTAGGAACACCTTCCCCTTCAAGTGTGCCAAAATTGGCTTCTACATGAATTATTTCCCCATTTTTCCTTCGTTGCCTGGACTAATAAATGAGGTGAAAAAGAAGGGATGCGGAAAAATGAAACAACCTGGAAATTACACCCTAATGTATTCTGGGGTCCCAGTAGGAATCAGAGCTAAGGTAGGTGTTGGAGTGGTAATGAAGAATACCCTCCTCTCAAACATAACAGAATGGTATCCGGTATCCTAATGGATGATAGACATCAATATTAAATTCTCCATAGGCCAAAGCACTTTACTACGAGTATACGCGCCTACAGAAGACTCAGATGTGATGGAAAAGGAACACTTCTATACGAACTTGGAAACAGAAGTGATTAAGGCTCAAAACAGCAGAAGAGAAGTCATAATTATGGATGATTTTAATGCGAGATCGGGTTGTGATTTTTATAGCGCCTGTGTAGTGATGGGGAGACACGGAGGATAAGCCATTAAAAATACTAACTGACGACTTATCAACATCTGTATAGACCATGATCTGTTGATAGGAAATTCTTTCTTTGCATAACATTAATAACATTTGCCACCCATAGTACAAATTCAAATAGTATCATCGATTATTTATTAGACATATAGTAGACAAATAAGAAGATTTTTTACTGTTAAAAAGGAATTAGAGGAGCTGAAATGGGCTCTGACCATTTACTAATACTTGCCGATACACAGATTATCCAGCCCAGGAATCCCTGCAAAAAATACGAAAAAATAGAATCCAATGAATCCAAACTTCTCATACCAGAAAATCAAGAGAAAATGCCAAATAACTGGAACATAAATCCAGAAGTATCAATATGGAAGCGAATTTGGACAGCTCATGGGCAGAAATGAAAAAGCACATCCTTCAGACAGCAATGTTAGTATGTGGCATCAAAAGATATTCTTCTAGAGGAAAACGAACTGATTGGTGGAAACACCGGGTACAGCATCCGTAGAAAGAAAGAAACAGAAATGGAAAGAATATAATAAAAATAAATGCGATGAAAAATGGGAATTATATGTTAGATAGAAGATGAAGGGAAACTAAAATGGTTGTTGTTTGGTTGGGAACTACAAAAAGAAAGAGTTGGGAAAATTTTGGCCGAAATCTCCAAGAAGACTATAAGGATAACTCCAGGAAATTCTGGAAAAAGAACAAAGCACTAAGCTGCAAAAAATGCAAGCCAATCCGCAATACAAAAGACATATCCGGAAAAATATTAAGTAACGATGCGGATATTCTAGACAGATGGAAGTACGTAGCACTACTCCCAGGTGTTTGAAGAAACTAGATAGGGAATGGAAGAGGAAAATGAAGAAGGACCATATCAGGAATGTGAGGAAACTATATGGGAGGGAAGAGGTTGAAGCGGCTGTGGAAAGATTAAAGATAGGAAAGCACCGGGGAGAGATTGCATCGCGCCTGAATTCATAAAATATGAAGGACAAAGTCTGATTGGGATTCTTCAAGGTTTATTCCAAAAACCATATGCAGAAAAAAGGATACCCAAAGAATAGGAATATAAAATCATCGTGCCTAAACCATCAGGATGGACAGGGGTGTCAAGCAAGGAGATAGTCTCAGCTCCTTCCTATTTATTATATTCATGGATGAGATATTCAAGATATGTAAGCGTAGAACAGCAAGAGCAATAATAGGCCAATGGAATATGAGAACAATACTCGCACAAGCTCTTTTGTATGCAGATGAGATTGTCCTCATAGCAGACTCAGCAGCAGCACTACAACAATAGAATGGGAAGCTGAGCTAGAAAGAAAGGGAATGGTCATAAATGAGGGAAAAAAACAAAGCTATGCAGATAGGGCGAAATTCCGAATAAATACAGATAACCTGTAAGGGTAGAACTCTGGAGATGGTCGATGAGTATGTGTACCTAGGGACAGTAGTCGAAAGAAGTGGTCTATTATCAAATCTGCAATACTGTCTTAGGGAATAGAGAGGTTGAAAATAAGACCAAAATAAATATATACAACCCTTTTGTATGGAAGTAAAAGCTGGGTCCTACTTAATAATTACAAAAGCAGACTGATCGCATCCGAAATGAAATACCTAAGGTGAGTGCCTGGCTGAACCAGAAGAGATCATATTCACAACGAACGCATCAGAGAATAAGTAAGGGTTCCATCGTTGTTAGAAAACCTGGAGAGGAAAACGCTCAAATGGTTCGTTCATGTGGTGAGAATGAACGAGGAGAGGGAACCCCGGAGGTTTTTTGAGGTCGACCCCTTGAACCTCAAAAACTTGTTTGGACGAGATCACCAAGCTAGGAGAAAAAAGAGACATGCAAGAGAGTTGAATGCAATGAAAGATTTGGCGAAGGACCGAGTAGTTGGCGTAAATGAATTGACGAAGCCCCTCCACGCTGAAAGGCACCAAGGATGAAGAAGAAGAAGAAGAATATTATAATTACTAATATCTATTTAACTGATATAATGGAGAATAAATGAGCACTGTTGATGTCAAAAGAGTATATGATGTGAGTTTGAAAGGTTTTGTAATACGAAACCCTATTATGTTATAATATAATATGGTCTGCTTGTTTCCTCGATATCGCATATAAATATCGGGTATCGCATTGAAGGATAATAAACAAACATCCGAGGCTGAATTACATTACATCATAGTCTATAATCTCTAAAAGCAATCGCTTGCAAAATTAATTACGATTTTGATTTAATGCTAAATTGGGGATGAACATGCTTATCACAGGGAGAGTACAGCTTTACAAATATTACGATTTCATAAAATTCAAAAGCACTGATAATTTAAAAATTATGAAGTGGAGAAGAAAATAGATGATTGAGAATGATTGTTGTGAATTACGGGAGCATAAAACTAGACAGCTTTCATCGTGTAACGATGAATAGAGAATCACCATCCATTTTGATTAGAACGTCTGATCCACTGATTCATAGCGTGCGGCAGGTTACTAAAACCCTCTCCTTTATTCGAGCATACCATCTCCAAACCATACCAGCATACCATCAAAAAGTGTATATTCTCCATTTTGTCAAACCTATCGATATAATCAGAATAATTAAAATAATTTTATCTACCATCTCCATTGGATGAAATACTGGGGGATAGTTCCACAGTCCTTAAGAATCGCATGTTGAAATATGTTTTAATTTTGTTTTATCCTGAAAAAAATTAATAAATAAAATTTCAGTTTTCCTAACCTATAACCTGTACACTACAACCCATAAAAGGTTTGGGGTTCAGTACATGGTGGAGACTGTACTATTTTTCGAAAATGGATGTGCAGGGAACTGATTTGTTCTAGATCACGCTGTAACACCAGATTTTCCCCCTTATTTTGGGTAACCACTTTATAAAGGCTGGGTGAGCTCCAATATTTATTTATTTTATCTAATCTGCTAACAGATTAAATAAAAGACACACACACTCCGCAATAAATACAAACAATAAAATACAAAATAAATAACAATAAAAGACAAACACTCCGCTTCCCCTCAGTTTCTCTAATCATTACAATTTCTAATTATTATTTAATTGTAGTTTATTTATTAAAATAAAAACAAACATATACCAACATTAGTACTTTACTTGAAGCTTCGAATTACTTTTAAAATTAAACAAAATCCTTGTAAATTTAGTACTAACCAGTCGTATCAATGGTATTCAAATTTTAGATATAATTAATGAACTAAAAGTCATACTCTACTTGAAACACCTTTAAAGCTTTTTACGTATTTGCCACATGGTAAGAAGGAAATAAGAATAATGTTGCAAATTACTCCTCAAAAATCTGTCTTATTAATCGCATCTATCATTATTTTTTATAATTAGTTTTATTATGTAACAAATGACATGTGGTAATGTAACAATTTTTACCTTGTCTTGGTCCAGACTTGAAATTAAACTGTAAGCTGCGTAAATCGTTGGATGTAACCACTTCGATATCTTGTTCCATGTCCTGTTGAGATCAGCTCCTACCTGCGAACATCTTAACCAATAGACAGTTTCAAAAAACATCTCACATAAATTAATCGATCCTATGAATAATTCAAATATCAATTTTATGATTTATATATAGAGGAAGAAAATGAAACTGAGATGCTAGCATAGACTATTTTAATGATATATTAATAGACTTTTTCCTGAATTCTATAATGTAACATGATATGGTTATTAAGATAGGTGTAGAAAAATTCCATAAACAAAAACATCAAGTCTCTAAAATAAAAACAGGAAGCAAAAATACCTGTCGATATTTCGCATCTTTAGAAATGGTGAATTTGAAATGTTTCCATACATGTCTTATCTACCTACTTTTACCACTACAACCCGTGAACGGTTCAGTGCATGGTAGAGAATGTACTGTTTCATGGATAACGATTGTGCAGGGGGGTGATTTGTCCTAGATCACGCTCAACCGCCAGATTTTTCCCCTTATTTTGGATACCCACTTATAGGGGCTGGGTGATATCGATACTGAAGATACCTGAATAGGCGAAATCTTTTCATTTTCAGAGACCTAAGGCTTTTTTGTTTGGAATTTTTCAATACATGTCTGCTAATTACACTATCAAGTATTTTATGTCTCTTTAGAGTTTTTGCTCCTTAATATTATATATGCTTAGTTGTTTATAAAATAATTTTACAAACAGTAATATCAAGCCAATTAATCTTTTACAATTAAACAATTAAAGGACAAAGGTTATGCAGGGAGGTGATTTTCCCTTGATCGTGGGCGAGCAAAAGGATGATGCTAGATTCCTTATGATCCATCTCCGACGGCTAACAGACTTAATAAAAGTTTTGCCAGCAGTGGGATTTAAACCAGGATTTTCGGCATGTCAATTCAGTGCTCTACCATTGAGCCACTCCGCTCCCATGAAGTTAATATAATAATATAATTTATAGGGAAGTTGAGAAAGCCGACAACTCTGGGACAATCAGAAACCACAATTTGGCCCAATTGCATAATTATGACGGAAGATTTGAATCCGAACTTAAACTTCAATCTTTTATTATATAATATTAACTATCGAGCTTCGCACCCAGTTTAGCCACGTCGCCTAGCCACCGCCTAACTCTGAGGCCAAACCCCGTTTTATAAAGGCTAAGTATGCCTAGAACTACTCCTCACAATAACATTTTGTTTTATACGACTCGAGAGACTTAAGGCTTTGTCGAATGGTATATAACTACTTTACAGAAGCTAAATTGGGTTCGTTATTATGTTTTTTCGGCTTCAGGAGCTTAAAGATTTGTTAAACAAACCCAACTTTAACCCACTTTACTAATGTTGAGTGTGCTTGGGCGCCATTTATTTTGTTAGCAATTGGGATTTTCTTCAATCATTCTGCTTTCCTGCGGTTTCAAATACTTAAGGAGTTGTCAAACGGCAAGGTCCCGTTAACGTTACGATGATTGAAGGTGCTCATTGCCATATGAAATATTTTCTAATGACATTTTCTTTTTCTGTAAATTGAGAAGCTTTACAGAAGGTTCAAAAAATAGCATATATATTATTTATGTTATACATTTTGAATATATAAATCATTATATTTGTAATCATATATATATATATATTCAAATGTAATATATATATATATATATATATATATATATATATATATATATATATATATTAATACAAAATAAGGACATGCTATACCACTGACAGAAAAATAAGTCAGGCTCAACCTAATGCAAAAGATGACTTAGGCCTATAGACGCCAGGAGCCTACAGCATCCCATGCTCGTGTGGGAAAGATTACATTGGGCAAACAAGAAGGCTAATATGAGCAAGAGTTGCAGAACATATTACAAGCGTAAAAACGATGGATAGCAAGTCATCAGCATTGGTTTATGAATACCACTTTATAGCACTTTATGAATACCATCCATGCTATCGAGTTTGATAACTCCTAGTGATCAAAAACTGTAATAAAACGACAGATATAAAGATACTAGAAGCAATCAAAATAGTAAAACCCCCGAAAATTTCAACATAGAAGATGGTTACAAATTAATCAAATTGTGACTTCCAAACAAACCAGTGACCAAAAACAAACCAAAAAACTTGAAAGAAAAAGGAAACCAATCGGAAGTCAGCTAGTTGAGACCCGACCAATCAGAGGCCCCCGGTCGGAACCCAACTAATCAGAAAGCAGCCAATTAAATGATTGGAGGAATAGGCTCCGCCCACGGACCCAGAAGCTTTATACGAGTATACCGAAGTAGAAGAAGAACATTTTCAGTCTCAGATTAAGCCCTGAGGAAGCTTGCAGTATGGCCAACGAAACTTCGGCAAAGAAAACGACTACACGGTCTAAACCAAAAGAAACACCTGCTGAATGGATTAAAAATATTGACCGTGGTAATTTAAGAGAGTATTTTATACTATGTAACGTTCCCACCGGTTACTCCTAACAATTCCTATCGCTGGTGAGGTAACTATATGCTATAAAGAATGTTAATACATTTTGCACAAACATCACAATGCTTAGCATTACTTAAACGAAAACAGGATTGGTTCATGTTTAAACAAGTAGGATGATGCCTGGATGAAATGTAAACTTTGAGTTTAATCGGTTAATCCTTAGAATAATTAGTTTTTAATCCTTAGAGTTCGTATATATAATCTACTTATATAAAAGTTCATCATAATATTATTAATTTATGAATATTACAATGAACTTAAATTCTATTTAGGAATCGTTTCTAAATCTATTTAACTAAATTTTAAATTAAAGATTGAATTCAATTTATTAAAGAAACTTCAATAAAATTTATCATAAAGTTGTTTGCAATACTACATGGATGGCCATAATATTTCAGTAGAAAAACACATAAAAAAAATGTTTTTTAATTATTATGCACGTAATAATTTAGGGGGACTTTTTTGAGTAAATCGACGTTTTAGAGGCAGTCACCGTAATTTTTTTTTCATTTAATGTTTCTGTTTAACGATATTCGCGTAAGATACCGACAATTACGAAGATTTGACTATTAATATTCCTTATATAGCATATATTTGTTGCAAAAAGAAAAAAATGGGCCAGAAAGACAAATTGTTAGGATTTATAGCTATTTTAAGATTTTAAGTTGGATTTTTTTGTAAAATTCTTTAGGTAAGAATAACTTATGGCTGAAATTAAGTGCATTGATTAATTAAAATCCATTGACTGAAGTTCAAGATCCTGAAGAACTTTATATATATATATATATATATATATATATATATATTCCTCTCGGATAGGACTCAAGCAGTCTCCATCCCAAATCAACCCCTATCCTCTTTCCTACCGCTGAACACAGGAGTGGCACAGGGTTCTAGTATTTCCCCACTCCTTTTCAACTGTTATATTAATGACCTTCCCAAATCAATCCTTCACTGTTCCCACCATTTGTACGCCGATGATTCCCAGATCTATTTGTCCTTTCCTCCGTCTGAGATAATAGCAGCATTTGGCAACATTCAAGGGGATCTAGATAGGATAAGTTCCTGGGCAAACTTGAATAAACTGTCGTTGAATGCTGCGAAAACTCAGGCCATCTTAATTGGTTCCAACATCCTTCTTAAATCTATCAAATCACTTCCCCGATTAACCTTAAATGATCACCCTATTGCCTTCAGCTCCTCTGTTAGAAACCTCGGAGTCATTTTCGACCAATCCCTCTCATGGAAACCCCACGTTGCCCAAATTTCTCGTCGAGCAATAAGCTCTCTAAAGTTATTCCACCGTTCCAAACATCTTCTAACTCTACCAATCCGTAAGCTCCTCATCACGTCTTTTATCTTCCCACACTTTGACTATGGTTGTGTGGCATATGGTGGACTCTCGAACAGGCTCGAGGAGAGGTTGAGGCGGATTATGAACTGTTCGCTTCGATTTGTCTTCGATGCCCCGAGAAGGTCTCATGTGTCCCGTCGTTACGTTGAGTTAAAGTGGCTTTTTCCTTATATCCGCAGGCTCTATTTCCTTGGTTCTTACTTATATCAAACTATCAACTCACAACATCCATCTTACATCTATAATCTCCTACAATTCAAATCCTCTATCCAATCCCAAGGCACAAGATCTCGCCCTTCCGATCTTTATATCCGTTCCCATAGAACTAAAACTTTTGAGCGTTCCTTTCTCGCCCGTTCTATCTCTCTTTGGAACTCACTCCCACTCGATATCCGTCATGCGTCTTCTTTAACCTCATTTATATCCAAACTTTTCCTGCTTCTTAAAAATTACCAATCAGATGCTTTATAATCAATAAATAATTTATAGATATTTTCAACTTTATTGATTGATGAACTACTGTAAATATTCCTCACTCATAATGAAATCATTTTTTTTATTTTTTTATTATTTCTGTTACCAGATGCTATCATGTATTTACTGTGTTTTTTTTTTCCATAAGCCTAGTTCTTTTTATTGTAAATTTGTCTGTTTTTTTATTTTTATTTTGCATCACTTTAATAAATAACACTAAACATACCTATTTAGTTATTTACTTTCAGGATATTTTGTAAATAAGTTTTTACTCAGTTGTAGGCCTTTGGCCAGATAAATATTTTCTTAATTATGTTCATCTCTGTTATTCTAAAGGGACATGGTCCCAGAATAAAATTATTTTTCTATTTCTATTTCTATACATATATTATATATATTTAATATATTATATATATTTCTATAAATATATATATATATATATATATATATATATATATATATATATATATATATATATATATATATGTTGAGGCCACAAAGCCAGAATGTTTTAAAATGTTATAAGTATGTTTTGAGATTTTTAAATTGTTCTTCGTTATTTGAAAATACGTGTCGACTTATTTAGTCATTTTTGATTTTCTTTTCTTACAAGTGTATTTTTATTTAATTTAAATATGTTTACTCTTAAATTTGTACATAGTGTATAAATTAATATGTATAAAGTATAGCAAGTTTGTTTATGTACGAGCTGAGCAGCCGATGCGTAAACAGAATTGCTTATTTATTACGGCAACTCGCACCGCCAGACGGGATTAACACACGGTGCAGAGTTCCTCTAAGTTCTGCAGTTACGTTCGCAGTGTACACAGTGAAATAATATTGGGACCGTGTCCTCACTTCTTCACTCCCTTCCGCGTAGGAACAATCAATAAGATTCTGGTCGTGATGAACTGCAAACGGTTTTATCATTATCATTACTATTTTCAAAATATATTTAATTTTTATTAACATTTTTTTTTGTATAGAATATTTTTATTTGGTTATGTCTTTTTTTATTTTATTGCAATTATTATGTTGTTTTTTTTTCCAATTTATGATCATTGGCATTGTTTTTTGTTTTTTTGTCATTAGTATGTGTGTGTGAGATATTATTATTATTTTTCATTTTTGGTTTTCTCACAAGACATCATTTATTTTGAATAAGCAATAAATATTTTGTTATTTTTTTTGTTTTATATAAATCTCATTATTTTATTTCCATGAAGAGCCCATTGCACTATCCAGCCACTTTAACACAACATTTATTTGACGGTTCGTGCTCAACCTTTTAATTTGCGAAAGGCAGACGGCCGCCACAATATATATATGTTGTGTGTGTGTGTGTGTATATAAATATAGTTTATGGGCATAGGGGTAGTAATGTAAGCTTTTGTGTAGCCTATACTTAATGTTTAAGTATAAGTTTTGTTGAAACATATGTCTTATTTATATTTAGTCTTTTATTTTATTTTTTCAATTGTCAATTCATTGCATTATTATATTCTAATGAAACATCATCAATTCAGTTTATTAAGGTATTATTATTTTTTTCTAATTGGAATTTCGTATTAATTTTTGTTATTTGTTACTCTCTTTTTTTTCTTTAATAAATTTTCACACATTGAGATGTTTAAACTGTGATTGTTTATTATATACTAGAATAACATATAGAATACAGAATTATACAAACGCACACACACATACTATTTTTTATAAAAGTATAACAAATTAAAAATTATATGTTACTTACCTATGGTTTCCCATGAAAACACCATCTGGATTCAGCATTGGTATGATTTTGAACACAACTTTTTCCCTTAAAATTAAAGCGTAAGGATGACTGCTAACCAGGAAATCGATAATACCTGCAACACGTTCATTTTTCGTGAGTGATCCATAGCCAATTAAATAATTAAATCATATAAATTGTTTTCTAATAAGTCATCAGCGTTATTAATTGCCATAGAAATAAATTGCAGTCTTTTATACCTTGACAGACGTACGAAGCTGGTGATTCTCCAGGATGAACGCGACCAAGTATAACAATACAATGAACTTTTCCATTCGGAGACATATTCTTCGGATGCGTTATAGTTAACAAGTCCACTCTCCTTTTTTGCTGAAAAATATTTATTGTGCATACTAAGAGCATCTGGACTAAATTTAAAACATGGTAAAATACTTACTAAATGTTTAGTCAATTTATTTGGGTCGCATGTTGCTAGAATGAAAGACAATGAAATCCCAAAGAAAATTCAGAAAGAAAAAATAAACACTAGGAGAAACACAGGACATAGGAGGAGAATCGGCAGCCAAAACTGTGCTGGACTGATGGAGTGCGCTGTTCATCTTACTCCTAACAAACTGGAAAGCAGCAATAATGCAACGAGCAATAATGCGGTTGATGCTACAGGAGGCCCGGACTCCCAATGATTTGTAGCCCCGGAACGAAGAAGACGAAGGAGTTATAAGTCTATATACCCCAGGATAGCTCGTTTTGCCTTTAATCATGATTTAACGGTGGTATAATTGCTCAATTGTGTCTTCGCTTATCTTGCCTCTTAGATGTTCCAGAAAATCCTTCTAGTTATATTCTTATCACAGAAATACATTTAGATAATGAAATACATCTATCTATTTATCTAAATGGTGCTACAACCCTGGGAGGGTCCTGGCCTCCTCAATGAGCCGCCACTGATTTTGTGCTGCCGCTCTGCAGCTTCTGATCCGTAGCAGGCTCCGTGCGTCCGCTGCCACTCCATCAACCCATCGAAGCCTTGGCCTACCAGTCCGTCGTGTGCTGTGAAGGGCGGTGTCCACTACTTTTATAGGAATTCTTCCACTCCCATCCTTGCGACATAGCCAGCCCAACTGAGCCTCCCCAATTTTATAAACTTTACAATGTCCACATCTCCATAAAGGTCATAAAGCTCCCTGCTCCTCCTAATGCTTCACCCATCTCTTTCGTGTCACCCATCTCTCACTGGGCCAACTATACGCCGTAATCGTTTCTTTCGAAAATTAAAAGACTATTTTCATTATTTCTTGAGATAGTCCAGATTTGGGAAGCATAGGTAAGAACAGGGCGTATAAGATGACCAGTTTAGTGTCTCTGATAAGGGTCTGAAGAGTTTTCAGTAAGGCAAAATATGCCCTATTTGCTGCAACTAGCCTTTTTCTTATCACAGCAGATATATCGTTTATTGGTGTCACTAAGGATCCCAAATAAGTATACTCGTTCACTCTTTGGAATGTGCAAGGGCCTACCATCAGTGTCTCATCGGTATCAGTCCCTGTATACATATATTTTGTTTTCCTTTCGTTTATGGCCAACCGAATGGCTGAAGCACCGTATATGAGTTTCCCAAAGGCTTCTACCAATTCCAATCGGGTCCTGGCAACGATATCCAGGTCGTCAGAGTGTCCCAATATCTCTGTACAGTACGGGTTAATATCGTGTGGCCTGTCAGAATTCCTGAATCCCGCACAACTTTCTCCAGTGCAATATTAAAAAGGAGACAGGACAGTCTATCGCCCTGTCTCAAACCTGTACTGGAGGGAAATGTATCAGAGCAGTCAGACTGGATCCGTACCTGACACCTTACATCTTTCATTGCCAACTACACGAGAAATATCAGTTTGCTTGGAATGCCCATTTCCCTCATCGCCTCATACAGCTTAGCTCGTTTGTTGCTGTCATATGCACTTTTAAAGTCGACAAACAGGTGGTGTGTAGGGATTTTATTTTCATGACCCTGTCTCAAAATTGCCCTGAGGGTGAATACTTGTTCAACAGTGGATCTGCCCTTCCGGAAGCCAGCCTGATGATTCCCGATTTCCCATTGAAAATGACATTCGAGGGGATCCTGTAAGCACAAGGCAACAGGGATATTCCATGATAATTCGTGCAGTCACGTTGGTCTCCTTTCTTATGGAGAGAACATATTATAGCATTAGCTCACTCTCGTGACACTCTTTCCTGGTCCCAAATTGTCAGGACCATATCAGATAGTGCTCTATGCAACTCATCTCTCCCATCCTTGAAGAGCTCGGCTGGTAATCCATCCGGTCCCGACGCCTTATTGTTTTTCATGCGAAGAATTGGATCCGTTACTTCCTCAAAATCTCCAATTGTTCGATATCACCAAGATCGTTAGGCATATCCTCTCCAGCAATAACGCCTGCCTCTATATCTTCAGTAACCGCTTCCTCATTTAGTAACAATTGGAATTGCCTAGCCCACCGATACAGTATATCATACTTATTGGTAAGCAGTGTTCCATCTTCTTTCTTACATGCTTGAGTCCTAGGCTTAAAAGCTTTCTTTTACACTCCAATGGGTCTCCATACCCTCCAACTCCCTTCTCTCCCATGCTCTCTTCTTATTCCTGAGGAGTTTCTTCTCCAGCCGTCTTTTATTTTTATATTCATCCGTGGCTCTCCAGGTGAAGCGCTTGTTTAACATGTTCTGCGCATCATTGGCCAACTTACACTCCTCGTCCAACCATTTACCTAGATCTTCAAGAGCCTCTTTTCCAAGGATTTGTTCTGCTGCGCCGTCCAAGGCCTTTTCTAATTGGTCCGAGACATTCTGTACACTATCGACGTCAGCAAGTCTGAGCACGTCTGATATTACAAGATAAACTACTATGGTCGGAGTCGACATTATCTTCTCTGTATGTCCTACTACTAAGGAGGTTGGATTTGTGACGTGCACTGATTAAGATATGGTCAATTTGATTATGGGTAGCGCCATCGGGTGATTTCCATATAGGCTGGTATATTCGCCGCCCCGGGAACAAAGTGCTCACAACTACTAGATTTCTCGATGCCGCGAACTCGATGGCCCTCTTGCCATTTTCATTGCTTCCCTCATCCAAACTGAATGAGCGAATCGTGGGTTTATATGCATCTTCTCTTCCAATTTTTGCATTGAAATCCCCCAGTAAGATTTTGATGTCGGATCTAGAGCATGCATCAAAGGCCCTTTCCAGGGTGCCATAAAAGGCGTCCTTCTCGTCATCGCTTGAAGCCTCTGTGGATCCATGACAGCTAAAGAGTGTTTAATTGTAGAAGGTCCCCTTGATGGGGATGGAGCATAGGTGATCATTAATAGGAATGGCCTATTAGTATTGAATACAATAACCTGTTGTCTCATCCAACCTCTCACAACGCCCCCAGTGCCAAATGTGTTCTTTCTGTCGTGGCCGCTATAATATATTGTGTGGAATTTCTTCTCTAACAGCCCATGACCGGTCCAGCGGATCTCTTGAATAACGGTAATGTCAAGTCTATATTTGTCCAATTCTGAAAAGAGGACTTGAAGTCCACCTGGTCTATATAAAGTTAAAATGTTCCACATTCCTAATCTGAAGTCCATATGATGGTTTCCGTGTATGTTACTATGTGATCTGCCGGCTATTTCTCGTTGAGGTCTCGGGATGAAGAGGTTTCAGAGGGGAGGATTATCAGCCTTGCCCTCCTAGTCAGGTGGAGGGGCTGCCTCCTCAGAGCCTCCTGACAGGCTCATGGGCGGTTTGCCAGGCTTTAGCCTACCTCATCAGTCCAAAGCCGACTGAAAAGGCGTTTCCCGCCTGCGGCTCGGGGAGCCACCTGAACAACCCTTGTTGTCGCCTTCGTTTCCTCTCCCTAGGGTGCTAGCCATCATTGGGGGATTTCACTACTTACCAGGGAAGGGGTCTCTGGCTATCTCCAACCATCGGTAGACAGTGGAATACATGGACAAATTCTTTCTTCTTGGATATTCATAGTTAAAGAGTGGGCCATTCCAAACATGTTGCCCCACTGTTTAGTTTCTGCTTTAAGTCCAGTGCAGCTGTTCGAGGCCACGACAGGAGTAAGGTGGTATAAGTAGGTGTCAGATCCTTTTCCAGTGACAAATACCAGTTTTCAGTATATTGGACCACACACATAGTCCTGAAGACAACCCCTATCCTCCGTTTTTCCAACCCCATAAAAACTGTTTTGAATCTTCAATTTACGGTAATTAATAATACAACTTAAGGACTTCATAAGTTCAAGATACCCACTTAAATAATTTACATTATCGAGATTAATCTAGTTACTATTTTGATATTTTCATTTTTATTAATAAATAGTGATAATTTGGACTTACTGGGAAGTATATATAGTATAGTAAAGACACTAAAATAAAGAACCATGAACGGTAAATTAAGTTGACATATGACGATATCTGATATCAAAACAATTCCCATCAGACAACGATACGTACGTTATACCAATGATTATCCTTCTAAAAGGTTCAAGCCACTGTCAGAAGATTCACAATATCCTTTAGATTGAAAATTTTATAATATATTCATTATTTTTATCATTTTTTATTAATACCATAAATATTTCTGAATCGTTTTTAAATGGTCTAAAAGTCTAAAATAAAGAAATCGAATTAATATTAATTTTTCAAAGTAAATAAACTAATAAAACTAAATATTAAAACATGAGCGGGGTAGCTAAGTTGTAGAGCACTGAGTTGTTGTGCCGCAGGTCCCGGTATCAAATCTGGCTGTGACAGACAATTTATTTAATCTTTTAACAACTGAGGAGACCATCCTAGGGCTCACCCTGCCTCTAAAAATGTGTATCCTTAATAGGAAAAAACAGGCATTTGAAACCTGGTAGGGAACATCTCTTCCTCGTACCAAGAAACCTGCGACCAGCGACCTGGTGGTTGAGCTATTTATATATATCTCTCTCTACTACTGAACGGCAAGTTTTCCCCCAATTTATAGAAGCTGGATGAGCCCCAAGAGGGTTGTCAGATACCACGGGGCCCAACCGAGACTGTTCTCAGAATTAAATAATTTATCTGCCACGATCGGATTTTTACTCGAATCTTCAGCTTAATAACTCAGTACTTTACAATCTGAGCAATATTATAATATTTAGTTTTATTAATTTAGTTATTTTTTTAAATTACTGTTAATTTGATTATTTGTTATTTTAGACTTTTAGATCATTTAAAATCGGTTAAATATAATGCTGACATATTAAATAATTGATCTGCCGGGTTTGAAACCAGAATCTTCGGCACTGAAATTCAGTGCACCCATTGAGCGACCCCGCTCCACGAGAGCTAAATTAAGACCACAAAAAGGCACATATATATATAAGCATTCAACCTCCTATCATGAACGCGGAACCTTAAAAATACGACAACGTATTTCGCAAGAGTAGCCAATATTTAATTGAGGTAAAGAAACTATACCATTAACAGAAGTTACCACTTTAGCTTCTAAAATGTTTTTTTCCTCTGTTTACCGATAGTTTTGAAGGGGAACTTGAATTAGGCTTCGATCCCTATCTTCTCAAAATGGACAAGATATGGAAAGAAGATATCTTGAACACTAAAGAAGTAAAACTAATGAATAAAAATAAAATATGATCTTACACACTTGAAGGCCTAGTAAAGTATATCCCCAGATTTAAATGGGATAGCGATGGCATTGAACTAAACTGACTTGCTTTGAAAAGAATGTACCATGATTCTTCAACTAAGATCTGTAGTGCAATCAGAGTAGGTAACAAGAAGCGCAAATCTGCTTAATGGGTGGAGGGTTAATGAGAAAGTTAATGAAGGAAAAAGTTAATGAGAAGAATATACTCTGGAAGTAGCATCTTATGGCAAATGATAGATCTTTTTTTTTTTTTTTTTTTATTCAGACATTACAATCTGCCACTTGTGGGCAACAAGCAATGGTGCTATGAAGCTACAATCATTCCATAAAAAATCAATGATATAAACGAATAAATGCATAAATAAATACATACAAGCGAAAAAGTATATACAAAAATAAAGTAAAAAAAAAAAAAATATATATATAATAAAAAAAAAAAAATATAATAATAATAAATAAAACATAAAAGAAATATACTGTACACATTCATACTCTATTTACTATTTGCCTGGGGTCCCCGAACTGAGCTTCTTCCTCATGAATGAGGGCAAAGCAGGAGTCCGGGAGGCCTCAGCTCCCTTTCCCAGCCGCGTCACTGGCATTAAACACCAATGGAAGCTGGTTAAGGGCGCTTCACACACACACACACAGGTCGTGAGTGGAGAATCTGGCCAGTGCCAGTACTCCAAATAGCATTATTATAACAAGTCTCGGGGCCATTGCCGGTTTAGGCGGCGGGGTGGATTGTATGGATGTGTGAAACTGGATAATGACTGAGCCAGGGGATTGGGATGACAGACAAGGTTTTGGTGAAAGTTTTAGAATTTAGTAGGGATGAGGTCGAGGACAAAAGGAATGTTGAGATCATTATGGAGGGTTTTGTTGGAGACATAATAAGGAGCGTTGACAATAGTTCTCAGCACTTTGGATTGAAAGGATTGAATGCGTCTGATATTCGATTTTTTTGCGGTCCCCCACAGTTCCAGTCCATAGGTCCAGATAGGTTTGATGATCGTCTTGTATATTAGTAGTTTATTGTCTATTGAAAGATGGGAGGCCCTACATAGTAATCTGTATAGTTGGCTGAAACGTCTGTTAAGTTCTTGTCTTTTGAGTCTGGTATGAGGATTCCATGTAAGTCTTTTGTCTAGGAAGAAGCCAAGGTATCGTACTGTGTCGGAAATAGGCAGGATGGTTTCGTTGAATTGGACAGAAGGACATGTTCTCCGGCGAAGTGTAAAAGTCACGTGTTTGCATTTTTCCTCGTTGACTTTGATCCGCCACTGGTTACACCAAATTTCAATGAGTGAAAGGTTCCTTTGGAGGTTCGAGGAAGCCATTTCAGGATCTGGATGAGATGATAGGATGGCTGTGTCGTCTGCGAACGTTGCAAGGAAGGTTTCAGGAGTAGTTGGGATATCAGCGGTGTACAATATGTATAGGATAGGACCCAGGACGCTGCCCTGGGGGACTCCAGCTTGAATTGGGTAAAGATTGGAGAATTAGTTACCACAGCGCACTTGGAATTAGCGATCAGAGAGGTAGGATCGAAGGACTAGGAATAAGGATTGAGGTAACTGAGTTTTGAGCTTGAACAGCAAACCGGCGTGCCATACCCGGTCGAAAGCTTGTGCTACGTCCAGAAATGCGCCTTTCCATTACTGTTTGCTTTCAAGAGCAGAGGATATGTGATCGACAACTCGGAGACCCTGCTGGACCGTCGAGTGCCTGGGACGGAATCCAAACTGATGTAAAGGAATATTGGATTCGATAATGGGTAGGATTCGTTTCAGGAGGATCTTTTCAAAAATTTTGGAAAGAATAGGAAGCAGGCTGATGGGTCGGTATGATGACGTGTCATTTGGTGGTTTACCAGGTTTAGGGAATAGAGTGATGATGGAGTGTTTCCACAACAAAGGGAAGTGAGTTGTGCGAAGGATACAGTTGTATAGATAGGTAAGGAAAATAATCGCTTTTTGGGGAAGATGTTGTAGGATCTGGGTGGTTAGAAGGTCATGTCCAGGAGATTTGCGGACTTTTAATTTTTGTAAGAGGAATTTGACCTCAGAGGGGTTTACAGCGTTAGGAGGTAAGGATAGTGGAATGGGTGAAGAGAGGAATTCATTAATATTGGAAACGTGCGTAGGATTGGTTTCAGGATGTGGAATAAATGTATTTGAAAGGTGTTTGGCAAATTCTTCTGCTTTGTCCTCATCTGATGCAGCCCAAGAACCATCTTCACGGCGGAGGGGATGGGAAATAGGGTGGTATTTAAGGATCTTTTTGGTAGCATTCCAAAGAGAATTATCAGAAGCGGATAGTGTGGAAAGATAGGCATTGTAGGTTTCGGATCTGTAGGTTGTCAGGTTCTGTTTAACTAGTTTGGTGAGGTAGTTATATAGTCTCCGATCGTGAGGATGCCTAGTCCTTTGCCAAAGGGGTCGGTAACGGCGTTTGGTAAGGATAAGATCCCTAAGATCTTGTGGTAATGGATTTTTCTGGCGGGGTTTGAAGGAAGGACGAGGTGAAGATGCAGTCCAAACTGCTTGCTGGATCAAATTGGTAAAGGAATCGACTGCATCATCTAACTCTTGGTGTGTTTTTAGGGAAACTCTGAGTTCAATGGTGTCGGATACAAGCTGATGAAAAAGGTTCCAGTCAACTGGTCCCCTAATAAATGATGGCGGTGGAAGTTTGGGTATTGGGGATACAGAAAGGGTAAAGATCAAAGGACTGTGATCTGAGGAAAGTTCATCAAGGCGTTCTATGGAATAGTTTAGGGGACCTAAAAATGGATAAAAAAGTCGAGGAGATCAGGATTTCTGTTTGGATCAGTGGGCCAATATGTAGGAGTGCCGGGAGAAATAAAACTGGAGTTGTGGGAATTAAGTGCAGACAGTAGCATGCGGCCTCGGGAATTAGTAGTTCTTGATCCCCACTGTTGATGTTTCGCATTAAAGTCTGCACCTAAAAGGAAATGGATCCCTAGGGAATTGAGGAGAGAGCTGAATTGGGAATCGGAGATGGATTTATTAGGAGGACAGTACACCGATGCTAATGTGATAGGAAAGGAAAAGGTTTTGATTGAAACAGCTGTAGCCTGAAGGAGATCGTTCGAAGGTAGGGGAAATGACTGTTGGGAAAGGGATTGATGGACTATGACAGCAGTACCACCGTGAGCTTTTCCATCAGGATGGTCAGTCCGGTAGGTTTGGTACTGTGTTATGTTGAGCTGCCGTTTACTGGTAAGTCGAGTTTCTGTAATTAAGGCTACATTAATTTTTTTGTCATACAGTAAAGATGTTAGTTCGTCAGTGTGGTTTCGAATACCATTCGCATTCCAAAGGAGAATAGATAGGGTGGATGTCATTTAAGGTTGTTGTGGGACAGGAAAGAGATGGGAAACAAGATTTGTTAGGAGGGATATTAATGGTGTGACCATTGATTTGAATTCAGAGAGGAATGATGTGAGAAGTGTCGTGAGATCAGTAGCATTTGAAGGAGGAGGTATATGTGGGGTAATAGGAATTTTATTCATGGAATATTGAGGTTGCTGGGGCTGGTTTTGTGCTTGAATAGGGTTGATTTGAGGTAGAGGGATGTGTTTGGAGGGTTCGGGTTGCACTGTGGCCCCGAGATTATTCGGCTGACCACCTGACATTTCTGCATAGGAAACAGTTCCATTTACAATTTTTGAAGGTTGCCTTCTTGACGTTCTCGCTTCTAATGATAGATCTAAGTATGATAACTATAAAAATAAGAAGGAATAAAACTAAACGATAAAGATGATGAAGAACTGTGAAGAAGACGCCCAAGTAAATCAGAAACCATTTTCCAGAGTTCTTAAAATATGAGAAGGAAAAAAACACCAGCACCTAAGTTCATCAAAGATCCTCCGAAGAGAACAGGAAATAATGGAATGATGGAGAGCACATTTATGGATTTACTCAAAGTCGAAGACGTACTCCCATCACTCATCCAAACGGCGAAGAAGAAGATGACTACATTTCTGAAGATGAATTCGAAGATACTTTAGCTGAAAAGAAGGCGTCAGGACAAGACAATATAACCCCAGAAATACTTAAATATATGGGAAAAAGAGGGAATGATATTTTACTTCACATTTATAAAGAAAAAAAACCTCATACAGCATAAGCAGTAGACAGGAATGATTATGATGTTGTGAAAGGAAATTTTCGCGGCAATAACCAACCGAAACGTTGGAACATCTCAAGGCGGTGAACATACAAGCAACAACTTCACTGTATGCTTCGTTTCTTGCAACGTTTCTGTGATTCAAAGAACCATTATTCATTTAAGAAGTACAGTGCAGTGATTGTAGCTAATGGTATTTTCATGTTTTTCCTTTTTTATGAAGTCGTAAGAACAAAAATACGAACCAAACAATTATAGATCCTAATGTGGTTTTGAATCCTCTTATTCCCAGGAAATTTCGGGAGAACAATTAATGATAGTAATGCGCTTTGAGCGTACCCGCACCCTATTAAAGCGGATTCGGAATATCCTTGTGGCTTTGGCATAGACCCTATCAACGCCCGGAAACCTCACGAACAGCGAATTACTGCGAATATTGGACTCTGGGCTGCTTCTAGAGTCTATTACTTGGAGTCGATTCTAAGCGGTTTGAATTTTTGATTAATAGTATAATCATTACAATACTGCTTTCAATTACATCCAATTTTAATTATTTAATTGAATATTATGAAATGTGCATGATTCAATATTTTGGGTCTTCTCAAAGTGGTGTTATATTAACAGTTGAATTCGAGCCTTCCTCTTGAAAGGGGACTCACGATTTATCGAACTAGATGATCGATTTCCATAAAAATATGTCCACGTTACGTTTTTATATATGATTTAATGGAAAATACCTAAATTAAATATATTTACAATAATATTCTTTAGTTATCTAACCAAGACCACAATAACTTAAGAGGCTTTGATTTATGTCAGCTTAATGATACATACATATGTGTGTGTGTGTGTGAGTACCGAGGTAGTGTTATTAGGGTAACATACCTTACCTGAAGACTTCAAACAATCCGCTATGGATTAGATAGAATAGCTGGATGAGTTCGAAGTATCAAAGGACAAGCCAAAATTAATTGCGACCAACGGAGCAAGGGTATTACCCCATAGCAAGGTTGGGATGTACACGGAAGAGGTCTGGTCTGTGGGGTATTAACCACCTCCCCAAAGCTGAATTAAGGAATAACCAGGGTTAGGAGGACAGAAAAATACCATAAATTGGTCAAAAATACAAAGGAGTTTTTCTGATCTATGTGGATGGAAACAATACATATTTGTAAATATAATTCTGTGCTCCTCCAGAACGGTTGGATCGATTTTGAAGACATTCTTTGTGTGTTCCTATGCGTTTGAGACTGGTTTAGAATCACAATTCGATATGATTGAAAAATTTACTTTTCCTGCTCCAAAACGTTTGAAGAGGACAAGGTCTATCGGGCCCGCTATTTCTTCTGTTCGTGTTTTTGTCATTAAATCCTTTTTAAATAGACAGTTCGCGGAAGCGAAATGTTCGGAGATATTTTTTCTAATCACAGTTAGACCCGAAAAAAAATATATCTGTCATAAAACGGTTTAAGATTTTTCTATGTTCTTACTAATTAAAATAGTTTTAAGTTTACATTTAACGTATTTAAGCTTCTAGTTTACACATATACTCTCACATGTAAAACGTTTGAACAGTACAAGGCAATTCAAAATATTATACATGTACCAGATACCGATAAGAGATCGAATCTTGTTTAAATTATATTTTCATAAATAGATTTGTAATTGCCCCATTTGTCTTTCTGGAGTAATGGATGGTGCACACTTACGACATTGCAGTGGTCTTTAGGATAATCCACACAATGATGACGATGCATGTCTTTATTGGGAGGCTTGGCGGCGTATGGCAGAATTGCCACGGGCTGGCATTGGATAAGTAAATGGATTTGTTCCAATCTGTTTTGTGTAGTTTTAAGCCTTTGGTACTAAACCCACGTAAATTGGGGAAAATTGTTTACTCACAGTGACATTTTCTATTCTATTATGTTTCGACAAAGAACTTAAACCAGACAGTGAAATCAAAGAGCCATTTATTGTTAATTCCGAATTTCCTTTGAATGGTTAGGGAAATATTAGTTAATCCGATATTCCTGGATTCACCATAAAATGGACGTGTCCATTGATCAATAAATGGATTTTAAAATTCCTGTTTTATTCAGCGATGTAAAATTCTGGATCGCCTATTCAAGTTTTAGTTTTTTATATTCACCCCTCTGGGGCGTGGCACTCACTTCGATCAACCCCATTCAATTCAACCGCCTCCGGAAAATAACTCCCCAAGGTTTGACCACATTATGTAAAAGCCAGGGTTGGTTGGATATTCTTGTCAATAAAAACCATTGATAGAGTCTTTGGTATTGATATATTGGTATCTAAAATATAATTTATTAATAAAGCCTATTAATTACAGAAAACCCCGCTCCTTATCCGTCCTAGTTGGGACCGGTTATATGGGGTAGCCGTTTAAACCTTTATTTATAGAATTAAAACAATTATTAACTTTTATATTAATTTGAATATCATAATAAACAAAAAAAAAAGTTAATGAGTAGATCGCGTTTATATTAATATACGATTTTGCTTAATTTTTTGGGCCAATTATTCAAACTTTATATAACATTAAAAATTTGCAAATACTCAAAAACAGACATAAATTGTGAATTAAAATACAAAAGGAAAAAAAAAATCCCCAGAACATAAAGTAATATATCAGCATCAGTGGGATTGTAGGATTTTTATGGTAAAAATAGCCTAAAATAAAGGAATCAAATTAACAGTACTTAAAAAAATAAATAAATTAATAAAACTAAATATTAAAACATGGGAGCGGGGTAGCTCAGTTGTAGAACGCTTGGTTGCTGTGCCGCAGGTCCCGGGTTCAAATCTGGCTGTGACAGATAATTTATTTAATCTGTTAACAGCTGAGGATGGACCCTGTGGTATATGGTGACCATCCTAGGGCCCATCCTGTCTGTAAAAATGTGTATCTTTAATAGGGGGAAACCTGTTAGGGACCATCTCTTCCTCGTACCGAGAAACCTACAACTATCGAGGTTTTCATTGGGCTGCTTTAGCAAAATATATGTCCAAAGAAGGAGAGATTGTTTTGGAGCGATATAGAAATTACGTTTTCAGTGTTTGGTTTGCTGTAAAATCAATAATGACCGCTTCTAATACAGGAAGAAACTTTATAGGAGCTAGGTGAGCACGACCAGAGTCTCCGGATGGCACAGAGTCGTTTCACGACTGTTAATCTGCCCTAAACGGTTTCCAACTAAGCCATTAATAGTCCACCCTTCTACGTTCTGAGTTACCCCGCTACAATTAATGACTAATATTTAACTATTTTTTTCATACTTACCAGTGACTGCCCAAGAAGCTCCCTCTTGAAGAATGGCATCCCTCGCCTCTCCAAATGATCCAAATGAGCCTGACACTTAGAATAAGAATAGGGGTAACAAAATGCGAACTGGTATACGTCTTCTTCTTTGTCGAAGTTGAACGCAAGGCTAAGGATGTAATTGTTGCTATGGTACGGAGAACTGTGGTAGAAGACGTTGTTATCCGGCATTCTTTGCCTTTAACAAAGAAAAAGAATCATAAAGAAAAATACATTCAATATTGTGTAAAACATTAGAGCCGCTGATGGATTATTATATAACATGTTTAAATATGACTAAGGCAGATGGAATCAGAAATGAGATAATAAGTAAAGAAATGGAACTGGGAGAAAACGTCGGTGACTGAATAATGAGAAAGAAACGGGCACGTACTCCATACTTCTGTCCGATGACCGGAAAAAGTAAGGGATTGGGCTCCTGAAAAAGGTAGAGGATGATCTTTACTAGCTTGAGATCTGTAAAGCTGAAGCTCTGGAACTGGGGACACTGCAGCTCCATGGTTCCATAGCTGTAGCTCCAGTCACAGCCAACAGGCGATGGTGCAGGATTTGTCGGTACAGGAGAAAGGAGTTTTATGTTGATAGCTATCTAAAATATTACATCGCCATGTCCAGGTAAGCTCGAAGGCAGTCTACGTGTCCCTTGAGGTTATAGCCATCATTGAAATAGTGAACACATACAAGCGCTTTGTACTACAGCCCTTCGTTGGGATTGGCCTACAGTAGACAACTTGCCAATTGTTGTGCAACGTGGTCCTCCAATCCGTTGCTTCTACGCTCTGTGCCTCTAGATCTCTGTATGGTCTTCCAGATCTTTATGGATTTTCCTTCCGGTTTTCCAATCTTGAAATCTTCCGAATTGTGTCGTTAACTACCATAGTCGGGACAGGATCTTGTGTTATTCTTTTTAGATGAACTTGGGAATTACAAAATACGACAGAGGCGTTTCACAGAATAAAATTTCACGTTTCACTTTTGTTTATCAACAGATTACCTGTAACATTTTTTTCTCAAACTCTTCGTTCAATTTTGCTAAGGAATGCCAAAAAATATATAAAGCTCTGGACTGATACTTGTGTACATATGTATATAAATTATGGGGGTTGAACCGTTTGTGAGAAAAAAAGATTTATTTGTCAAAAACAATACAAGTTATACTTTATAAACAATTACAAAAAGATACTGTACAAGAATAACGGAACTGGTATAATGAAAGAGGATCGGCTATGAGAACTGTAATGACTATGATGACTATATTGACTGGGATAAGGAGCTGCCTTATATAGGTTAATAAGTGCTGATTCTAGGTTTCTGGGAAAAGGGTCTAGACTCGTATGAGGTGATGTGTGTCTGCTCTCTTAACTCCTCCCTCCTTATTGAAGTGAAGTCCACTGAACTTTAAATAAAATAAAAATAAAGGTAATTAAGTTGATTGTCTAGAATGTAAATGCTGGAACCATGCTCTAGCTCTGCCTTC
The DNA here is from genome assembly GCA_037127475.1 of Arma custos. Classification (NCBI taxonomy): domain Eukaryota; kingdom Metazoa; phylum Arthropoda; class Insecta; order Hemiptera; family Pentatomidae; genus Arma; species Arma custos. The sequence continues at coordinate 69,490,877 of CM073761.1, read as the reverse complement.
AAAATGTTGAGGAGGTTCAGGGATTGGATCTTGGGTTGTTGAGGATAAGGTGGCACTTTGGGAACATTGTCTCTCAATTCTATAACATTGTTGAAACAAATGAAATAATAAAAGATATATACATACAATATAAAATACAAAAGATAATATTTGATTTACAGTAATGTCGTAGGGTTCTAAAGTTTCTATTTCTATTGTGCCTAAGTCTATTTGTGCTAATTCTTCAAAGGTTAAATTTGTGTTAATAATATCTTTGTCATCAATTACAAAAGGTGACAGCAAAGGAATATTTATGTTATCTATGTATGTTAAAGGTATACTAATATTTATAAATTGTTCATATTTATTAAGATTTATCAAGCAAGTATTAGGAAGGTTATGCGATTGCATTTTGTTTGATATAGTAGTTTTTACAGAGGATATATTAAAAAATAAATATTGTTTTAAAATAGGTATGAGTTTTGTAAAAGAATCATTCTTAATTTCTACTAGTTTACAATTGCTTAATTCTACATTTTTACTTAGTTCTAATGTACATTTATCCTTAACTTCTACTATATTTTTACAATAATGTCGAGAGTCAAAGTTTACACAATCTCCATTATAAATTGAATTTTTGTATCTGATGATAATCTGATCTTTTACTTTTATTGAAAAAACTTTACTGTTCCTCTTTATAGGATATGCAAGTGAATAATAAGTTGTTCTTGGCAACGTTTTCAAAGGTATTTTAATAAAATAATAAATAAAACCATTTTCTGATAATGAACAGAATGTAGAACTGAGTAACCAATTCAGTTCGATGTTTTGAGTTATAGGTTCATCGTAGGAAATATGTAAATGTCTTAGTTCGTCAGTGGTTAAGATACTAGGATGTGTCATTCCTATTTTGCACTGTTCTATAGAGAATTCAATATCGCTTATTTGACAATCTATTAGGTTTAGTATAGCTAGAAAGTCGTGGTACATTAACTTTGTTAATGCCATGTCAGTGAAATTATTTATTTTGTTGATATTTTCCTTATATTTATTTAAAATAATTATTTCCTTATTGACTTTTGTAATGAGTTTATTATTTAGTCCTAATCTAATTTGTTCGTTGTGTTCAATATGATACATGTTTTGTTCTATTTTATTTAAGATATTGTCATATTTTTCTTTGTCGTTGGCATCCATGTTACCGGTGAGCCAATTGATCGCGGTTCCTAATCCGTTTATTAGGCCTCTTTTTGTCCTATTTGTTTTATTAATATTTGTAATGTGATTAAGTTTCTCTAGAATTGTGTTATATTTATGCTATATAATAGTGTAAAGATTTTTATTCTGTCTGTCTATTGTTAATAGGTTAATATTAATTTTTAATAATTTTACCTCTCCGGTAAGGTTTGTTAAATTTTTATAGTGCAGAAAAGTGTACCAGTCTTCTAAAATGTACGATGGGTTAATTTGTATAATTGATACACCTGGTCCGTCAGATAGGTCTTGTATGTAGAGTGTGTTCGTCTGGACTATGAGTATCAGGAGGTAAAAGATCTTCGTCAAAATCGAAGTCATGGTCTGTACCTGTAACAGTAACAGATTGGTCAAGTTCCTCAATTACTCTAAATATGTCTTCATTGTTAATTTCTTTTGGTTTAGCTTTAATTTTTCTTTTTATGATTTTCTTAGGTCTTTTTACCTGGTCTGGGTGTATCCTTTTTTGTTTTTTCATCTTTACCCTGAAATTTTCCTAAATTGTACTTTCCTTTCTGGAACTTGGGATCGACTTTCTTTTTCCTTTGTTGTTGAATAAAAACTTCTTCTGGTATTTCCAGATTTTCTCTTGTTTCGTTTCTTTTACTAATTATGGTGTCTTTATTTTTCATGATTTTATTCTTTGTTATTAAGTGGAGCTGTCTCATTTTTTTATGGTAATCGTGCACTAGATATTCTTGAATCTCTGGAGATTCGTTATATAACTCGTTATTAATACCGAAGGTTATTTCATTCGGGGTCATTTTTAGATTTTGATTCAAAGAATTGTTTTAAGCTATTATGGCTTGTCGTAGTTTTTCTTTATCGTTGTCTTCTTTATTCTCTATATTTATTAATCTTAGGATCTCGAGAAGGGACGAGCTTGCTCGATTCAATAGTCCTAGTGAATTTGGATGATTCGGGGTAGTGAAATGTATTTTTATATTCAAATATTTTAAAAAGTCTTTAAATAAATTGTTATTAAATTCTCTGCCGTTATCACGAACTTGCGAATTTTTGTTTGACAGGCCGTCTGTCGTATTTAGCTTGTCCGCATGTGTCGCATTTGTTTATGATGTCCGTGATATGATCCTTCATATTAGGCCAATAAAATCTGTTTTTCAATACTAAGTATGTTTCATTAATCCCTCTGTGACATGTTTTACTTATGTGATAGTCTAGAATGAGTGATTTCTGGTCCTGCGGGTCTTTGACATCTGGTACAATTTTATAGTATCTTTTAATTCTATTAGTCGGGAATTTTTCTCTTATTAACGTAGCTATTTTATTAAACAAGGCTTCGTACCAATTATTTTCCCTTTCTATGTGATTTGTTTTTGGTGAGCAGTATATTCCATAGGTCTGGTTAGGTCTGAAGAATTGTAGTAATTTGTTTTCTATGTCTTCATCTTTTTCATGGTAAGGCCATGTGAATTCTATCGGGTACCGTTGTTTACTCGTTAATATTTTTTCCATTTTAAAGTTTTCGTGTCCTTTTCGAATTATTATTTGATTTTTTTCCACGTTAATCGGTCTAGTTTTATCATCTACTAACATGATTCTATTGTCGGAGGATTCGCAAGAGTGTTGCGTCGCTAATGACAGAGTGTCGTCCGTAATATTATTATTATTTCCATTATTATTATTTTCATTATTATTATTTTCATTATTATTATTTTCATTATCTTCGCTAATTCCCATTTCTCGCATGAGGTCCACTATTTCTTTTGAGTAATTCAATGGGGAGTTTTCCGTGTGATGAATGTCAAATTCCGGGGTTTCCGAATTATAAGTATCGATGGGGTAACGTGATAGACGATCCGCGACTTTATTTGCTTTTCCTTTAATGTATTTAATGTCGTATTCAAAATCTTCTAATAACAATTTCCACCTAATTAATCTAGCGTTTTGGGTTTTACACGTCTTTAAATATTCTAACGGTTTATGATCTGAATAAATTACAAATTTTCTTCCGTATAAACATGGTTTAAAATGATGACATGCCCAAATGATGGCAAGGCATTCCTTTTCCGTGGTTGAATAATTTTGTTCGGCTTTATTTAATGTTCTTGAGGCAAAACAAACCGGGAGTTCTTTTCCGTCTCTTTTTTGTGCTAATACCGCTCCGATAGCGTAGTTACTCGCGTCCGTAGTTAAATAAAAGTCTTCATCAAAATTCGGGATTTGTAATATAGGACCGCTACAAATTAATTGTTTAAGTTTTTCAAACGCGTCTTTAAATTTTTCGGGGTTAATCTCTTATTGGTCTTTCCGTAGACATTTAGTTAATGGTGAAGCTATTTTCGCGTAGTTTTCGATCATTTTCCTATAAAATCCGGTGAGCCCGAGAAAGCTTTTAATCTGTTTTTCTGTTTTAGGTAATTTGAAATCTTTTATCGCTTTAATTTTTTCGGGATTCGGTTCAATTCCTCTCTCACTAATGATATGTCCTAAAAATAATAGTTCTCTTTTACAAAATTCGGTTTTATCCAATTGTATTTTTAAGTTGTGTTTCGCGAGTTTTTGGAGTGTTGCCTCTAGGTGCTTCCAATGGTCGTTATAATTTTCTGAAAATACAATGATATCGTCCATATATACCAAAACATTATTAGCGTCTGCAAAAAGGGTATTCATAGCCCTCATAAATGTGGCTGGCGCGTTGCAAAGTCCAAAAGGCATGCGCAAAAATTCAAAGTGTCCTTGGTCAGTCGAGAATGCAGTTTTTGGTATTGATTTTTCTTCTACTTTTATTTGATGGAATCCAGAACATAAGTTCATCGCTGTAAAAATTGTTGCTTTTCCTAGTTTTCCTAACAGGTCTTCGATGTTGGATAAAGGATACTTGTCCGGGATGGTTTCACGGTTTAATTTTCTGTAATCTATCACCATTCTTACTTTCCTTTTTCCTGATGCGTCGATCTTTTTCGGGACTATCCAGACGGGTGAATTATACGGTGAATTACTTGGTTTTATTATCTTTGACTCTAGCATTTTCTTTATCTCATCTTTTATGTTTTCCTTGAATTGATGTGGGTATCTGTAATTCTTAGAGTAAATAGGATCGTCGGTTTTTGTTTTTATTTTATGTTCTAATAAGTCAGTTGCCGATAACGGGTCGTTTTCTGTTTTAAAGACATCGGGGTAATTTTTTAATAGTTTTATTAATGTTTCTTTTTCTTTAGGGGGTATATGTTCCGATCTTATTAATTTAGGGATTTCTTTTATGATTTTCTCGTTTTTTACTTTTAATGTTTTGTCCTCGATTATTTCTACCTCTTCTCTTTGGAAGTAATAGAGTGGTAGGTGTATTGTCTCGTTTACTTTACTTTCTATTATTAAATTTTTATCATATACTCCGGGATTAATTTTTATTTTGTCGTCTTCGTAATGAATGTAGTATAGATTTTTATTTTGATTAATTATAATTTCGTTAGTTCCCTTTTTTAAATTAAGTTTTACAATTTCGTCTTCCATTATGAAATCAAATTCGTTATACGCGGTTTTAATTTTATTTGTTTTAAAGTCGATATTAAATTTCATTTCTTTCATACTCTCGTTCCCGAGGAGTATGTCAAAGTCTGTACTGAAGTTAAACAAGTAAAATTTTATTTTTTCGGGGGATTTTAAAAAATTATTCTTACAATATACTAAAATTGTTTCCGTTCCGATTTCTTCTCCGGCGGCTGTTTTAATTATGAATTTTTCTTTCTCTCTTGGAACGTTTGGGGGTACTATAGCCGGTCGAATGTAAATTTTCCACGAACCTGTATCTATTAGCCATTTTCTATTCGCGTGGTCTATAACGTATGGGAGTTGATTTACTTTAACTATGTTTTTTGATCGTCCGGCGGGCCTCGATCTAAAAAAGAATTATTCGGATCGAATAATTCTTCTCTAACTGTTCTCTTAGTCTATTTATCTCCAAGTCTTTTGGATCTTCCTGTTCGATCTGAAAATTTGGTTGTTTAGGCTTATTATCAAAAGCGCTAACCGTTTTCATTGTGACTGTTCTATCGTTTTGATTTTGGTTCGGATGTCTATGCTGTCCTGAACCGATGAAGTTGCTGTTGTGATCCTTACGCGGCCATTCTTTATTATACTGTTGATAATTATTGCGATAGTGATTATTATGGTTCCAATTATGGTTATTATTTTCGTAACGAGGGTTATAATTATATTCGCGTCATTTTTGATAATTAGGGTTGTACGGATTATTAGGCGGTTGCCAATTATTAAAACGTCTTTTATTCTGGTCATATTTTTTTTTCTCGAAATGTTTTTTATTATCGTGTTCTCCAGGATGTCTCATGTTTCCTGTACTAATTAGATCATCGAATAATAAATGATTCTCTTTTGAATAAGATTTCTTAAATCATCTACAGTTTTTAACTTGTCGGTTTTTGTCATCAAGTAAGTCCGTATGTTTAAGGGCATATTGGTAAAGAAGTGATAAAGTATGTTCTTTTCCAATGCTGAAATAATCGTCTCTCTGTTTGTAGTATTTTCTATTCTATGTCTTGAAATAATTAATGTTCTAATTTTGTCAATTCTATGAAGGAAATCTAAAGGATGTTCCTTGTTATAAATTCTACTGTTAAATAGTTCGAAGGTTAATTGTTCAATTGACCTACTGTCCCTAAAAGTTGTTTCTAAGTAATGTAATAATTCTTCTACCTGATTAAATTCACACGTTGTATTGATATAGTCTGCTTCTTCCGTTAACTTTGCTAATATTTTACTCAATAATCTCTGTTCATTTATTTCTTTATACGAATTGTCTGGTTTACATACGATTTGATAAACTTGCCTACATTCTGTTACGAATTTTAATAAATTGTGTGGGTTACCGTTAAAATTTGGAATATGATCATAGTCTGCCGATTTGATTTGAAAATGTGCCATTGTACTACTTATATTCAATGTATTTACTCTCTCAATTAAATATTCAATAATATGGTCATCAGACATAAAATAACAATATAGATCTTAAAATTACTCACAGTTCAATCACACAATGTAGATCTCCGGGGTGGTAGATCCGTCCTTGAGCTGAATACCTGAGGTCAGTGAGTCCTGCCAAGGTTGAAGAGTTTCCGCTACTTCCAAGTCGCTCGGGGGTGAGAAGGCTTGTCGAAATCTGAAGAGCTGAAGAGTGGTAATCCTACGAATGGTACGCCAATATTCAGGTTTCTTCACAGGTGAGGAACTCGGGGTGAAAATCCTAATTCCGATTTCACAAAAACGTCTTCGATTATAAAAAGTTCGATCTGCGATTATAAAAATGCAGTTCCTGTTCACGAGCGCCAATTATGGGGGTTGAACCGTTTGTGAGAAAAAAAGATTTATTTGTCAAAAACAATACAAGTTATACTTTATAAACAATTAAAAAATGACACTGTACAAGAATAACGGAAGTGGTATAATGAAAGAGGATCGGCTATGAGAACTGTAATGACTATGATGACTATATTGACTGGGATAATGAGCTGCCTTATATAGGTTAATAAGTGCTGATTCTAGGTTTCTGGGAAAAGGGTCTAGACTCGTATGAGGTGATGTGTGTCTGGTCTCTTAACTATATACACTTATAATAATCATCTATTGAAACGTTTTAAATTTAATTGTCAAGATTTAAAAGGTTTTGTAAAGGAAATAGGGAGATGGAAAAAAACAAAAAATAACCATATTAAATTGAGAGAACAGAATAGATGGAGAATGGAAGGAAAAATAATTAAATTAATTATTTGAAGTGTAAAAAATTAACCTAATAGTAAAATAAATTAGTTAATTTATTTTATAAATTATATGAAATTCGCCACCTTACCATGTTGGTCTGCTGGTTGATTTGACGATCGGCGTCATCCCATGTAAAAAACAATTTCTCCTCTTGCTAAGGTTGACAATGTTGAAGATGACTCTCTAAAAAGAATTATGACAAAATAAAATTAAAACAATCAAATTATTATTAAAATAACTGTTATTTTAATTATGCAAAGGGCATAAAAATACATGAAATAATATATCTAAATATTTATGAATACATTCGAGATTCCATGAACAACTTTATTCGATATTCGACCATTTCAGCATCTGTTATATATTTCTGTTTTATCTCCGCGAACCGAAATTGAATTGCTGAGTCAATATTTTCAAAGTTCAAAGGACGGCAGAGACTAAGTAAATAATTGCTTTTGCTTAACCCATTCAGGTTGTTAATGGTTTCCATCTGAAATAACTAACGGATATTTATTCAATAAGGTAAGTTTTGTGATATGTACTTTCCCTTACAATCGGCACTTATTAATTTATCATCTGTATGTCATTAAAATAATTTCGGAAAAAAAATTGTAATAAAGGTAGGAGTTAGATCATCCAGTCAACTATTTTCCTCTTAATCATGTAATAAAGGTAGATAACTAAAACACCTTTATTAGGATAGGCCGATTGTTATTCAATACACATAATAATGATAAACATCATTGAAATTTGATGAAAAATCATGCCACTTCGATATTGAACTTTAATAATTTTCACAAGATACAACTTCTAATATCACCTGCAAGCGCTTCTCACACCGATTTACTAATTTTATAATTTCAATTTCATAATACTTGGTGTTATCATGATGAATGTAAAGAATTTTCCAACAATTTAAAAGCTTCTTATCTTCAAAATTACAAACTTCTTATTTCCAATAACTTCGATCGCATAGCTGCCTGCCGGACGCAGCGTAAATCATAAACTTGAAATTTCATACCAAAAATTAATTTAACTAATTAAAAAACGTTAACTATCGGATCGAATTGTGAATCTAAACCATCCTTGAACCCGCTTGAATATTCACAAAAAAATTCATCAAAATAGGCGCAATGGTTTAGGAAGAGTTCTGTTGCCTAAGAGGAACAGAAGAATTTTATCATTAAGATAAATATTTGTTATTTACTTTTTTTTGGGCGCGTAAAATTTGAGACCGTGTCTACTGCAAAATAACTGCGCTCTTTAATGGCGAAAAAAAATTTTATAACTTTTTGAAACAGTAATATCACTAAATTTATGTTCTCACGCATCACGAAAACCTGTAAGTCAGAACGTTTACAGATGAACTTCGTTGTAGGAAACGATATTAAGATATTTCTTCCATCATTTTTTTTCAAACTCAATCACGGAGGTATGTGACTGGACCAAACGCTGGAGAATCAAGCTAAATAAAAGCAAATCTGTTCACATAAATTTCACAAATAGAAAAATAGATAAGCGAAAAATTTATATTGATAGACAGGAGGTACCGCATTCAAATACAGTCAAATATCTTGGAATGACATTGGCTGCTAGACTCAACTGGAAAGAGCATTTGAAAAAAAAGAAAGAAGAGCTGAATATAAAATTTAGGAAAATGCACTGGCTACTATGAAGAAATTCACAACTTACAGTTGAGGACAAACTTCTGTTATAGACACAAATCCTAAAACCGGCATGGACTTAAGAAATTCACCTCTGGGGTTGTACCAAGAATAGCAACATGCAAATAATCCAAAAATTCCAAAATAAAGTATAGTGTTACTCAGAGGTATAGTTGATGCTCCATGGCACGTCAGAAACGATAATTTGCATAGGGACCTCAAAGTAAATTCTGTCAGAGAAGAGATTGGAAGCTTTGCGGATAGTCATAATGAAAGAATTAAAATCCACGTAAGCCCAGAAATTCGGAGCATAATTGAGGACGCTTCGCATCAAATAAGGCGGCTTAAAAGATTGAAGCGAAGTAAATAAATTAAATCAGTAAATGAAAGAAAATTCCACTAAATTGGGAGATTAGCCAATGGGCTAAATCCCACACCCGAGATTTTGCTCAGCTAGCACAAGGTAAGGTAGCACAAGGTGGTTTTAGTGGGTTGGAGTCCCACACTATCTGTATTTATTTTAAAAACTATAAGTATGGCCTCAGGTGTCTATTGAGATTTCCACCTTTTCAAAAAAAAAATTTCAAAGTAGTTTGAAGGAAATATGCTATGCTTCAGTACTACAAAATTAATTGTAGAAAGTAAAATATTCGTGTTTAGGCTCAATATTTTTCAACTCCGGAACAATGAGAAAAGAAGTCATAGCTACAATGCAACGCCATTTTAGCGCAGAAATTTAGTTTTGTAGCTTTATGGAAATTTAAAAAAAAAATAATAAACTTTCGCTTCGTGAGTCATTTGCCTTTATTCAATTATTTACTAAATGTACCGGATTTATTACATTATATTTATATTGAATTTATTCGGGAACTAAATGGAATAAGAGTAAAATTAAATACACCACTTTTGCTAATGTAAAGAAAAGAATTACGCAATTTTTTTATTTTAAATTTTAAACTTTGGTTTGATATTTGAAATTGGCTTAGGAGGATTAAATTTTATAGGTTTGGCAACTAAGTCATTGCCGTTTTTGTCGATAGATTCACTCTACACTTTCTTTTGTTTTGTTAACGTGGCCAGAGCATCTAACCTATATTTTTTTCTTACTGTATGGACTTCTACGTTTAATTAGTAAAAAATTTTTTTTGATTAGTTCTTTAGTTTTGTTTTTATCCCAATTTAAAAATGGAAGAACAGGACGTGCACTTCCGACACATTTTATTGTATTACTTCCGAAAAGGCAAAAACGCATCGCAAGCACAAAAGAAGTTATGTGCAGTATATGGAGATAAAGCCTTAAAAGAAAGGCAGTGTCGAAATTGGTTTGAAAGATTTCGTTCCGGTGATTTTTCACTGAAAAATGCACAACGATCTGGCCGCCCAGTCGAAGTGGATGAAACCCATATCAAGGCCATTATCGATTCAGATCGTCACAGCACAACACGAGACATTGCAGAGAAGCTGAATGTGTCGCATACATGCATTGAAAAAAAATTAAAAACCCTTGGTTATGTCAAGAAACTTGATTTATGGATCCCTCGCCAGCTAAAGGAAATTCATTTGACGCAACGGATTAGCATCTGTGATTCGCTACTGAAACGCAATGAAAATGATCCATTTCTGAAGAACCTAGTTACTGGCGACGAAAAGTGGATAGTTTATAACAATGTTACTCGCAAGAGATCGTGGGTGAAGCAAGACCAACCAGCCCAAACAGCATCAAAAGCAGATATTCACCAAAAAAAGATTATGCCAGTCAGTCTGGTGGGATCACAAAGGAATTTTGTATTTTGAACTCATGCCGCAGAACCAAACGATAAATTCAAATGTGTATGTTGAACAACTCGACAAACTGAAGGATGAAATTGAAGAAAAGCGGCCGGTATTATCAAATCGGAAGGGTGTTGTTTTCCATCATGATAACGCAAGGCCCCACACATCTTTGGTTACTCGGCAAAAATTATTGGAACTGGGTTGGGATGTTTTGTCACACCCACCATATAGCCCTGACCTTGCGCCTTCGGATTACCATTTGTTTCGTTCCATGCAAAACTCTTTAAATGGTAAAATTTTTAACAACGCGGATGATGTCAGATCACACCTAATTCAGTTTTTTAATAGCAAAGACCAGACATTTTACGAACGGGGAATTTTTACGCTGCCAGAACGATGGAAAAAGGTCATCGACAAGAACGGGCAATATCTAATTGAATAAAGTTATATTTTTAAACAAAAATTCTGAATTTGCCTTCTTTTTGAAATCGGCAATGACTTAGTTGCCAACCCTATATTTTCCGAGAGTTATGGGATTCAAAAGATACTGGCAGGACATCAAAGCTGCTAGAAGAAGACTTGGAAAATTATATTGATTGTTAATGCGCAGTCCATAGCGGCACAATACGAATTTTAAAAAATTATAATAATTCGGACATTGATCAAAACGCTCGTTTTAATCAATCGAAAATAACAATGAATTTTTTTTTTTACATTTATAAACAGCTAATATACCACCGAAAGGAAGGAATGCAAGTTTTACGTTCAAAAGCACAAGAATTTTCTCTCTTTTTTGTTGTATTCGTTATTAGAAATAATTTTTTAAGAAATCCATTAAAAAAATACATGAATAATTAAACAGTTCATTTTAAAGGTGTAGGGGTTACTTTTCAACCCCGTTAGTTTTTGGCTGTAAATGAGTTTAAAATCGGTTTTGACGAAGCAATAGAAGAATGAGCCATAATGATAATGACATAATAAATATCCATAGGGACTATAAGAGACATTAATAGACACGAAGCAGCCCATTCTGCGGCGGAAGATAAATCTATGAAGGGCTCTAAGTTTGAATTGAATCGGAGAGCCATTACTTTTGGTGATTGATATATAATAACAATTCTGAGTGGACTTTCTCAATGAGTTTCTGACTTGTATATAGCGGCTATTGTGGCATCTTCCAACCGTTTGTCAAATTGAATAAGCGATCATCTCAACATCGTAATGGAAGGCGAAACACCAACCAAGGAATCGATTTAGTTTATTCTACTTACCTCCGGAGTCTGTATAATATAATAATAATATTTTGTTTGAATTGTATTTTTCATAGTAATATAAATAGAAATTTAGTTAACCCAATTGGGATGAGTATGACCCAAACCTGTGTAAAGCAAGATCAGGTATGTTTTTTGTCTGAAGTCCCTTTTTCCTGTTAGATATCTTAGAAATTTGGAAAAAATTAAAATGATTGGGGGGAGGGAGGGTGCAGTCAATAAAATTTACACAAAATAAATTTAACTTATGTCTTTGTGTCAAACTTTTTACTTGTGAGGCCATCATCAGGGTTGAGATTAAGACAAAAAAGAAAACTACTAATGCTCCTACTTTTTTGACACTACAGCCCGTCCCGAGCTTTGGCCTCATCCAAATGATTTTTCCAACACACCCTGTCCTTTGCCCTTTCCCTCCAATTAGGAACACCTATTGCTGTGGCCTCTCTGTCTACCTGATCTCTCCATCTAGTTTTTGGCCTTCCAATCTTGCGTAAAACAAGGGGCTTGTATTGCAGGAGTCTTTGTTGCATCTCAGCTTCATCCATCCTCATTATATGTCCAGCCCATCGTAATCAGTTTATATATATATATATATATATATATATATATATATATATAAACTTGACGATAGGTATTTATATAGTTAAAAAACAACTACAGAAATAATTTAGTAACTAAGAAAATATAACAGGGTATATAAACAGACATGATTCATGAAAAACTATCCTTTCTGTTTATATCACCAGTTATATTTACTTTGGTACTCCACAGTTTGTATAGTTATTCAGTTTTGTTTGATTCTCAGCTCTGATGAAGACCTAAAAATTAGGCAGAAACGTTGGAAGAAATAAAATAAATAAAATTGATTTACTGGTGTAATCAATCGACTTATATCGTTTAGCTAGTTCTTAAATAAATCGATATAATAGTTCGACGTGTCAATAAAAAATATCTGACCGATAATTTCAAGTTTGAGAGAAGAAGTTTTTATTCAATATAACATTTTTTTTTGTTTACGGGAACAGAACTTCTAGTACCACTCAAAACGTCGTACCACGTGTGGCCCGCCACGTGTGAACCCCTTGCTCCTCCAAAACTTTTTCATCCTCTCTGATTGGTTCGCCCTTCACTCCTCAGTCCATCATCTTCTTATGATTTTTTCTTTCCTCCACAGGAATCCTCAGTTTAGATATTTTCTTTTTGTAGTCCTCCCGATCCATGCAGTCCTACTCTGTGGGATTGAAGTTCTTTATATTCTCCTTTATCCATTCGACACATCCAATCTGATTCTTATAATTTTACAAAAAACATTGATTATTAGGTCTTGTATGGCTCATTCGGACCATATATCCATAGACACTCAATCTTTGCTTTCTAATTGTTACCATAGATCTCTTGGTTTAATCTCAATCTGTCCTTCGTGCGTTCTTCTTTGACCATACATATAGTATTTCTCAAACTTTTCAATATATTCAGTGCTTTCTCCATTCCAGTGTCGCTCGTTGTTTCCTTGTATGTCTTACGACTATAATTTCATAATTTTGCATATATATATATATATATATATATATATATATATATATATATATATATATATATATATATCTTTCGTCCTTGAGACAAGTTTTCCATTTCTTGTCTCTTGGTTTCTATTGCTCTTTTATCTGTTATGTTAATACTAAATATACGTTGTTTTTTTAAAATTATTTTATTGAATTGTAAAACTGTAATATGTACATCTGGTACAATGGCTATAACAATAAATAATACATGACAGGACATGTAGAGACACTTCATGCCCTGTCATGTATTATTAGTCATTATTATGTCATGTATTATTAGGCACTCTAAATTATAAGTGAATTGTCAGACTTGAATAAGAAATCTGTTTTGTTGTCTATGCATATGTTTTTTCAAACATGCTTCTCGTATTCTCCTCGAGAAAAGCTTTATTTGAATAAAAATTACACATATTTCGTTATAATGTTCAATTTTAATGACCAATTTTTAATTGATAATATTTACGGTAATTGATTCTAGAGATAGAAGGCATGATCAAGGAATGGAAATTCGATAATAAAATAAATCGATAAGACTGATTTAATGAGAATTTATATAAGCAGCATCATATATTATGCTATTCATGTAATAACAAATTAAAGGGAGCTGATGCTTATATATATATATATATATATATATATATATATATATATATATATATATATATATATATATATTAAGTCCAGCTGAATCGATCCCTTTGACTTGAAAAGCCATGTTTACACGCGATTAATTTAATTAATATCAGCGTTTAATTTGATCTCGGGGTCACCTATGATGTAGTAGTGAGCATAACAACATTCTATGCCCAAGGTCGTGGGTTCGCAGCCCGGTAGTTAACCCTAGGATTCTTCGGAGGTTGTAAAAAGTACGATTTTTTTTATAAGGGAGTATAAAGTAGGTTTTTAAAGTGCGGTATAACAGGTACTCATTAAAAATCCCAAGCTTAATTGTACCTAGGTAAGCCATATTCAGGACTACCATTGAAGCATAGCCCGATAGCAGCATAAAGTAACGTTAAATGAACAAAACAATTAATTTAATCTGTGACACGTGAAAAAAATTAAAAATAAAGAATTTTTAAAAACAAATTACTGGTAAGTTGAAAATCTTTACTTAACACTGAAAACATTTATATTTTTTGCACAGTACTTTGACAATTTTAAACTTTTTTTTGTCAATAAAATCGAGAGTTTTTTTATTTTTTTATTTACTGATCATATCTCTTAAAAGGAATATAAGTTTATGTGGAGTATCTTCGACTTATTCTTCGAGCATATCGAGGTGGCTGGGTATCGTTTCGAAAGAGTACAGCAGTTTAAGTATTTGGGCACAGTTATCACTGAAGATAAAAAGATTAGAGAAGAAATTAAGGCAAGGATAACCGCTGGCAATCGATGCTACTAGTCTCTAATGAAAATATTTCGAAACCGAAATATATCCAGAGCTCTCAAAATAAGAGTGTATCGGACTGTCCTTCAACCGGTGGTCATGTATGGAAGTGAGTCTTGGACACTGACACGCAACGATGAAAAGCTTTTAAATATGTGGGAAAGAAAAATCCTCAGAAAGATGTTTGGCCCTACAACGGAAGGAGATCGCTAGCGGATGAAGAAAAACGAGGAACTAAGAAATCTGTATGGGTACACCAGACATCGTTGCCACGATTAAGAGTGCTAGGATAAGATGGCTGGTGAACGTACAAAGGAAAGAGGTGGATTACCTAAAATGATGCTGGAGGGACACCCTGGTGGAAGAAGGAGCAGAGGGAGACCTAGACTTCGTTGGCTGCAGGATGTGGAGGAGGATCTTCGGACGTTGGGTGTCGGGAGATGGAGAAGGGCAGCCGAAGACAGGTCGGAATGGAGAAGGATCACTGAGGAGGCCAAGGAGGCCTTGCAGGACCATATATATATACTAGCTTTTGCCCACGGCTTCTCTCGCGTGGAATTTGGTCTGCCACATAAAGTTTCTTGACAGACCATTTTAAATAAATAATTAAATTTTTTGTAACTATAAGTTACTTGTACATCCGAAATTTCAGATGTCTAACTTCAAAACTGACGGATTCCATCTTTGAACCCCTATTATATTAAGGGGGAAACCCTTGGGGGTGGAATTAACCAAATCCTTTATTAGTGCTCAATTAAGCTATACAAGAACCTATCTGTGAATTTCAAGATGGCAAGTTCAGTGGTTTCTGCTGTGCGTTGAACGCTGGGAGTGTTAATATATATTTTGTAGTTAGTCAATCAGGTTACAGTTTTATATAAACTTCACCTGTGTGGAGTGTTGATAAAAAGTAGTATATGTCCTTCCCCAGGCTTGAGATTAACCATATCAAATTTCATCACAGACGGATCAGCACAGCCGTGAAATATATATTGACACTGATTAACAAACGGGATGGACAGAAGTTTACTGTTGTTTGTGTCAGTAAAGGATTAGTATGTAACGCTATTGAATTTATTGAGAAGGATTACTTAGTATAACGGTTTCTCTTGTCGTACGGCAGCAGCGAGAAGTGAACTATGTTACTTGATTTGTTTTGTTCAGCGAAAATATGTAGATTTAGCTAGTAAGAAACAAAATTTGCCTCCCTTTTTCACCCCTTTTCAGGGGTAGAATTTCGGAATGCTTTCTTGTCGGATGCCTACGTCATACAAAGAACACACCCTCCAAGTTTCAGATCCCTACGATCAGCGGTTATGATAGATTATGACCAAATTACACAAAATCATTATCAATTGTAGCCTATGTGTTATACTGATGTATAATCTACATTATTGAAAATTTTCATCCAAATCCGTTATGTAGTTTTTGCGTGAATGAGTAACACATATACATCCATCCTCACAAACTTTTGCATTTATATCCTGTATATAAACTATGTTACTTGATTTGTTTCGTTTTCTTCAGCGAAAATATGTAGATTTTGTGAGTAAGAAACACGTGAACAAGCTATTAAGGGGGGAGCCCTGTAGCGATGCTAGCAATTATTAACAATTAAATTCATTAGCCGCGATTACCTACTGACCATATGTTGGAGGTAATATTGAGAATGTGTTATATCCAAGTACTTTTTAATAATTTATCGTTATATTATGACCAAATTACACAAATTCATTATAAATTCTAGCCTATGTGCTATTCTGATGTATAACCTATATCACTGTAAAGTTTCATCCAAATCCGTTCTGTAGCTTTTTGCGTGAAAGAGTAACAATCATACTCACAAACTTTCGCATTTATAATATTAGTAGGATATACATATATTATATTTATATTATTCCAAATATCATGAGTTTCGCTCATTCCTTCTTCTCCTCCCATAATCCTTCATACTAAACGAATGTTGCCTACTACTCTCCTCCGTCTATCCTCTATGCCCATGCTCCGTTCTCTTTTCCACAAGAACACTAGTGTTTTTGGGTCGTCTCCTAAATTTCTAGGCCCAGGCAGTCCTCATCAGTAACTCCCTGTATTTTAGGTTCTTCTTTTATAAATATTTGCTTATTTAACATTGTGGGATTCATCCTGACCATGTGACCTTAGAAACTTTGTTGGTTTTTCTTGTGTTCTTTCTTATATTTCTTTATTGGATTTCAATCTCTAGCTCCACAGGTATTATTTGGCGGTAAATTCTTCTTAATATTCGCCTTTTGATCTTCAAGAGCTTTCCCAGGCTTGAGAAATTCGCACCATACGATATCACTGGCCTTACTAACAGCTTTTTATAGCCTAATTTTCCAATTGGTGGAAAAATTATTTTTACCATAGATGTCTTTTGTGACGATATTTAGTTTTTTGTAATTTGACGCTCCTGGGTTCCATTTTTGGGTCATCAATTCTTCTAAATATTCCCCTTTCGATCTTCAAGACAGGCTTGAGGGATTCATATATATTGCTATATATAAAGATATATATATATATATATATATATATATATATATATATATATATATATATATATATATATGTATGTATATGTATATATGAAAATGAGTGAAAAGAAAATTAAACACCGGATCTTTGATGGAATCTATTAAGTACGGTAATAAGGTCACGAGCCTTATCACCTTCCAGCGTTTAGGAGGGTTTGGGATGTTGCTGCCCTGATGGGAGAGACAAAAGATGATACAAAGGAGGGAGGCGGAGGAGGATGGGGAGGAGAGTGGTGCTGTTTGATCAATGCAACCCCGGGCAAGGGCTCCATCGATCCTCCTCCTTCCACCAGCCCCTAACGCAACCCTTCACTCTCCCTCGGCGTCCTATTGCGCCACTGGTTAATTATTCCATCTATTCATTATCCGAGTCATTCCGAATAACCTTCTCCGACAGGACAAGGTCAAAACACTATGGCGGGGAGATGGTAGACGTTCTAGTCCAAATACGTCCGTGAAAGTGCTACATTAGGAATTTACATAAAAAACCGTTATACAATTTGTGCTAGTTTCGTACTACCAATAAAACGTTTGTCAGGGAGGTTAAAAAACTTCACGCTCAAGTACCATGTTTTTCTAATCTTGAAGATTTGTTTGTATTTTAAACATTAATTTTTGTACCACCAAAAAAAAGTACACTTATGGGACTTAGTCCCACTTACTATGATAACTTAATGCTGAAATGTCAGTTTCTCTGTATTTGAAAAAATTGGTATAATTTTAATGACCGATTGTACCGCTTTTTAACAGGCTTTTATTAGCTACGTCTGTATGTAAGAAACGGAATCTTTGAACTTGATTTTCGGCCACTTTAAAACATTGAATTCCATTGAAACTTACACACTACTCAAGGACCGATGATAATATTGTAATTAAATAAGTTTGACCAGGATCTTCAGGGTTAGCAATTTTTCATACACGAAGACACGGTAGTGTCTTGAGCCAAGTACTAAATTGTGTACTAAGGCATAAATGGCTTAATCTTTGAGACAAGTGTATAACTACAGGATATACTGACAGGATTGACTGGGGAGTTTGTATATATTGCAACAAAAAATAAATAACATTTCCTTAAAACACGTTTTTGTAGCCAATCGAACTAAAAAGTAGGAAATGAATATTTGGTTAAAAACACCACTAAAGAACACACGTTTATAGCCAGCTGGACTAAAAAGTAGAAAAGAAACAGTAGTTTTAAAAAAGCTTAATAAGAAAACCAAACTAAATGGAAAAAATAATAATAGTTTTAAAAAAACACTGTTTAATAGGAAAAAAAACTTAAAAGAAGAAAATAGTTTTCAATAAGTTAAAAATAACAATAGAATGATGAACAAAAATTCATTTTTTCGTAAAAAAAAAAAAGCCTGGGGTGCTTGATATTAATTGTTGTACATGTTACTGTCTTATATTGGTAAAATTGAAGGCATTTAAAAAATATCGAAATAGCATAGTTTTAGTTTTGTTTTCTACCAAACCAAGGGTTTTAGTTTTTTTAATCAAATAATTACCTAAACAGATTGAAAAAGTTTTTTTTTTTCAACATGCGACTAGAGTAATTTTAAATATTCCCAGGCCACTGCCTCCAATTTCGATCAATAAAAGTTCGAGAGTCTTAATTTTACAAATATAAGATCTTGATCACAGAAGATATATCTTACTAATATTATAAATGGGAATGTTTGTATGTTTGTCTCTCTTTCACGCAAAAACTACTGGACGGATTTGGATGAAACATTACAGTAATATAGGTTATAGATCAGAATAACACATAGGCTATAGCAAGCGCGGATTTATGGGAAGGTGCAAGGGGGCACGTGCCCCCCTCCCTCTACAGTATTTTAGGTACTGTGGAGAATCCATTATTGTACATAAATAAAGGCAAATCACATGATAATAGTTGTTAAAATAACAGAAAGAACATGAGTGAAACTATTTGTTTTGATATCCTACTAATCTTACTAATATTATAAATGTGAATGTTTGTATGTTTGTCTCTCTTTCACGCAAAAATTACTGAATGGATTTGGATGAAACTTTACAGTAATATAGGTTATACAGCAGAATAACACATAGGCTATAGCAAGCGCGGATTTAGGAGGGAGGGGGCACGTGCCCCCCCCTGCCCGCAGTTTTCTAGGTACTGTGGAGAATCCATTATAGTACATAAATAAAGGAAAATCACATGATAATTGTGGTTAAAATAACAGAAAGGACAGGAGTGAAACTATTTTTTTTGATTTCCTACGAATATTATAAATGCGAATGTTTGTTACTCATTCACTTAAAAACTACTGAACGGATTTGGATGAAACTTATTGAATAAAATAGGTTATAAATCATAGGCTACATCAAGGGCAGATTTATGTGGGGTCACGTGGGCATGCCCCCTCCCCCCGTTATAGTACATAATTAAAGACAAATCAGGAACATAGCCTCTTGAAATTTGTTGATTGGTTCTTTGTATAGTTTAAGAAAGAAATTGGGATAATTCCACCCGAAGGGTTTCCCTTTTAATATAATGGGGGTTCAAAGGTTGTAGAGAATCCGTCAGTTTTGAAGTTAGACATCTGAAATTATGGATGTACGAGTAACTTATATTTTAAAAAAATAATTAAATTATTTATTTAAAATGATCTTTCACGAAACTTTATGTGGCAGGCCGAATTCCACGCGAGCGAAGCCGCGGGCATAAGCTAGTCGATTCATAAAATCGCTAGCGATCAAACCAAAATAAATTCTCCAACCTGTCCGTTACTACAGGCCTATTGTCTCCGACCTTACTGCTAATGGTTAGGTTAGTTAATGTACATGGCCATAATGATCATAAATTAGTTTTATAATATAAATTATAATAAATTAGTAACAGAATACACCATAAGTGACGCCATCATAATAGGGTTTATAGTGCTAGCTTCTAGTAACTCTGATCTCTACCAGGTTTCTATGCATATGCCCGGAAATCCATCAATGCCTGGAGCTTAATTGGTTTTTATAGATTGGTTTAGATTTTCTGGATAAATCTGGAGTTCGATTAATCTATAAGAATGCTGGAATTTCCTCCTTCACTCAAGGCACGCATAAAAAATTCGCTCTCCCCCATCTATCCAAATACCCATTAATATTTATTTCTGTCTTTTCAAAGCAATCGGTGACTTTCATAGTAATATTTAATTATTGAATCAAATAAAAAATTCGTACATTTTATTTTTAGAAAACATAAAAGCAAAAATTTAGATCTAATATTTGATCTCCTAAATTTTCAAGTGAAAGTTATATAACTTAAGTTAAAATACAAATATAGGTTATAGTGCACGGTCGATACACATCATAAGCAATGTTCATTTTGAATCATTGTCATTCAACTCAAGTTCAGCAGAAGGCATAGCATGTTCCGCAGATCATATTAGGATGAGACTGCCTGCGTTGTGACACATATTGCATTCGTAATTTGACGCTCTACCGAAACCCTTTTGAGTGCCTACGACGAATGCGAAGTTGAACGTTAGGAGAAGTTGAGTTTTGGAACAATTATGGGCTGATTTTTTTTCAACAGTCATTTGAAGATTGACAGGGAATTCTAATCAACTGTATCCACACATGAAAGCTTTGATTGGCAACGCCGAATGGTGAATGCATATCGTTTTGAATCGAAGGTTTGAACGGAGTCCTCCTGACCTGTTTAGTGACAACCAAGCAATGTTCAGTATCCTAATATGCAGTCCATTAGGCGGTTCCCATGTCTCTTGTCGTCAGTGTCTAGTTGAGGCCTTAGATGATTGAGTTTAGGGGAACGGGTTATTAGCCCACTATCCTTCTGATGCCGCAACTTCATAAAAAAAAGAGTATCCCTCATTAAAGTTGCCTTTATTTTTTTTAAGCTACATAATTGGGGCCGCAGTTAGCAATAACTAATCTTAATCTTGTTATTCTACCAGCTCTGATGTCCTGCCAGTGTTTCTTGAACCCCTCGCTCAGAACCTTGTTCCGTGTTCTGACAGAGGCGTCCTTTAGTATACTCACTTATTTATTATTATTTCAAAAGATATGAAGGTTTTCTATACTATACCCTTACGAATATATATATAATTTAAAAACTTATATATTTTCTTTTGCAAAATCTGAAATCTTAGATAATAATTTAGAACATTACCAATCAGAGCGTAGTTTCTTGCCAACCATTGTTAATTACCACAACTGCCTAGAAACTATGAAAGTTTGGCAACAGCACTAATCCCGGAAAGTTAGTCAAGGCAATCTACACAAGATAATGCCTTTGATGAAGTTGGAAGTTGTCTCATACCGTTAAAATTACTTGTCCTATACTTTAACCCGTCGTCATTATTAAATTATTAGAAGTTTAAAAACTGTATTTTTGAAAATAATATTTTTTTTAGGGTTAATTTATATGTAAATATCCAGGCTAACGAACAGAATATTTAAATTCCTTAGAAATAAAAAAAACTAAACCGAACTGGTTAAAGGAGGCAGAGAGGAACATGAGAGAACTCGGGGTTATGGAGGATATGCTAAGCGATAGACTGCCATGAGCATATCTCGAGACAAGAGGATGAAGTTCGAGGCGAACTAATCGGACGATCTGAATCCCCGATGAGGAAAGAAGTAAATCAGAGAGGATGAAAAGATACGGGGCGGAAAGAAATTGGCGGAACAAACACTAATTATTGATCCATAGTACCCCAAAGTTGGGTGGGACTAATTAAGAAGAAGAATATTGTTTGCCGAAAAAACAAAATTTTGGAAAATATATTTTAATAATTTAATTATTGCTAATTGGAAGTGATGATGACATTGTGATCTATCTTGTAATCCCACATACCTTAGTGGTCAGGTGTTGAAGGTCTACCTAGGCTAACTTACGGAAATATGATCGATCATAAGCTTTAGCACTCTGAATTCTTAAAATATATTTATATGATTTTTTTCTTTATTCCCTATGTGGGTGGCATTGGTTTATACCAGACATTTTTAATAAATTTTATAAAAGCTCTATCGGTATATATGTCCTAACTGTTTGTAGCTCCTGCTATTACTTATTATGTTACATGTCTTTAACTAATTCCTTTCATTATAATATATAACTGGGGCTATTTGGCAGACGTTTCATTTCGTTTCTCATTATTTAACAGTCAGGGGGCAACAAGAAACCTTTATGTATCAGGCCTACTACAGCCACAAAAAGATTATAAAAAACCGAAGTTGTCAAAATTGTTCACAAGCCGTGAAGTTTATCCCCGTATAGACCAAAATGGAGGTTTAATCATTTATATGTTCATAATTTATAATAATAAAAAAAAAACCTACAACCACTACAACCCATGGAGGGTCTGGGATTCAGAACATGGTTAAAGACAGTACTGTTTCATGGACAACGGTTGTGCAGGGAGATGATTTGTCCTAGATCATGCTATACCACCAGATTTTTCCCCTTATTGTGGGTACCCATTTTAAAGAGGATGGGTGAGTCCCAGGAGGGTCCTAGATCCTATATGATCCATCTCCGGCTGATAAAAGATTAAATACAAGTCTTGCTTCAAACCCGTCAGGGATCAGTCCCCGCTGCAGGGGATTTGAACCAGGATTTTCGGCATGGCAACTCTACCACTGAGCCACTCCGCTCCCTATAATTTATAATGAATGGAATGAAAATAGCCTTTTATTATGCACAAATATTTTTACATAATTCATTAAATATTTACAAGTTATTTATATTTTCTTTCGTTTCCTTTCCTAGGAAGTAAGAAGGAGTAATAGTCAGCACTTCCCGGTGGAACGATGTTCCAAACATCTCTGTCCCTTGCAGCTCTCCACCAGAGTGGTCCTGACAGCATCTAGAACCTGTCGTTCCTCCTTTTCTTTGGCCGCCCTTTTCTGGTCATATAGAGTCCATTCAGTGACGATTTTTGGCCATCGGTTTCCTTCGTACCGAAGAACATGCCCAGCTCATTTCCACTTGCTCAATCTTATCCGTCTGAGTGTGTCTGTGAGTCCTGTTTCTGTTTTGATCATGACAGTTCTCACTCTGTCACGTTTCCTCACCTTCATGATACATCATTCGATGTACACACCTGGATCTTCCTCTCTTGAGCTCTTGTAGGTGACCACGCATGGCATCCATAGGTAACCGTTGGGCAAACGCAACTACCGTAGACCTGTCTTTTAAGCTCCATATTTAAATTACTTTTCATGATGTGCTTGGGAGACCAAAACTTGTTCCAACCTAGTGCCATTCTCCTCTGGACTTCCTTTGCTCCTCTATTTGCGAAGGATACTATTTGACCCAGATAGATATACTCATCTAAATATTCCAAATTTTAATAATAATAATTTATAATAGATATGTTGAAATATTTTCTCAATTTTCCAAGACTACACAATTTATACTTAATATATACATTTGTATTTAATGTTTACTAACAGCATAGCAATCTTTTTCATTGTAGTCAAGCATTTTATATTCGTTTTTCATGGTTGTAAAATTACAATTGTATATATTTAATTATATATATATATATATATATATATATATATATATATATATATATATTTATATGCTAGTGTGTAGTTTCTTTCCCAATTTACTCCTTTTTTTTTGTTTCGCGAGCCAAAGTACTTAAGTGGTGCCGAAACCCGGGAAAATTATTGGAAGTCACAAGAATAATTTTTTTTTGTTTGTTTTCGTGAAGTACTTAAATTTTTTTTGTTTTGTTGTTTCTGTTGTTTTGTCACTTTCTTCTCAAGAAACCGGGAAAACAAATTTCAATATGAATGAACAACAAGGACAAAGCATTCTCAGACCGGCAACGTTAACCTTAGAGCCACCTCAGCCAGAACAGGTGAATCCAGAGTTTCCTCCATATCCATCTACCACACTAGCAATGGCGAGAGCAGACTTAGCAGCTCAAGAAGCGAACAGGATCGCACAAGAGACAAATGAGCTAGAGAGGATGAAAATAAAAAAGGTCAATGCACGAGATATCAGGAGGGAGATATCGGACCTGGAAAGGTTCAATGGTGACGTGGGTGAACTTAACCACTTTATTAAGGGCGAAGATGGTATCATGGCCAGTATTCAGTCCCAGGTGGCAGCAGATCTGTTGGAAGGAGCAGACGCGCAGAGATTACGAGTTGCCCTGGCGCGTCGAGTAAGAAGGAGCGTTCTGAACCTGATTCAAGCCGACGAGGATACTACTTGGCCAGTCATCAAGGAAAGGCTGAAAAAGGCTTATGGAGGGGGGCGATGGGCCCCGGAAGAAGACATGCTCCAGTTATTTCGGGAGACCAAGAGGGCCAATCAGTCGAACGGTCAGTACGCTGCAGGACTCCTCGCAAGGTTGAATAAGATCAATGAGAAGCTGCGAGAGGTAATGGACACGAGCTCTGTTGAAGCCTGGATGCTCTTTATGACCACTGTGCTCAAGGTACAGCTGGCCAGGGATACTGGCAAGAAGGATGGTCTTCCTAGGGACAAGGCGTTCGTGGAGTGGGCCCAGGAAATGGTAGATGCAAGTGCTCGTGATGAGGAGGAACGGGAGGTTTTTGAACCAGGGTGGAGTAGAGTATCCTACCGCAGAAATGAAGTAAGGAAGTATAGGGGAAGACAAGACCCAGGGAAGAAGAGAGATGGAGAAGGGGGTAGAAGAGAAACGCTACCCAGAGACAGAAGGCCGTTCATAGATAAGAAGAACGTTAGAAAGGAGGAAAGGAAGTGCCATGAATGTGGCAAGGCGGGACATCTGGTAGCACAATGCCCTCGCACCAGATGTTACGAGTGTGGAATGGAAGGGCACCTAGCCAGGCAATGCCCATACATGTTCCGCAGGAAAGATACATACCACGTAGAGCCGATGGAAATAAATGCGCAGGAGATGCGCAAAAGAAGATACTCGGCCAGGCGAGGTGAGGCTTCCAGGGACTCGACCAGTGGATCTGGATCTTCAGAGACGGAGGAGGAGCTGGGGAGCAGTGGCGGCGAGGGTAGCTGGAGTAGCGGCCGGAACCGGCAGAGGAAAACAGCTCAGGATCAAGGACGGCGCCAGGTGCTGACGGTGAGACGGAAGCAGACGTCAGTATGAGGAGGGTGCGTCGAGAGTGGCGACCGAGCTTTCACCATCAACAATGTAGAAGGTAAGCTTAAGAATTGGTTGCCTATTATCAAAACTAAGTGTGGAGTGAAGTGCCTTGTGGACACAGGGAGCTCGAGCAGCCTGTTGTCGAAAATAGCGATAGAGAGTCTATGTGTTAGGGGGAAGGCACTTCAGATTCAGGAATACGATTGCAAATTAATTACTTTGGGAGGGCCGTGTAAAGTAATGGGCGAGACAACCATTGGGTTGGACGAGTGGGGTAAAACGGGGGCGCAGTTGCGGGTGCATGTGGTAGAGAGTATGCCCAGGGAATACCAGGTCATAGTTGGGTGTGATCTTTTACAAAAAGTGGGCGTGGAAGTAAAAAATATGCAGGGCAGGTGGTTCGTGAGATTAGCCGGTAGGTCATTCGCATGTCATCGGGTAGTTAGGGGCGCGCGAGTAGGGGCCGTAAGTAGGGGGGTAGAGTGGAGAGCAAATTTATTGCATGAGTTCCGAGACATTTTTTTCAGGAAGGGGAAGTATTAGGAGTTACGAGTAAAACAGTACATGAAATCCCGCTAAAACAGGAAAAAGTTACTTACGTGAAAGAGAGGCGTTATCCTCAAGCGTTACGACAACACATTCGGGAGGAGTTGGAGGAATTACGTAGGCAGGGAATCATCATCAATAGTTCATCCCCGTACAATAGCCCCCTGTGGGCGGTCAAAAAGAAGACTTCGACGGGGCAGGAGAAATACAGGGTGGTTGTTGACTTTCGTCAATTGAATGATAATACAAAAGATGAAGCGTACCAGATTCCTCGTTTTGACGACATCATGGATAGACTCAGCGGAGCCACAATTTTCAGTACTCTGGATTTGAAGGCTGGATATCACCAAATCCGCCTTCATCCTCGGGATCAGGAGAAAACGGCATTCACATTCGAACGGGGACACTATGAGTTCACCAGGATGCCGTTTGGGTTGAAAAATGCCCCCCTTACGTTCCAACGATTAATGGACGAATTCCTCAGGGGTATCGATGAAGGGATCTGCCAGGTTTACATGGATGATCTCCTGGTGTTCAGTAGATCAGAGGAGGAGCATGAACGACACCTGAGGCAGGTATTTGAGAGGGTTCGGGAGTTCGGGTTAAAATTGTCTCCGGAGAAGTCCACTTTGGGTAGGGCGGAAATAAATTTTTTGGGTCACACCGTGTCAAGGGATGGGGTGAAGCCGGATAAGTCCAAAGTGGAGGCAATTACCAAGATGGCAATCCCCCGCGATGTAAAGGGTATCAGGAGGCTGCTGGGAGCGCTGAACTATTACCGGAGGTTTGTACCAGACATGGCCCGGTGCTTGGTTCCCATTAACAACCTACTGAAGAAGGGAGCAAGGATGATTGTCACACCCAGTATGGAGGACAATATACGGCGTTGTATGGAGCACCTCAAGGGAGAACCCGTGTTGGTATTTCCCGACTTCACTAAACAGTCCACGGTAACCACAGATGCCAGTGAATATGCCTTGGGTGCAGTGTTGTCCCAAGACAGTACATGCGGGGAGCGGCCCATTGCATATGCTAGTAGGCGGTTATCGGATGCGGAGGCAAGATATAGCGCATTGGAGCGGGAATTGCTAGGCATCGTCTGGGCGGTGGATCATTTCCGGCCATACATGTTCGGTAGGAGATTTCGGGTACAAACTGATCACAGACCGCTGCAATGGGTGGGACAATTGAAGGAATCGTCGGCGCGAGTTTCACGCTGGAAGGAGAGGCTCAACCAGTATTCGATGGACGTCGTCTACAAGCCCGGCAAAGAGAATGTCGTCGCTGACTGGTTATCCCGGGCGCTAATGGTAAATGCCCTAGAGGAAGACACTGCGGGGCCATCGCAAAACATCCGCCAATTTCTTCAGGACTGGTCACCAGGAGGCGAAGGGGAACAGAATACCACAGAGGCGGAAAGGGAAGAGGTGTCCTCAGCTAGATAGAGACAGTTCTACAGACGAGAGACCAGAAGATTTGGAAGAAATTGACGAGATTGTCAACGATAAACCGCGCCAAATCATCTGGAGGACGAAGACTTCGGGCATGCTGTCCATAGAATACTCACGATACGGAAGATCGCGGGTTAACGTCGTTTCGTCACAACCAGGGATAAGGTTGGATCTAGTCTGTAAAGCCCTGAAGGACGCGTCGAAACCAGGTCGCACACACCACCTATATGTGGGGAACGCCGCAATTTGGGAAAAGATCAAGCAAGTGTGGAGGACGGACCAGATTCCGGACCGCGTCTTCATTCGGTGCAAGGTCATGGTGGAAACCATTAGGGATGTTGAGCACTAGAAGGAGTTAACAGGGGCGTATCACCAAGGCAAGACCAATCACCGCGGGGTCAATGAGACGTTACAGGCGCTCAGGAGACGGTATTATTGGTCAGGGATGCGGAAAACGATCCAAGAGGTCATAGGGGCATGCGAGGTCTGCATGAGGTTCGCCTGCATGAGGACTACAAAATACGACCGTCACCCACCGCGAGCCGTACAAGAAGCAACACCGACGGGCGATCGACCGCTCCGGGACCTGCAAGTTGACACGTTCACCTGGCGGGGGTTTACGTGGTTAACGGTCATCGATATGTTCAGTAAAATCGCCACGGCTCACCTGATCACGTCTAAAGTAGCAGAGTCCGTGTTGTCAGCTCTCCGGACATGGTTCATGTTTTACGGGGTACCGGATAGCATAACGTCTGATAAGGGGAGGGAATTCGACAATGCGGTGGTGAGTGAAGAAATGCGTAAGTTGGAGGTCACGTGGCACTTCAACACTCCGGGAAACCCGAAGGGTAGGGGAGGAGTGGAACGTTTGCATGGTACACTCAGCGACCATCTCAGAGTTTATCACGTCGACCAAGGCCTGACTCCAGATGTAGCGATGCGGAAAGCGGTTGCGGCGTATAACCACTCGATTCATTCCGTAACAGGGTTTTCTCCGTTTGAGGTGCTGTTCGGAGTTCGGGGGCCTAGTAGGGATTTCGGCGAGACAATCGGGGACGATACGGTTGCTCGCGATATTGTGGCAAACTACGTGCAAATTCGCGGGGCTTGGGAGAAGGTGAGGAGAAAAATCTGGAAGGAAAAACGAACCAGGGTGACGAGGGAGAACGCGAAGTTACGAGACTGCACGGGGGCGTATAAACTTGGGATGATTGTATACCGGCGGATTGGGTCCAATAGGAGTAAAGAACCGCGGAGATACGAGGGGCCATTCCGTGTCGTTGTCTTGAGAGAACTCAACGTAGTCACCATCGAGAGCGTTGGGGACCCAAGAAGACGACGAACCGTTCATATTGAGCAATTAAAGTTTCCTTTGGGATCTGGGGTGCCTTCGCCTGTGCAAACGGAAAACATGTAATAAACCAAGAGATGTCTTAAATTTGTTTTTTCTTTTCTCTATATAAGAACGTCATGTCATATAAAGATGTCACCATGTTAATTGTATATATTCAGTTTTGTGTGTCAACCGAAGTTTTATTTTGTGTGTGAAGACAATGATAGTTTTTTTTTTTTAATATTCTTATTGTATGTGGTTATTTTTATTCATTTCAGGATGCTACAGTTGTTTTGCTTTGTTATTTCCTTATTGAATGTAATTATTTGTGTCTGGGAGCTGTAAGTTGTACAGGAGCGAGCTCTACTAATTGTCCAGCCTAGTCACTTCTTTTAGTTTCCAAAAGGTGTCTGGAAACTGGAGGGGGAGAGTTGAGGGTTAGGCCCTGGTAATAGTGGAGCTTAATCCTGCTAAGTGTGTAAACAACTCCCAGATACTATACAAGAAGGATTACTTGATAAATAAAGTCAGTGTTTTACCAGCTTGCTAGAGTGTAGTTTCTTTCCCAATTTACTCCTTTTTTTTATGTTTCGCGAGCCAAAGTACTTAAGTTTTATATATATATATATATATATATATATATATATATATATATATATATATATTATTTATTTTGAAGAGAAAAGATTATGTCTTGGCCGAGATATAATCTTTTCTCTTCAAAATAAATAAATAAAAAATACTTAAATATTCAAAAAGAACAATAAATATATATATATATATTAGGAAGGAGGAAGGAGGACTCGCTGAGAACACCCCGAAGAGGAAGTAGCGAAGAGGCGGGAGACGCGGAGGCCGGCGAACGATGCTGGTTCAGAAGATCCGGAGGCGGCTAGGCCGAAGAACTACCTATGGATGTAATCTACCCCTGTTTCACAGATAAGTCGTAATTTAAGTTGTAATTATCTTATGTATTTTATGGCAATCCTCTATATTTATCTATATCTGAATCATTAAATGTACTTCTCAATGTATATATTAAATCATTAATCTTATTTCATATCTTATGAATAAAGTATATTTATTATAATTCTTTTGGTGCTTACTTAACCCAGACCTACTATATATTTATGAATAATATATTGAAGGTTTAAATAATTAGTAAATTGGTAAACACACAAAGGACCTCTAGAAAAGAATCCAATTAACACTAAAGTTAGAAAAACTGATTTGAGTAATTATCTTAAATGATTACTGTGGCATCCCAAAATCAATTAGTATATTTAAAATGTATTTAAGCATATATAACATCGCAATATATATATATATATATATATATATATATATATATATATATATATATATATATATAGACACACACACACACACACACACACACACACAGAACTCAAACTTCGCTATTATGCGGTGGGTGACCGTAAAGTTCTTGTGGTAAGCTGTGAGTAGCCGGAACACTTGTGGTAGACCCAAGAGGTATACGTTTCAGGACTTTGAAATTCCCTTACGTGATACCGCAAGTTATTGGTGGTCTATTAGTATATCGTTAAAGCATATGATCTATTAGTAAAACCATTAAATAAATGATTCCAAGCAATAGTAAAATAATTACATTCTCCATGTGATCTGAAACATTTTTTCTCTTAACAAAAATGAACCATCGATTTTAAAATATCTGACATCAGGGAAAGCAACAAATCTAAATAGGCAATCATCAAAAGCCTTTCTAGAAAAACTCCACCTCGGGTACAGCCCCCAACCAACCTTCCTTTACCCGTTAATTATCAATATCAAATTCCAGACCCATATCCAGTCCA
This sequence comes from Arma custos, assembly GCA_037127475.1. Classification (NCBI taxonomy): domain Eukaryota; kingdom Metazoa; phylum Arthropoda; class Insecta; order Hemiptera; family Pentatomidae; genus Arma; species Arma custos. The sequence goes on along the minus strand of CM073761.1, from coordinate 69,460,441 downwards.
AATTCAAAACCCAATCGACATAAATTGTATCCTGTCATCCTTCCTGAAAGAACTCCAAGAGATTATCAAGCCCGTCATCAACCTGCTCACGAGAATCCTTACTGAAGTCCCTCTTAATTACCCAAGATGAGCATAAAGCCCCTAATTATTGTCCTATGGAATGCTAATGGACTGCTTAACCATCGAGACGAACTTGACTTATTTCTTCATGAAAATCACATTGACATCGCCCTATTGACTGAAACACACTTCACAAAACGATCATATTTTTACACACGTGACTACATCACTTATAGATCAGATCATCCTGACAATACAGCACATGCCGGTTCTTGTATCCTTATCCATAAATCCATACCTCATTCTCTTATACCTTCTACTCCAACTGACGTCATTCAATCAACTTCAGTAACCATTTCAACTAATCCATTCCATATAAAATTCTCAGCTCTATACTGTCCTCCTGGTAACTCCCTTTCTTATAACCTCCTCGAATTCTTATTCCGATTACTCGGACCGCGTTTTATTGCTGGAGGAGACTACAACGCCAAACATCAACGATGGGGTTGTCGAACATCCTATTCCCGTGGTAGCATTTTATCCCGAATTTTGACCTCTAATAGTTTCTCTATCCTCGCACCCATAAACCCTACTTATTGGCCTACATCGCTCAAAAAACGTCCAGATATTCTTGATATATTTGTTTCCTCACAGATTTCCTGCAATCAAACAACTATAAAATCCCTGGATGACCTTTCCTCTGATCACAGTCCACTTCTACTTCAAGTACATTCAGTTCCCATTCCTAAGCCCTAAGCCCTCTCATCCCAGACTGATTACTGGACGTGTAGACTGGGATAAATTTCGATCTAATCTGGAAAATAATTTAAACCTCAAAATTCCGCTTAAAACAATAGGAGACATCAATTCTGCAATAGAAAACTTACAGAATCAATACAAACCAATATAATTGATAGCACCTTACCAAGTAAAAATCATTATCAACAGAATAACTGGCCACTTCACATTCTCGAGTTATTAAAAGAAAAACGACGGGCAAGAGCGAAGTGGAACCGCATCAGATATCCATCGGACAGGAGTCATTATACCAAACTGACAAACAAATTAAAATCAGAGATCAGAACATTCAAAATTCAAAATTTGTGTTACCGTACAGAAAATCTCAGTACTACTGACAAATCATTATGGAATACCACTAAAAACTCCTAAAATATAAAAATTTCAACCATCCACTTTTAACCGAATCCCAAACCTGGTCAAGATCTGATGAAGAAAAATCACAAATTTTCGGCCAGCACCTATTCAACACATTTAACCCTCACCCAGATATCCTTAATCCAACCCAGTCTGAATGCATTGAAGCAGAGTTAAGTATTCCTCTTCAGTTGTCTCCTCCTCCTAAAGCATTCCATCCTTCAGAAAAATCAAACATTATTCACAGATTACCCGCCAACAAAGCCCCTGGGTACGACCTAAACACATCCTATATTCTAAAACGCCTTCCTCGGAAAGCGATCCTACTCCTCACATATATATATATATATATATATATATATATATATATATATATATATATATATATATACAATGCCGTACTGCGTACCACATACTTTCCTGATTCCTGGAAATTATCCATAGTTAAGATGATACCAAAACCTAAAAAACCACCAGAACTCCCATCTTCTTACCGTCCTATATCTCTCCTTCCCATAATGGGTAGAATACTTGAAAAACTCATTCTGAAACGTCTACATCCTATAATAGAATCCAACCAAATAATCCCAGATCACCAATTTGGTTTCAGAACATTGCACTCCACAATCCAGCAATGCCATCGTGTGGTGGACGTGTCTCATCTGCATTAGAGCGCGGAATGTACTGCACGGGAGCTTTTCTCGATGTAGAGCAGGCTTTTGATCGAGTCTGGCATCCGGGACTGTTGTACAAACTCCGTAAATTCTTACCTTCTACTTACTTTCTTATTATCAGTTCCTACCTCAGTAATAGAACCCTTAAAGTAAACCATACTTTTTCCTACTCTTGCCTCTTTACCCAGTTTGCTGGTGTTCCTCAAGGTAGTCCTGGGCCCCATCCTATACACAATATATACAGCTGACATCCCAACCCATCCAAGGCACTGTCCTCACTACGTACGCTGATGACACATGTGTGTTATCAGTAAATAACGATCCATTTGTTGCATCCCAATATCTTCAATCCCATATCTCAAACCTTCAAGAATGGTGTCAAAATTGGAGAATTAAAATAAATCCTAACAAATCCCACCAAATTACCTTCACTCTTCCTCGTAAACCTACGAATTCCTGCCCTACTGTATCCTTTAATAACATTCCACTGATCCCTGTCGAACAGATACGTTACCTAGGACTCCATCTGGACAAACGTCTCACTTGGAATCCTCATACAAGACTGAAAAGACAAGAAACTGCTCGACGATTTCGCCTACTTCAAAATTTACTGGACAAACGTTCAAAGCTACCAATTAATTACAAAAGACTCATTTACATGACAGTTATCAGACCTATTTGGACATACGGAGTTGAGCTTTGGGGCTCTACTAAACCATCCAATTCATCTCGTATCCAATCCTTACAATCCAAAATCCTTCCTAAAATCCTCAATGCTCCTTATTATGTCACAAACAAACTCATCCATCATGATCTTAATATCCCATATGTTGCTGATTTGGGCCAAACTAGATACCTATCCTTCCATGAAAAGCTCCATACACACTTGAATCCGCTAGTCCTTCGACTTGCTTCCCATAATATTCCTGATAACCCTCCGAGGCGTCTGAAAAGAAGATGGCCTCGAGACCTTCTACTATAAATCTTCATTGGAGTTTTATCAATGGATAGTTTCTCCACAAGTGATTTTTTTGTTCATGTCCTTTGTTCATACAGCAGATTTACTTGATGTAATATAATTACAGTTGTAAATGTCAATAAAAAAATAAAATAAAAAGAAATAAAAGAAAAACTCCAATTCCCGTACTGTGGCAATCATCTTTCAAATTGATGTGAAAAAATTCTCAGACCTATCGAATTTAGATTCGATATCGTTCCCTGATCTTCTCAACCTTGAAAAATCTTGTTTTATTTTTTAATTATGTCTATATTTTGTCAATGTTACTATCCATTTCGTTCGTTTTATTCACATATATGTGTGAATATATGTATATACATTATTTATATGTATATGTAGATGAAGACCATTGAAGAAATAAGAAACCTCTGAGATAACAGGTGTTGTATCCACCTAAATGAGGGCCAGAATAAGATGGCTGGAACATTCAAAGGTGGTAGACTACTTAAAACTGTAATGGAGGGACATCCGGCTGGAAGAAGATTTAAGAGGTAAACTCCTAAACTTCGTTAGGTTCAAGATGTTGAAGACTGTCGTCGAGAAATTGAGAAGCAGCCGAAGATGGAAAATAGCTGAGAAGCGTTATAGTAGCGTCTAGCATAGCGGCGTTAGAGTAAAGTAGTAGTAGTATATATCCTACTAATATTATAAATGCGAAAGTTTGTATGTTTGTCTCACTTTCACGCAAAAACTACTGAACGGATTTGGATGAAACTTTAAAGTAATATATGTTATACATCAGAATAACACATAGGCTACAGTAAGGGCGGATTTAGGGGGGGCATGTGCTCCCCCAGACAGTTGTTTGCGTTCTGTGGAGAATCCATTATAGTACATAATTAAAGGCAAATCCGGAACTTAGCATCTAGAAATTTGCCGATAGGTTCTTTGTATAATTTAAGAAAGAAATTTGGATAATTCCACCCCCGAAGGTTTCCCCTTTAATAGAATAGGGGTTCAAAGATTGTATGGCATCCGTCAGTTTTGAAGTTACACATCTGAAATTTTGGATGTACGAGTAACTTATAGTTAACAAAAATTAAATTATTTATTTAAAATGATCTGTCACGAGCGAAGCCGCGGGCAAAAGCTAGTATATATATTATTTATTTATTTACATTTTACATTTATTCAGTTTATATTTACCATCAGGTAGAAAAATGTTGTATGTATAAATAATAAGTTAAAGTTAATATTAAAGCTCAACGGAGAAAGCAGCTGGAATAACGTGGTCCTTAGATGGCCGAAACACAAGAAGAAGAAGAATAAGTTAAATTTTGAATGTTACATGATTTAACTTTTCTTTTTTTTCATGTCCCAAAGAATTAAAAAAAAAAAAACTCGTGAATATCTCTGTGCTTCTTATGGGTGTGTTCCTTGAGCGGTGATCCTTGAGAGGTTATCATTTATCAACCGTGGAACAGCTAGAGATTCGCTGTTCAGAAGAACTTTCGTTAACGAAAGAGTAGACATCGATGTATGCAGGGAGTAGTAATTATTGTAAGGTATTGGGTATCCAATTTGGGATATATTGCTGCATTTAGGAACATGCAGGAACTTTTTTTTTAGGATATAGAAATGATTACTTCATAAATGTTGGTATAAAATTGCTTTTATAAATATACCAACCGAATTCAATGATGAAATTTGGAAGATGAAAAACAAAATCCATTAATGTGCAGCGACCTACCTCATTTGTACACGCAACAAAATTTTACATTAGAGCACCGTATATAGTAATAATTTAATATGTATATAACAAAGTAAGTAAAATAACATTGATGTTCTAAATACAACACAATAGTAGGTAGCTAACTGGTTAATAAGGGTTTCAGTAAATAATATAAGGATTGATTTTTTAACCATATCTCACGGCTAGTGATGTTATCCTATGACATTGCATAAATTATTGGGAGAAAAAAATGCACTTAAGGGTTTAGGTTAGTGAGGCAGGCAGCCATTAAAGGACGGTAATAAACACGAATTGATTCGGTTGGAAATAGTTCACAGTGAGTAGCGTTTGGAGCAGCATGCATTTAATTACTACCTAAATTAAGTTTACTGTTTGACAGCATAAATTTACAGTTTAATTTGGTTGGGTTCGAGTTTTGGTAAATTAACTATTTAAATTAGTTATCACTGACGAAATCTAGATACATGTTTGTCGATAGGGTGGGGTTTATAAAGAATTATTTTATCTTCAAGAGAACACAAAGATCAAATCTAAATATCAACCTTGATTCTTCCCGACCTTGCATGCAATCATACAATAAATTTTCCAAATGTTTTCTTCCATGTTCTTATTCTGTACCCAATGCAAGAAAGAAAAGACTTTTATTGGATTATAAGGAGTAATTTGTGAATACATTTTCTGAAGTAGGGATTTATATCAACATAAATATAAATGGATTTCTTTCTTTCTCTATCTCTCTATCTTCTTCTTATGTTTTATTGTGAATTAGTTTAAAAGTTGAAGTTTTAATAGCCTTATATTGATAAATGTACCAATGTCTTAAGATCTCTACCGAGGTTAGAGTTCTTATTTTATTATATTACTAGAATTTGTTAGAACAAAATTTTTCCAAACAAGAGAAACTTGTATTTCTAAGTAATAATTAATTAATAATAATAATGGTAGGGGGATATGGCTCCCCATCGCCCGGTCTACTAACTGCAAACAGCCTCAGGCCAACAGGTTGAAGGAAAATTTGCACTGACACTTGCACAAAGTACACTCAACCAGTACGCTACATTCACTCCCACACTATAGATAAAGGTCACTTACAGTACACATCCCAGGGTCACCTTCAATTGGTAGCCGCCCCGGATATGGCTGCTGATCTGCAAGCTCAAAGGTGGTAGCCCAGCAAGCAGACTAAGGAATACAGTGCGGGCTCATAGCCTAGCTACCCGAAGTAATATCATCACGAAACTGCAAACTAATGCTTCGGATATGAACCAATATAAAGGTACTAGACCCAGCTATCCCCATCGGACTTTTAATTTAGCATTTTGTAATGTCTTATCTCTAAATAATCCTCGATCATTCAAACTGCTCTTCATCAAATTGAAAGATATAAAATGAACTTAGTTGCCATCCACAGAGAACGCTAGATAGGGAGTGGAATCCTCGAAAAACATAAGCACTCCATCTATCCGAAGAATGCTTGATTGAGTGTTCATTGATAGGATTGACAAACCAGGAACTATACTACGTATTTACAGAGTATGATTTCATTCAGTTTTTAAAATTAGGCAGATGGGCGGGACATCTGGGACGGATGGAAGAAAAGGAAACACCATAGAAAACGCTTATACAGTCGCTTCATGGGACCAGGAAAAGAGGCAGGGCTAAAGTGAGGCGGATTGGTGGTGGACGAAGTGGACGAAGTGGTGACTGACTCGAGGGACATCCATGGTGTCAGTAATGGATAAAAGTGCACTAGAGCTACAATAATAATAATGGTTCACTAAGTTATTAATTTATTTAACAACCACGTTTTGTTTTTTTATTTACCCTGTATCTATCGAGCGAGCACATCTGGAAATTTACATTACGGATGTCGATAGGACGGCAAGAAGTAGTGATTGACTGAAGAAAAATCACCTTAAATATTATTTGATTTTCGGAATGAAAATCAGCCGATATAAATGTTTTAGTTCTCTTGGACTGTGATAATATGAGTGAATAAAGTTAAATCCAGGGCCTTGAAGGTTAGGAGTAGAGCCCCGTTTTACGACAAACGGTACAAAATCTAGCTACTATTCGGTTTGGAATATTTTAGTCATATAGCCTAACATATAATATTACAGTTGTACAAAACGGTGTTTTTAAATCCTCAAAAGAAATTTCAGAACTTATTATTGCACTGAAATAAATTCATCTCCTCAAAATAAGTTTATCCAAGAGTTGAAAATGTTGCATATTCTAACGAGAACTGCAATATGATCTTGGTTGATGACACATCAGTATTTTCACGCTTATAGTACAAACGGCTGCTTAGGCGTAAATTTCTTCAGCATTAGCATTAATTGACTCAAGTTGGAAGATGGGAGAACTAGACGAAGATGGAAGACCTGGTGTGCATAACCCCAAGTGGCAACTACATCATTGATGCTCATACAATCGGCGACAATCTATTGGAATATGATAAAGCAAATGATATATAATGATGTATTAAAATAACATGTAAAGGCGTGTGGTTTCGGCGATCTTTTCTTGATTTGGGGACGTTACGTTAATGGAAGAAGGCATAGGAGATGATTTTGGCTCCTCCCGCAAAATTATTTCTCCTCCTAATCTTTCTTTTTACTCTGAGATCAAAACTAGTTTTTACTTCCCATTACCACGTCACCTTAGACGGTACAGATATGTGAAATTAATGTCGGACGAGTCATGAATTGGGTTCCATCAGGGAGGAGAGGGCGCGGACGGTCTAGAAACAGGTGGATGGGGGGAGTCCAGGAGGAGGTGGGTGTCTGTCTGCAAGAGGACTGGTTGGATCGAGAGGCTTGAAGCTCTGCTCTGACTAGATGAGGCAACCTTTGTTGGAGCGCCTATAAAGAAAAAGCAAGTATTTCTCATTCTCTTATTTATATTTTTCTCATCTGGATAAAGTTTAAACTGATGTTTACAAACACAATTTTTTTATGTTACAATGGTATATATAAATAGTTAAACCATGTTATAATGATATTTTCTTCATATGTATGTATGTCCCAAACAATGCTTAAAACTGTATATTATATTGTAAACTTAAATTTGCAAATAATAATATAAAAATACAATTTATTTTACCACTGTAACCATTGTTGATTCAATGATTCGTTTAAACATAAGAATCTTTTCGACACGGATTATATCGAATAATCTGTATTTAAGTGTATGTATATATATATATATATATATATTTCTTTCTAGGAGTTGTGTATAATAATGATACAGCTGGTATTTATCTGACGTCTCAATGAGAACTAAGGATTGGATAATATGATATAACAGCGGGTTGCCGAGAGTGGAGTGCAGCTGGTAGCTACGACTGGACCCCAATCGATATGGAGTGGAGGCCTCGAGCCACAGGGGCAATCAGGAATCGGGGGATGGATCCACTCCAAGTCTTAGCATACCCTCTCCCACCTCATCTCCATTCCTGCCATTGGTAGCATCATATTTATATTGACGATATTACGAAGCTGAAAGTCTTAATATGGACATTAATATGAACCATTACCTGAAACAAATCACATTTAGGAATAGATATGTTGATTTTTAAATATTTATTCAGTTATTTGCATTTTCTGGTGGAAGAGTTTCAACTATAATACTGTTCAAAAGTAGTCAAACCATTTAAAATGAGAAATTTATTTCTATTATCTTTAGGAGTTAGATCAGTGTGTAGAGTGCTAAGTTGCAATGCTGAAGATTCCGGACTCAAACCCGGCTATGGCAGACCATTCATTTAATCTTTCAAGAGTCTGGGCTCTGTAGGATCTGCAGAACCCTCTGGGGCTTATCCAGCTTTCCTAAAGTGATTACCCTTTATTGGGAAAAAACCTTGACGGTTGAGCGTGATAAATTACACACCTGCACTGCCGTTGTCCTAGAAACAATACAGTCCCTATCATGTACTGAACCCATAACCCTTCATGGGTTGTAGTAGTACAGTTTGTATTTTGTTTACTTTTTTATTTGTTTCGATGACCAGGCAGATATAATATTTTTAGCTGTCTTTCTTCTACTCCAATAAACCTTCATTTTCTCTTATTGTTGGCATATTTTCTCTTCCGCCCATCCCCATGCTCCTGCTTTGTTCTATCTCCCGAAAGAACACTAATGTTTTTCAGTCGGCTCATAAAGCGCTCTCTGTCCAGGCAATTCTCATCAGTAATTCCAAGTCATTTAAGTTCTTCTTTCACCTGTTTAACAGAACCACCCTGCCTTTTAAGGTTGTATATCTTATTTAATATTAATTTTATTTTATTATTATTATTATTTTCCTTTTGTACTTTTTCAAGATTGGTGAGAGTATTTTGATTGTTCTATTTAGTATTTATCAGTTCTTTTTATCTTACCTTTTCCTGCCGGAATCTGCTAAACTCCCATATGATTCAGTAGTTGCGTTTGGGCCTTTGAGATGGTGGGATATTTCCTCTGGTTGGTGTTTTGCTGCATTCTGAGGTTGGGAAATACTTTATTCAATTTTTAAAGTGAAACTTTTATTCTATTGGCTCAAAATTTTTCTTTCATCTATCGCATGCCGTATTACATCTGGAGAAGGGGTAATGTGAAAGGCGCATGAGCAGCCAATATGGCGCTGCCCAGTCAGCTGACCGTGTAGCCTTTATATTCTCACTTATTCGTGCAAGTGATCCACGGTATTTGTGTGTGTTTTGATCTGTGTATTTATGTAACTTCTTTTATTTACTTTATCGTGATGGATAACGCTAGTTTATTAATTATGTATTCCGTACTCTAATACGCAAATTTAAATTAAATAATTAAATATTTTTTCTACTATTGATTTCCCATTATCATTCCCATTTTTCAATAATTAAGTTAAAATTAAAAACGCAATTTTAATACCTTAAATCGAATAATGTTCCAAAATTTTTTAGTTAAATGCCTACTAATCGTAAAAAAGGTTCACTTGCATCGTGGTTTCATAAAACCACACAATACTTTTTTTCCCTTTGTTAATAATCTCTTTTCGTCCTGAAGAAACTTGAAAGAGCGAAATATTGTTTCCTCTTTTAGTTTAGAGCCTTAAGACTTTCTGGTTTATATTTATATATAAATGTCTAAAATGAAAGGTTTTTTAAAATATTTTTCTTAGCTTATTGTTTTTGTACTTCAGGACGCTGTTCTGTTACATTAAGGAAGGATATTTTAATTTTACCGTTACTAAAATATTTATATTAAACTTTCCCGAGAATAATTGTTGTAAGTTTACTTAAGGCAGAGTGATGTCTTAAATTCTTTTCCGTCCTCCTGACGGATAAATTCTGAAATAACTCTCTCTTTATTTATGCCACTCCTTCTTCTTCACCCTCATCAATAATTTAAAAAAATAAGCATAACCATCAGTACATTATCACATTATCAATATAATTGTCAACAATTAAAATTGCTCAAATATTTAAATCTTATTATAAATTCCGCTTTGAAGAGTTATTTGCCTTTATTTGAATGCCTTCATCTTAATTTGTTAATTTGATTGGGGGAAGCAGTAAGGACAACTCTTTTAAAATCCTACATTTAAGAAAATGTTGCTTTAATTTATTCAGAGTAAATATTATTAAAACTTTCCTATTATGTTGTTATAAACCAGATCTGGTTGTTTTAAATTTAAATTTTTATTTTATAATTTACAGTTCTTATTAAATTAATTTTAATACTAATAGTAACCTCCCCCCCCCCTACCTGCCATTTCTGGCATACTGGGTTTCGGCAGTGGCGGGTTAGTGCGTTGGATGATAGTAACCGTACGACCTTTCTTGGTTTATTGTGAAGCATACTGACTTATAAGTACCAATGGTCAAAGACCACATCCGAGCATGGTACAGACGTTACAAAGAAAACTACATGGAAAACAATACCTGATAAAACAAATGACCACGGCTCTCACATGCCTCTGAAATTACAAGGAGGAAACTGAAAAGAACGTGGATGAGGGATCTGCTGTTATAATAATATTAAATCAAGTCATGTGAGAAGTAACTCTTGGCACTGTTTTTCTTCATGCCTCTCATGTCATTTTGTTGTAATATTATTGACAGCCAATCAGCTGATTGTCATTGTCAATTGTACTTGATGTGTATAATTAGACAAATAGAGAACAAATTTATAATATTTATGTATACTACAAAATCCAACCGCACATAGGGTTAGGCAATGCTTATCTCAAAAAAGTTCAATAGTGCGTTTTTTTTGTGTTTTTTTTTCATTCCTAAAAATATATTGTATTAAACTAAATTAATGTAGTTTTAATAAGAAATAGAAATTTAATAAAATATTTACATTTTCGTTGCAAAAGATCGGAAATGATTCAAGATACAACGTGTACCTTCGGAAAAAACGTGAAGATTGCTGCATACCATAATCCGTCGTTTTACGTCCGGCTATTCAATATCTACTGGATCGCTCATTTAAACTTATTTGTTGAATAATATTATCATACCGTTATTTATCTATCGTCTGAGTCCATTACTCCTGTAATGTAAGAAGAGTGCTTTTGCTAATTCAGTTATTAGTCCTCTTTTTGATCGTTTTGAATCTAATGTTCTGATTAATGTCCTTACTGTGCCTATTGAGTCATAAATAACATCTGCAATTAAATTTACTGCTGTACTTGGTTAAATATTTTATTTCTTGTCTTAAGAGTGTTAGATTATAAAAATGGTAAGTTTCATAAAAAGAGTCAATTATTTTAACTTTATTTATGGTGTAATGTAATATTCCAGGGAACTGTGTCAAGTCAGTTACCTTAATCGCTGTATAATGCTGGATCATCACTGTCGTCATGAAGATTAGAAGAACCTTCATCTTAAATGGAGAAATATTTTTTCTTTATGCTTCTTATTAGGTCTTATGATTTTACTAATATGTGTTTTGATCTGTTTCTTTTTTGTTCCTTGTAATACTTTTTTTTAGATTAATTTATTGATATTTACAACAAGTAAATCTGCTAATATGGACAAATGACATGAAAAAAAAAAACTTGTGGAGAAACTACCCATCGGTAGCACTCCAATAAAGTTCTCCAGTAAAGTTCATTTACAGGATCCATATTATTTTATGTTCACATTTTTCATTATTTCATTTTGTTTAATATAACATATTTTTTTTAGAATAGAATAATTTATTGATATTAACAACTGTATTATATATTATATATATATATATTGTATAAATATTGATTAAGTTATGTTATACGTTTTTGTTTTTCCTCGATGATTTTATTTTTTAATTGAGTATGTAAGAACTGTAAGTCCTTGTGGTATTTATGAATGTATGCTTCTGTAATGTAGCTACTTATTAAGGGATTAGATGATTTTCCAAATGTAATTTCGTTTGGGATTAATTTAAGATTTTGATGTATAGAGTTATTAAAGGCGATAGTTATTAAATTTAAAATTCTCGTTATTTCATAATTTGGACTTTCTTTATGGTTAATGCGTAATAATTCAATCATGGTGGAGTGGGTTTTATTTAATAGTGCTAATTAATTTGAATTTTGGGCAGACGTGTAATGTATACGAAGTGAATGGATGTTACATAATTCTTTAATTAATTTGTTCTTCATTTCTGAGCCTTTATCACAAATAATTTGCTTAGGAGGGGAATAAAAACTTAGATAGCTTTCTATAGCTTTGCAAATACTTATGGCATTACAGTTAATATGTAGGTAAAAAATCGTTTGGAAAATGTTTGTATGGCTGTGAAAATATGTTTAGAAGTAGGAATGGTTTAAAATATAAAATAAAAGAAAGTTATAATTTAAAATAGTTGAACTAGAACAGCATAATAAGAGTTACTGACAATAGTGATTAGGAACAATTCAAATGAATTTAAGACAAAAGAATAATAATTAAGTAAAAGAATGAGAATAATACATTAAAAATATTACTTATTAGATTATTCTCATTATTAAAAAAAAAAAACGGTACCACTAGAACCCGTTAATGGGTCTGGGGTTCAGTACATGGTAGAGACTGAACTATTTCATGGACAATCTTTGTGCAGGGTGGTAATTCGTCCTAGATCACGCTCAACCGCCAGATTTCCTCCCTTATTTTGGGTACTCACTTTTTAGAGGCTGAGTGAGTACCAGGAGGCTCCTAGATATCATATGATTCATCTCCAACTACTAGCCGATTAAATAAAAGTCTTGCCAGTAGCGGGATTTGAACCGGGATTTTGGCATCGCAACTGAATGCTCCTTATTTCATTTACTTATTATCTTGTTTTAAATTTACTTGCATGGTTTCTCATCATTATTGTCATACCTCATTGTTCTAGTTCAAATATTTTAAATAATATCTTTATTTTAATTTGTAATTTAAACCATCCCTACTTTTGTATCTGGTATAGGCGTAAACGAGAGAGACCAGTTTCAATTTTATATATCATTTTATACAATTAATTCTTTACAATTTTTTTATTTTCCAAATATTTTATTTTAATATGTTTGCATCTTTGTTTCTAATAAATAGTATTTAAGGAACTCTTTCTTTGACCTCAACCCGGACAGTACAGCTTAAACATATTTACGCTTGCAAATATAATTAATGATCTAGTAGAATCTTCATTTGTTTTCAGGCAAGGTTATATATGCAGTGTTATTATTGGCCTTAGCCGGGCCATTGGGATTCGCCCCTCCCACTTGAACCTCTCGTTCTTACAGCATAGCTCGTGATGATTAGAAACATTTTATATATCAATTTCTAAAATATCAGAAGCTTTATTAAAGAATTTCAATAGGTGGATATCTAGATATAATTCAATGGAATAAGGAAAGTATGGATTGATGGATTAAAGGGGTGGGGGTTAACCATCGAGGGAGGAAGAAGGAGGGGAAAGTGGCACCCTCCCCAAATGCTGACGACTAACTTACCATTATGATGCCTGGAGGGGATGTGACAAAAAAATAATAAAATGAAATGTTCTTGAAAAAAAAATAATAGAAAGAGGACAAATAAGTGAATCCCAACCTCAATGGAGGAGGGAGCTGTATAAAATATACTACTACAAAATAAAACGGTTTTTTTTTCATTACAATTCTTTTTCATATGAAATGCCCTTTTTCAAAGGAAAGGTTATTTAGAAAAACGATATATGAAATGAAAAAAATTGTATTCAATATACTTAATCATTTCCTATACATTTCTCCAACTTGTTATCAAATTTTCAATCCCAGAACAGAAAATTCAGTTTTTTGTGATGAAATGAAGTCTGAAAATGCGTTTTCGACTTGAGAATCATTTTCAATAACTTTAGCCTTATGAAAGTTGTTCGAATTTCTGAACCGATGGAACTTATCTGCGTGGAACTATATACTCCTCTGGAGCCTGATGAATAAGTTGAGTGTAGGAGGGCATCGTAACCTAGCTCGTTTAGTTTCTTCATTGTCTGTTTGAAACATGGGGTGTGTCGTTTCCAAATAACCAATGCAGGTTGTTTTGAATGTATTATTGTTACATTATGTCAATACCTCTGCAGAACCATGTAGATGTGATGGTTTCACTTCTGAGTAGGAAGGAGAAATGAATTATTTCTTATTTAAGAGAATTAATCAGTGTTACCAGCAGAAAATGTTTCAATCCAACGGCGAATGGTCCTTGTTCACCGATCAACACACTTCCCCGAACGTGGTGGTAATGTTTCTTGCAGCTTGGGCTGCCGAGTGTCCAAGTTTAAACTCATAAAAAAAATATTCGAAATGTTTCCGTTGTCATACCAAACAATTTTCGTTCAATAGTAGTAATAGTAAATACCATCAAAAAAGAGAGGATTAATAACAGCTCATTACAATCTGAAAACATAAACTCATCAAAAAAACAGAAGTCCACTGTTCCAAATAGGCGTAGCGAAGTGGCGCCCCAATCGCTCAGCCGTCAGGCTGCAACCAGCCACTGGTCCTCCAGTTTGGGGGTACAATAATACTTAACACTCACACAGTACTCATATTCAGCATACTACATACATCCGCTCACCTACAGGTTAAGATCATATGAAGTTAAACACCCTAGGATTACCTTCCCTAGGTAGCCGCCCCGGATGGGGGAGTAAGTCAGGGTACTCTGAGGAGGCAGCCCCTCCACCTGACTAGGGGACAGAGGACCGATAACTCTCTCCTCCGATAAAACTAAATCATGAAAACCGCAGATAAACAAGCCCGACTGATCAATCGGGAACAACATAAAGCCTGCCTAAAGGACCTCAAACTTGGAACCTGCAATGTTCTATCATTATACAGACCTGGCGCTCTCCAACATCTGCGAACACAATTGGAAAATTACAGATTGGACGTCACTGCGATCCACGACAGAATCGCCCACCTCATGATCGAATTCAAACCAATCAATCCCAGAATATGCTACATCCGCATAAAAGGAAAGTTCTATAACTTAAGTATTATTAGTGTACATGCGCCTACAGAACCTTCAAATGAGGATGAAAAGGATAACTTCTACAGTGCCCTTGACCAATGCCAGGACGATAGCCCTGGTTCAGATCTTAAAATTGTAATTGGCGACTGCAATGCACAGATAGGAAAGGAGGCGATTGGAAGACATAGCATTCACCAAGTATCAAATGATAATGGCCAACGAATTACTGACTTTGTAGTATCCAGAGGACTGGTTGTTGGAAGCACGACGATTCCCCACAAAAGGATTCATCTTGCCGCTTGGCGATCAAATGATGGGATAACCACCAACCAAATCGATCATGTCCTCATGAGCGCGATGCATAAAAGCAGCCTGATGGACGTGCTGTCTTATCGCGGTGTGAATATTGACTCCGATCATTATCTAACTGTGGCAAGGATAAGAACAAGAATATCCATGGTAAGAAACGGGAGAAAAATGCAGGGAGCTAGAGTTAACACTCAAGAACTGAAGGATCCAGAGGTAAAATAAAAATACTCAACACTCCTAAATGAGAAACTCAGACCCTTGGAAAGTGGGGGAACCATCAACAGCAGATGGAGTGAATGTAGAAAGGTTATTAAGGATGTATCAAGCACTGTTTTGGGAAAGGCACCGGCTAAAAGAAAAACCCCATGGTGTGATGCGGACTGCCAGAAATCAACGGAAAAAAAAATGTCGCCTCATGGTCCAAAGAAGATTCACCAGAAACTCAGCCAAGGAGTACAGAAAAAAAAGAAAAGAAGAGAAGCGACTACACAAGGGAAAAAAAGGAAATGGGAAAAAGACCAGATGGAAGAGTTGGAACACCAACGGAATCAAAATGAAGCGAGGAAATTCTACGAACGTGTGAGCAATGTCCGAATACCTTTCAAGCCCCGTGTTAATGCATGTAAATATACAGATGGCAACCTGGTGATGGACCAGAACAGAATATTAGTGCAATGGAGTGACTATTTCAGGAACCTTCTGAATGGGGAAGATATCTCTGAGGATGGGTTAGTGACAGAAATTCCCATCAGGGAACTTGAACCACTCGACCTGGAAAAGGTACAGGATGCTATCTGACACTTAAAGAATAACAAGGCACCGGGAGCAGATGAACTACCTTCTGAATTGCTAAAATATGGAGGAGAGGAGGTAGCCAGGGTACTCCACGAAATAATTATAGACGTGTGGCAAATGGAACAAATGCCGGAAGAATGGAATCAGACAATTATATGTCCCATACACAAGAAAGGCGATGTTTTGGATTGTCAAAACTATCGAGGCAACGGTCGAACTTAGAAATAGCTGGACTATACAAAGATGCCGACATTATCAGGTTTACAAAGGTAAACAGGCTACAATGGGCAGGCCACATCGCACGTATGGGAACAGATGAAGTCCCTAAAAGATTACTTTAAGAAAAAGTGAATGGAACAAGAAGGGTTGGAAGACCGAGGCTCCGATGGGTGGATGGTGTTGCTGCGGACGCTCGGACAATCTTAAGCAACCGTAACTGGAGAGCAGCAGCTATGAGCAGAGATGACTGGCGGTTGATGTTGTAATGTTGATAGTATATATATACACTATTCCACATTGAATTTTAGGATATATAGATGGCTCTAAATCCCACGTGGGGACAAGGCCTCCCGCAACATCAACCGCCAGTCATCTCTGTTCATAGCTGCTGCTCTCCAGTTACGGTTGCTTAAGATTGTCCGAGCGTCCGCAGCAACACCATCCGCCCATCGGAGCCTCGGTCTTCCAACCCTTCTAGTTCCATTCACTTTTTCTTAAAGTAATCTTTTAGGGACTTCATCTGTTCCCATACGTGCGATGTGTCCTGCCCATTGTAGCCTGTTTACCTTTGTAAACCTGATAATGTCGGCATCTTTGTATAGTCCAGCTATTTCTAAGTTCGACCGTTGCCTCGATAGTTTTGACAATCCAAAACATCGCCTTTCTTGTGAATTTTAGAAAAAATAAAAACAGGCATTTCATAAGAAAAAATGACCCAATAGTTATATTTTAAATATTCAAGTTATACTAATTTCATTAATGTTATATATTTTAAACTTATCCTTATATTTTCATCATTACACTAAGTGACAATTTAATAATTGCAACAATCACTTATGAATGCATCAAATGAAATATTACGAAATGATGCTTTTAGATTTTCTTATTAATTTCTTACATATTCTAATAATATTATAATATATCTTCAAAACAGCTAAAGAGTAGTAGAAAACATTCATTCAGCTTCTCCTTCAGTCGATTATGGTAAGACTAAGTTAGTCCAATTAATATAAATTAATGTATATTACTTCACTAACTATTCATCAGGAGTTAACTACTATAGTCTTGGCCGTAAAGACTCACCTGATCAGGCTTTGTATTATCCACTGTGAA
This sequence comes from Arma custos, assembly GCA_037127475.1. Classification (NCBI taxonomy): domain Eukaryota; kingdom Metazoa; phylum Arthropoda; class Insecta; order Hemiptera; family Pentatomidae; genus Arma; species Arma custos. Next base: position 69,442,990 of record CM073761.1, on the reverse strand, counting down.
GTTGAACCATAGGCGGATTTTCGGATTGCAAGTATCGGGTCGTATAAACAGGTCATATTCATACTGGGATATCAGATCGACGAAACCCAAATTTCCTTAAAAAGAAAATAAATAAAGATTACATAAATAAAATGAACTGAATAAACGAAAATATTAACTTTTATTATTGTTTCTTCCAACCTATTTAAATTTTTTTTCTAATCTTAAACTGTACATATATTAAATATGAAACGTCCTTTACATTACAAATACTATTGTTGTAAATCATCTATAAATATGCCTATTCAAGGAGAAATAATACCGTTCTTAATATTTTCTAGGCCCGTAATAAAACTCTAAATCGATGCCAACCTGTTCTTCTGCCGGAGCATAACATAGAAGACTGGATGCATATCTTAATCTGTTGCATCTGAGATTCCGAAACCCTCTCCCGACGTCACGCGTGCATTCTGAGTTTGTATCCTACTTATCAAGTAATTAAATTAGAGCTTCACGGTGTGTGAATGATGGTGGCAACCTCAGATTAATCCTGGTTTATTTCATGTTATTGGGCCCCCCCCCCGGCTCGTTGGATTGAAAGGTGTTGGTTCCATTTCCTGTTTAGGCATTTAGTATTTATTTCTTGGCGGAGAAACGAACCTTGGAATCAACGAGCAAATATACCATTCATCCAGATGTAGGAAAAAAATACCACGTCGACCTATTCCTTGCTCAGTTTTTCTCACTAACTGCTGTGCCAGTTGTCATGGTTCGAGGCCGCATCAGTATCAGTCGCTCTCGACAGAAAAAGCTTGGAGACCACCGTTCTCGCCATCTTTATCTTACTCTACTCTCTCTGCTCAAACCAACACTACTTTTTGAATTATTCATATATAATCCGTGAAATTGAGTAATCTATGTAGTCTGCGAAATTCTTTAAGTACATTCGAGTAATTTGTTAAAAACTAGTTTCTACATGATCTAACCAAGGGCTATTAGCAGCAGCTCCAATCCTATCCAAAGAGTTTTCTAGTTCGGTGAAGGTTGAATTTTTCAATGCTAAACCTGCTGAACTGTTCACAAAGCTTATGTTTGTTGGGATATTCATGAACACTAGCCATAACACGCTACCAAAGGCAGTGAATACGACAATGGGGGAAGCATAGCATGGCTCCCTACCATCTCCATACCTCCATCAGTAGTCCAGGTGATATGTGTCTATTGTGAATCCATTTAGCCTATAATGACTCGTTATAGATTTTAGCAATCTGGGCATGAACTCAATCTTTTTCCGATGACCTTCCGTACGTAATTCATTGTTTCCACCTACATTGTGATACACCTCGTTTAATTAATAAATTGTTAAATTAGTTACTAACCATCACCTCTCCCGTCCTTTCTATTTATGTTTTTTGTCTACAGAAAAAAAATAACAATCTGAAGAAGACAGTAAAAAATCAGGATAAGTTACTTGTCGCTTGTGTATTACACAGCTACCTGCATTACAAAACAAGGACCCAAATGCTTTAAAAATGGAATTACTCCAGTAGCTCAAAAATATTAATTATATTTGTAACCCATCGAAACGATGTTAATGTTAATGACATGACCAGTTCTATGAAATGTACTAATGCATTACCTATATTGTATGAAAATCATACATGACATGATATTGATGATGATAAATGACATAAGGCTGGGAATATTGGCATGTTCGGTTACCTTTGGTTCTTGCCAATCTGCTGGTATCCAAATAGTCAATATCCAATCCTACTTAACTTAGATTTATAGGCCAATCCACTATCCAATAATAAAAAATAGAGTGAATTAAACTTTTGAGAATGGAGTATACTTTTTGTAACTATTTTTTGCGCAATTCATTCAGAAAATGGAAAATAAAAGTACCTAGAAAATATCAATAAAGTATGGTATTTTGTTATTGCTATAGACCACATTTTCTAAAACCAGATTACTAATACTACATATAAAAGTACAGAAACGAGTAATCTTGAATACCTGTTTCAAAAGAAGCATCGAAACACAAATGGCCTTTCTTTGCTTTACCACTGTGGCCAGGAGGACGCATTACAGCTCTACATAAGTTTCCCATACTCCCTTCATTCTCACTGTCTTCGCTCTCTTTTTAGGAAATAAAACAAGATAAAAAATTATTACGAAAATAATCTACGTCAGCTAGAACATTATAATATAAATAAGTAAAAACAAGGCCAGTGCATGATTTGTGATTAATTGTATGTTGCCTTATATTCAATTAATACTGCTCAATTTACCTTCCTAAGTATTTGTTTATTATGAAACACGTTACAAAATCGCTAGCATTATGTAGAAAAGCAATAATAGTAAAGTTAAAAATGGTTAAGTCAAAAATATGTGTAATGGTTGTGAACTCCGAAGATTCCTGCAACGGTATCTTTCCCATAGAGTCGGCTGGATTTGGACAAAACTCTTCAGTGTTCTAAAAAAGATAATCCTGATTCCGGTGAGGTCTATCATTATTCACTACACTTATTTATAATATATAGTTGGGATTAACCTTCAATACAGTTATAATAAAGTTAAACCAAATGTAACCCCTAGGAACCTCCTTAGACCAACCAACTTCCAGATATCGGGAAATCACCTATCTAAATTTTGTAATAATGAATTGGGATATAGCTAATTTTGTTGTAAATACTCTCTCTGCCTTTTTATATAATTTTCAGAATAAAGTACATTAATATTTACTAGAATAATTATAATGTATGTTTGTTGCTGGATAACTTAATTAAGAAATTTTGAAAAATAATAAAATAAAAGTGTTTTTTTGTTAATTGTTCTCGTTTATTCTTTATTTTAAGGCAATTGTTTTTTCAACTCTGAGATTTGCAATATTGTTGTGAAAATGAGCAACTAAGGTCACCAGCAGGTTTGTATTACAATGGCGTTATAGGAAGGAACAGGTGGCCGGGTAGTGGATCGCAGCGCAAAACAACGCAAAAAGGGGATGCCAACATTGTCATCACAGGAACTCTTTCCACAGTGCTCGCCAGATCCTCAATGATCGAAGATTTTATCGCTAGGACTTTCGAATTGTAATTATTAATTGGAATTTGGATATACATGTTATACCCCTTTGTGACGACCTACTGCAACAGCCTGCCACCAGCAGCTCTGAAGAATGTATTGCAGCGAGCGCCTAGAAAAGGACATTAACTGGAATATTTTCATGTTTACAGAATCGCGTTCCTGTCTGTATAGTGATTGCAGACGCGGAAGAGTATACAGAGAACATGGGATGCTTACAATACCACAGTTCATGCCGTGCTTTAAGAGCAGTTTCTTGTCGCCTTCTAGGCGCTCGCTGCACCACATTCTTCTGAGCTGCTGGTAGCGCACTTTTGCTCCAGGTCGTCTCAAAGCAGCATTTAAGGCCAAATTTCCACTAACGACAACGAATCGTTTGTTTGAATAAAGCCTTAGCCAAAACAAATTTAACTTCATTGAGGAACTGGTGAGCATTGTTGAAAGGGTTCCTTCTGGCAGTGAAGTCAATATTTGAATCCTCCTTCAGTCTTGTAATGAGCTAAGACCTACTTCCCGACGTCCTACTTCCCTCCCTCTTTGGTTAGGAAGTAGTTCCAGACATGCTTTGCTTTTTTGGTGAGTAGAACCAATTCGATTATAAACCTTTGTTTGAAGCTGGCCGTGTATATGAATCGAAGGCTGATAGCGCTTTGAGAAGTGTTGTGATAATGTAGCTCCACTAAGCTCCACGGTTTACAGAATTTTAAGTTGAAATTCCCTCTTAGTATATCTGGATGAGTGTGCAAAGTCTTCAGTAGCCGTGACGGTTAGCTGCGTTGATTCCAATATGATTTATTGATATTCAGCTTATCTCCTGTTATAAGGTATATTATAAAAGTTATTTAATCTGAAAATGATGTATTATCGGCCTTTTGATCACTTTGTGGTCACTATTCCCGATTTGACCTTTTGTGGTCGCTATTCCCAATGCATTGTTTGGAAAATTACAGTTTTTCAAGGATAAATTATCAAAAAGCTTCGAACAATCCGTATTCAGTTGGGATTTAGATATAGGAAATAAAACTTAAATAAATAAAAACACATAAAACTGGGATGAAATATTCAAATGTTATTAGAGTCTTATTTATTTTATTAGTTATTTCGCTTAGCTTTAGGGACTTAAGTCTCGATTTATTTTCGGTGCTACTGGGTGTTCCTTCGTCGATATAGCCCAATGTTTTAAGAAAAAATATTCTTACGAGACAAACTTAGGACTAATCCTTACAAGATATTATTTTTTTTTTTTGCCTCTTCACTTTCTTAGAATTTGTTCGCTGGTTTTTATGACTTATTCACATCCTTAATCTTCTACAATATAACTCTTTCTTACAACATTGGTCAGCAGCTTTATCAATTATTTGTTTAAGCACGTCTCATTCTTCCTACCCCCTTCTCTAACAGATGCACTTATATCCCCTTCCTCAATGGAGTTTTGGAACATGCTTTTTATCTTACATAACATCTTTTTATGATGTATCTGGCACGCCAATATGTTGACCGCCAGGTAATGATCTAAGTTTACATCGGGACCTCTGTAAGTCCGGATATCATGAACATTGTTAAAGTGTATATGCAATGTAAAGACAATAATGTAGTCTATATGTGCCTTAGTTTGGTGAAGGCACTTCGGGTGATTTCATGAGCTCTATTAATGGGAACTTGAGCTGTTCAACATGAACAGTTCGCTTCTTCATATCATGCACGTTCTCAATAGTATCAAATAAATTATCCCTTCGCACCCTGGTTCTCTTCTCTCGCTCTAGTTTTGACTTTGTCTTTGAACATATATGCTTAATCTCCAACCAACTATTAAGAATTGCCTAAACCGTTATCGCGTGGAATCGCTCAACCTCATCCCTCCCTAATGGATGACCCTAATCACGGCATTCTCATACTCCTTCCCGCCGTCAGAAGAAATTCGGTTTGCCATTTCATAACACATAAGTCACGTTTGCAAAGCTACTAGGACATAGTCAGCCGATTTCGTTTGGATTAGGTGCGCTGCAGCTAATTTACTACATACATTTACCATGGTTACCGATTTAAAAACTCTCGAGATAAAGGTGTACAGTTCTAGTTCCCGTAGGGGCGCTACACCCATGGGTGTCTCCTCCTGTAGAACCCTCAGCGGGTGTCTATCATATTTTGTTGTTGATTTTTTCGATTACCTCCATCTTTTCCGGCCTCTCGTCTATAATACAACTGTCATACGGAAAATCCCCTGCACTATCATTGTCGACTTTTCTCAATTTAAATGCTTCATATTCCGTACATTTGCCCTAAAATGTTATTGCATGATACACTCAGGTCATGTTCTTTATGACGTGCACTTTTAGGGTACCCCTCTACCCATGCTTCTCCGGCTTCCCCTTCCTTCACTTCCATTGCTCCCTGGTTTCTCTTCTTCCAGCTCCAAGGTTCCGGGTATTTCCGTTCCTACCTTCGATGACTAATGTGTAGTCGACTAATTGTGTGGAGGTGTTAACCTCCATTGGTTCTGACTTCGTAATCGCTCCTTGTCTGTATGGGCAATGTCTCGCAATAAGCTCATCCATCCCGCACTCCGAACATTACGTAAGGGGGGGTTTGCCACTATATTCCAGGCTGTATCACAAACGTTGTGACTTCTCTATTTTTTATCATGTCTCTTTCTCTATCTAGAATGATTTGGTCTTCTTTCCGCCATCATTGGCCTTCCTTTGTTTCCGACTTCAGTCTCTTTTCTCCTTCATCCTTTTTTAGTTTGTTCCCTTCTCGTACTTTTCATCTATCATCTCTTGGGCGCACTCCACAAATATCCGGTCTACCGGTAGTCCCTCTCTTCTTGTTGTGTCCTTTCTTAACTGGACTTTTAGTATTGTAGAACTCCATCCTTCCTTAGACCGCAACGGTGCTCATTGTCACCCTTATCTTTTCAGTTATTTAACTGCCACGTGGTTCCCCAAATAAGAAGTATCAACATTACAGAGGCTGAATGAGCCCCCTGAGGGTCATTCTCAAAATATAATCAATTTTACCTTAAGTTAGCACGATTTCAAGGAGATCTGTGGATACTGTCAACTGTAATGGGACTGGATTATTGTAAATAGAAACGATACAGAATTTCCAGAATTGTCCAATCCATAGGTTAATGCGTTAGTAGTGATTTAAGTATTTAGCTGTAAGTCTCAGGGTTTATACTTTAATCCTAGTCATGTTGATTAGAGCGGATTTAATGATAATTGTTTTCTGTGATAGATTTTAAATCCCCCTATCATCTTACCATTTTTACTAATGCAATTTAGCCATTTATTTCAAGATATCATAGTCATGTAAACTAGGTGAACAGAACTGGTTTTACAGTAAATAAGACCATGATTAATTTCCACTGTTTTTTTGGTTGTTGTTGTATAAAGCTAACTAATAAAAATAGGTAACTACACTTTTCAATAGGTATGAATAAAATTGGGAGGAACTATTATATTCTTAATTACTATTGAAAGAAAAAGAACAGTTATTCATATAGTATACAACTCTTCATTGCAGATTCCTTGATCCAACTTTGATACAACCAACTTGAACTAGATTGCTCAACTTACCTTCCAAAGCTTACCTTGTGCAACTTATCTCAGATGGAGATTTTGTTAGCATCCATCACTCGAGATACTCCCCTTACATTTCATTGAAAATTCCTATGAGTATAAATTTTGAAGTGTAGATTCAAGTAAGGATAGAGGAATTATTTAAGTGGAAAATAATTGATAAGATAATTCTAAGAGTAGTATGAAATGGTTGGGGGATGTTGTCAATGATTACTCTAAATAAGAATGACTTTTTTTTTGTGCCAACTTATCGGCCTAAGATGTAGGCCATCTTTAGGGCTGTAAAGTGAAGAAGTGAAGAGTCAATCTCACTCATAGAGAAATTATGTACATCTTCCTGTTTATATAATATGTGTTAGATTTAAATATTGAAAGTTAGTTTCCTATATTTCATCTTACAGATAATTGTTATGTTCATCTCCCAGATTATCACAAAATGTTTACATCAGTTATGCAAATTGAGTTGTCCATACAACTTTCTAAAAGCTAAGTCTCCAACTTATACTTTACTAAATATATATTGCTATATAACTTATGTATCTTAGTATTATATAGAAAATTAGCAGCGAGATAATTTAAATGTATTCAAAACTGTTACATTTGTAGTGATATGTAACTAACTTTGGTCTGTATGGTTTAAATAACAGTATATTGGTCTCCATTGGTTGCAATAAAGTAAAGGTATCAGTGGAAAGTAAGTATTAATTAGTAACTTCTTAACATAACATAATATTGCATACTAACTGGGTAATCACTGTGTACCAGACATCTCTGAGTAGTTAATGAGTTTGGGAATATTGAGAACCTCATAAAACAAAACAATAATACATTTTCTGCATGGCTTTTAATGTTTTTATAATTTACACATAATGTATGTAACATAAGTATATTTAAAGGGGTATCTATTTGATTTTATGGTTATTCATTAATTTTTATTTAAATTTTATTTTTGTATTACAGCTAAGCATGATTCTTATTCTTTAAAACCATCCTATCTTAAAACAATAACCAGTTTTCCAATAATTTAGTAAAAACATTAATAAAAACAGAAGAGCTTAAACAACAAAACTGCAAATTCATTTGCAGAAGAACTCCAATCAATTAAAATACCAAGTAGCTTTCAGTGTGTTTTTATTGAAGATCTCCACCTACCTGTAATAATTTACAGAACAAATAGAAAAAATAATTACAGTAGCTTTTACTCAAATTCTAAGAGGGATGCTGCACAAATAGCTTTCTATTTTAGCTACAGATAACTTGGTCTTCTCTGATATTTTTTTTTATATATATATTAACACTTTATTGAAATATTACAATCTGCCACTTGTGGGCAATAAGTAATAGTGCTATGTAGCTTACAGTCATTCCATAACAAAACAATAATATAAACAAAATAAAATAAATAAATATATACATGCGGTAACAGAAAGAAATTAATGTGGAAATGATAATAAAATAAAGTAGACCGTTTGACGAGAGTGGAAATGAGTGATGGGAGAGGGATTGATGGACTATGACAGCAGTACCACCGTGAGCTTTTCCATCAGGATGGTCGGTCCGGTAGTTTTGGTACTGTGCTATGTTGAGCTACCGTTTACTGGTCAGTCGAGTTTCTGTAATTAAGGCTACATCAATTTTTTTTATCATACAGTAAAGATGTTAGTTCGTCAGTGTGGTTTCGAATACCATTCGCATTCCAAAGGAGAATGGATAAGCTAGATGTCATTTAAGGATTTGGTTGGACAGGAAAGAGATGGGAAACAAGATTTGTTAGGAGAGATATTAGTGGTGAGACCATGGATTTGAACTCGGAGAGGAATGATGTGAGTAGTGTTGTGAGATCAGTAGCATTTGAAGGAGGGGGGATATGAGGGATTTCGTGCGGGATATTTGGATTTTGATTCATGGAATATATTGGTTGTTGGGGCTGGTTTTGTGGTTGTGAAGAATTGATTTGTGGTTTAGAGAGGTGTTTTGGGGGTTCGGGTTGTAGCGTGGCCCCGAAATTATTTGTTTGTTGACCACCTGACATTTCGGCGTAGGAGACGGCTCCATCTACAATTTTAGAAGGCTGTCTTCTTGAGGTCCTCACTTCTTCGCTGGGCTGACGTGCTGCCAGAACATGAGATTTTATATTTTGTAGGTTTGGCAACCTTTATAATTGGCTGGATGGCCTTGAAGACATAGTGCGCAGACAGCTGGTGTTTCTCTCGGCTTGACACATTCTTCAGTTTTATGCAGTTCTCCGCATTCGACGAACCTTGGAGTATGATGGCAGTAGTGCCTAGTGCGCCCGTATGTTTGGCAGTTATGACATTGCACAATGTCTTTTTTTTGGGTAAGGTTTTTCGATTTGAACCTGGGTATAGTAAAGTCTATTAACATCATAGATTTTTTCTACTCCGGGTGCTGGTTCTAAATCTATGAAGAAGAGAGGTAATGGAGTTTTGTTGCCTGTCCCGGGGTGTACAGTATTCTTCTTGTAGACATTTGTAATTTGTCTAACTTTGAAGCCCATGGCGTTCAGTTCTTCTTCTATGACGTCAGCAGGGGTGGTTGGGTGCAATTTCCTGACTACAACTCTGATGGATCTCTCCTCCTTTAATTGATACGTATGGTAATCAGCTTTAGTCTCCGTTAGGTACTTGACTATTCGTCGGTATGTCTCGGGCGTGTCTGACTGAATCTTTGTATCATTGGTTCTACTAGTGCAATAGTATTTTCCGGTGCCTACTGCCTTATTCAGTTGTGTGCAAAGAAGTCTAAAGTTTTTTATGCTCCGTACAAAGATTGGTGGTGGCCTGTGCACTTTAGGGGCCGATGTGATCTGTTGGGTGAGTAGAAGGGAGAATCTTCAGTTAACTCAGTAGATGACCCTGGTTGGGTATTTTCATTCGACGGTCCTGCCTTGGGTTCCTTATTATCATTTGGAGTAGTAGGAGGTGTATCGACTTTACGCCTTCTATTAGGTTTAGGTTTAGTAGGGCTATTTATTGTAGTTGATTCTAAGGATCGACTTCTCTTTGCATTTCCTTTTTTATCTGATTTACTAGATAATACCTGATGGTGAAATTTCATTTTGAAGTGTTATATTGCTGGAGTAAAAGAAAAAAGAAAAGAAAAGAAAAAAAAAAGTTAGGACAGAGAAAGACAACTAAATAAAAATAAAAAGTTCGTATTAGGTCTGATCTGAAAACGGCACAGATCCACCTCACTCGCTGCCAGAGGCCGCACTGATAGGAGTCAGTCTTACCTTGTACTGTGGGTGGGGTGGGGATGAACCTGCCGCGACTAGCACTAAGATAACTAACTCCTGTCTCTTAAATCACTCTATTTTATAATTATTATAGTCAAGTTATAAGTCATTGATTTACCTCGAAATTTCACATTTTATCTCACTGAATCACTAACTATAACTATGTAAAATGCCATGAAGGTACGTTGAATGTTAAAGATAGAATTAAGAAATATCACAGAGACGATGTTGATCACTCCAGCACGCGCTGTGAACTCAATATTTTTTTTTTTAAATAATTCCCCATCAGTTATTTTGGTAATATTACTTTGTTAAGATAGAGATCTGATAATGTATAGTAAAACAAATAGTTTAAGTATTGAATTGATATAGAATCGTTTTGTTAAATTATCAGTGTAATCTTATCTTTCTATATGATTTTAAAATTTTTAGATGAATAGAAAGCAATGTCATGGAGATGCACTTAGTGTTGGAGGATAATAGAAATATTTGCACCAGTGAAGATAGTAGTTAAGTTATTTACAAAATGAAAATATGTAACAAGAACTGCACCCCTTGATCCCCGGTAGAATGAACATGAAAAGTTGGAAATTGAGCAAAATCATGGGAATTACCTAATAATATATGTTCATTGGTAGTAAATAAACAGAGGATCTTTCCGCCAAATTGCTGACAACCAGCTTTCTTTGAGTTCTGCATCTTGTTGGGAACTGTTCACACATCCTAATACATGAGAAAAAAATAGTTATATTATTTTTTTATATAGTGTGTATGTAAAAATATGTACAAAAGTTATATATTTGTGTGAAAAGAAATGTAAATAACAAGACTTGCTAAAATGATTCATTTGATTGATTATAGGTTACTAATGATAGTTGTTAATCAATTTTAATTATAATAATTTTATGCATACGAAGCAACATTTTTATTTTTAATGAACTATCATAACACAGCAATATGATGGTTTTATCACAAAAGTCACCAAACATAAGTCTAACGATAGACAATAATTTTAGTATTTGCCATTTTTAGGAATGCATCCACATTATTATACGTTCACTTTTTTCCTTTTTTCACTTCTTTTAATATTACAACTAACTATGAAAGAATTTTATTATTTATAACCATTGTAATTTCAAGCAGACATGGAAGAGGTTTGGATAAAGCCTTGACGAAGACCTCCTGAAGCATTAAGAATTTCTGGCATAAAGTGAAGACATTGAGAGGGAAAAAGAGTAAAAAGAGGAGCTAGTGAAAAATGTCAAAGACTCAAGAGGCAAAGTAATCACTGAGGAAGAGAAAATATTGGAACAATGGAGGCAGTCCTATCAGATGCACTTCCCAGGCAGAGAAGCTATTAACTCAGGAGAACAGGAAATAATATTCTTGAGAGTCTAGAAGTCATTGAGGAGGATGAGATTGAATACGCCATCTAAAATACTAAAACATGAAAAGCAGCAGGAAGGAACGGCTTAGCTCTAGAACAACTGAAATTTGGAGATCAAGAACAACAAATTTCTCCTGCGATTCCTCCAAGAAATGTGGCACACAATAAAAGTTCAGCATTGTTATCCCAATTCACAAGAAAGGTATCCCCACTAACTAAAACTATAGACCTATAAGCTTGGTTTTGTTGGCATACAAACTATACACCTCAATCTTAGAAAGGAAACAAAGGCTCGCAGTCCAGAACCAAATAGAGAGCGAAGCGTATAGTTGGGAATAGAAATGTTGGTAAGGAAACAAAAATCCGCATTTACAAGTCAGTTTACCTCCCAAGCCTCACTTATGGAAGTGAATGGTGGGCAAGAGTCGTTGGAAAGAAAGCATAAGAGAAGAGCTGGAAGTAATTCCAGTAACCAGTAAGTACCTGGAGGTAAGGAATTCCATAAAAAACCGACAGCTAAAGTGGTTTGGCCACTTTTGTCGGATGGAGGCAGAGACAGAGCCAAGGAAGGTCATGGAAGCTAGACCGTCTGGGAGGAGGCCGAGTGGCCGTCCCAGAGTCTCATATCAGGAATATTTTCGCACATCGGAGGGCGAGAGACAAAACCCTTCAGAAAATGAGGCAGCTGACTAGGAACAGACAGGCATATCTGCGTTGGGTGGAGGCTCCTCCACATTGGCATAAGAGGAAGTCAAAGAAGACGAAATGATATCAAGTAATAACTAGTTTTCTAATAATACACAAAAAAGAAAAGAATAAACAAAAGAAACATTGGTCATAACTGCTGTAAAATTATGAAGTTTTTTACCTTGTGTGAATTATTCATTTAATAAAGCAGAAATGGGATGATTTCTTATAGTTTTTCCTTTAAAGTTTTAA